>JBBBDQ010001933.1:3987500-4310000 GCA_037127315.1 Ascarosepion bandense
TCGATCGAAGATTAGTTTGTTAAATTTCAGTTCCCATAAGCACAAACAATTCTGCAAAAACTGGAGAAAAATACAACAATGAATTACTAATGCAAACATCGGCGCGGTACAAAAATAACTCAATGTTTGCTAACATCGTGTGCAGTGCGTATGTGTCATTTTCCAAGCAGAGATTACAAACTGAATTCAACAACTTCTTCTTCGAACCGTATCCCTTCAGAACTTGGGCGATCATAGCTCTCTACAACTTCTTGTCCTTTATAGTTCTTAGTAAAATTTGTCTTTTTGCTATTTCTGCTAATCCCTGTTCTGCCAACCATTTACATAAGTTCGTTGGGTAGGTCATTCGCTGCTTTTTGCTTGCATTCAATATGTCCTGCAAAGGTCATATGCTCCAAGCTCTTTTTATGTGCCTTATAAATTTTAATTGTCTCTTTCTGATTCTAAGTATAATTGTCATTTTTATTCCTCGTTGTTCATATGTTCAGTCCATGTGATTCTCAGCATCCTTCTGTAGAACCACGTGTCTGTTGGCTCAGGTTTCTTAATTTGGAGATTGTCCAGTATTCACTGCCATATAGGGGGACTGATATTACATAACAATTCAATACTTTTTTTTTCCTTTACGAGATTTTATTCTTTCTTAATCAGGATGTGCGTTGTGGTGCAGTGGATATCGGCTCGGAACGAGAAATCGGAGAGCTGAGTTCGAATTTCAGTTGAATTCGTAGCATTGACTTATGCGCAAATACCCTTGAGAAAGGTATTAATCCGTCGCTTCTCTTTTCAGTTATGGATTAAATAGCAGGACAGATTGGATTCAATAGCCCTGATTGGCAACCAGTCTACTGCAGAAAGTAATGGAAAACTACTGCGAAAAAATCTTCTGGCTAGTCATAAATGTCTCTTTCGAGATATGATCGCCCAAGTATGGCACTTAACTGACTGAATACTTTACTTAGCTTTTGGAAGGCATCTTTCGCTATCTCGATGCACCTTCGGCGTTGCATTTTTCGTCCTCCAGGGGCAAAGTAGTTGTTTTATTGGCGCGTGTGAGATAGCAGGATCGAAATGACCGATAGCATTGAGCTATTTCTTTTTTAATTTTATTGTTTTTTTCTTCGTTCTTTTCATTAATAAGATACGTTGTTTATAACATTACGTTTAGCACTGCTTAATGTCTGTTTGATGAGCCACTCTTAAAGAATATATGGCGTCACTCAACATCTTACGTGTTCCGCTGAATTTTCCTCCTGTCGATATAGGACAAAAATCAAGTTTGCATAAGATTTTGTGTCGATGTTTAAAAAAGATAAAAAATATGTATAGCACTTTTTCCATAAGAATTTGTATTGTATTTACTGATATTAATTCTTTATGAATTAACTTGATCAAGCATCTCTTGAAAATTATACACTACGATATAATAGAAACATTTTAGATTTTTAAAAGATAGATTTTCTAATTGTATTAAAGAAAGATTAGTTTCGCTAAGCTTGATTTTTATTTTATTTTTTAATTAATTTATTTATTTTGTAATGTCAAATATCAGATAAACTAAGTATGATGTGTCCTTAAAACGTAACCAATTTTCGAGAGTAACCACTTGTGGGTAAGTGACGCGAATGAAATCTAAAAAGACTTTGTGTGCCGCACTTAGATGGAATTTAGATATCGTAAGAAGCAGACGATAGACTTTCTGTAACATCTTTTAGAAAAGAAAAAGAAAGAAAGAATTAAACGGGCGGAATATGACAACAACAATAATAATAATATTCTTCTGTCCTTTTCAAAAACAATTTTTTTTATCGTTTTAGGTTGCGTCAAAGCCAAGAAATATTGCTGGAAAGATTCGAACATGGAGCTGGTAGGCAGCGATGAAGATCGCGCGGTGAAAAGTAAGTTGTGAATATTTTAAATTTGGTTGCTTATGTTATTTTTATTTCATGTATTAATTCATAAATGGAAATTATCCAGCCATTTTGAATATCCTCCCAAACTGGTTGTGTATCCTTGAAGCAAAGTGTCGTCAAATTAAAGAGAACCTTACTGCGCATGTGAATAAAGACATCGGCAGTTTATTATTGTCATATTCAAAGCAAAAAAGTTGTAGTCATCTGCGGAATCTATTCGAAGGATTAAAACATTCGGGGAAGATCCAAGAAACGAAGCCAAGACAACATTTTTATACCGACGCATTAAATTTTGCTGGGAATCAATTAAAGGCAGTCTAAATTCTGAAAGACCTACAACAAGCAGAACATTCATACACTGGACTTAAATTCAGTTAGCGTCAAAATGCAACCATTATTGTTTCTTGTTTATCTGTTCCAACTTCAAAAATCTGTTATGCATTTTATATAGGTACCTCCACTCATTTTCAATACCAAAATTTAAATTGATTTTTTTTAAATAAAAAGGTTTTGTTAAAACTTTAATTTTAGCTTTAATTGAAAGCCAAGAGATTAAATTTACTAATTCCAGTAAGCAAAATACCCTGGTGTATTTCAAACAGAAATGATATCGATTGGAATATAAAATTAATCTGATTTTTTTTTTTAAATTCAATTTTTCGGCCATTTTTCATCGATCGACACATTTTGTAAACAGAAGCCAATCTCGGTTTTAAAAAATCTTGCAAAAATAAAATATACCTCGCTAACACATTGTAACACGCGTACAGTCCGCCTGCGTCTAACCTGGTCACGGAAACCAATTATAACGAGGTTAGGAACCTGAGTTAGGGGTTATGCTGTCAACATGGCACCAGATATGACGACGCTCTCCGGTCGCTAGTCGTGATGGCCTCGTCACAGTAGCTGGTCTTCGAGTCATCTATTACAACGGTGTTTCTCCCTGCTCACGCTGTGAATTTTGATCTCGAGGAAGACACGTTGAAATCCCGGTAACCGTTTCTCTACCACTTCAAACCAGGCCTGACATGCGTGCAGACTTTGGCTAATAAAAAAAAAAAAAAAAAAAACGGCACAAAAAAAAAAAATTCGATGACGCCTGGATATGTTACGGAGAAGTCTTTATATACAAAAATAAATCAGCAAACAGAAATAGAGTATAACAGTCGTCGAATTCCTATTCTTACAACGGAGCGAAAGTTTTTGTTTGTGAGTAATGTTTGCTCACTCCAATCGGAGATTTCAAGTTTTTTTTTCAAATTTTTTTTTTTTTCAAGTTTTTTTTTCAAGTTTTTTTTTCAAGTTTTGACGGATCAAAAGTCTTATCAGAACTTTTCACCGAAGCCTTACGGAAACAGCCGAAGTGGGGTCTTTGTGACGGTGTCGGTAAATTCCTCTGTCTGCCTTAGCTCGGTACAGCGACAACAACTCTGATTTGACTTTAACTCTTTCTCGGCTCTTTCTGTTTCTTTATATCTTCAGCCAAAACTCTATCGGAGGCGCGTTATTTGACTTTAACTGTTTTAAGTCGGTCGGCGTGCAGGCTTCTCTACGTTTCTTTACATCTTCAGCCAGGACTCTATGGGAAGCGACCACTCATTTTAGTTGTGGCCCCAGTTGGGAACCGTCTGTCTCTTTGTCATTACATATCGACTGATCACAAGGCTAAGTTCTAACTGATTTTGGCCTTCTCTGCTCTGGTATTTATGCCTGTCCTAGATTCTCTTGGTGGGGGCTTGACGGACACTGGGTGTCCATGCAAGTCAAATCTTTAACCAATGATATTACTCCCAGCTCGCATCATGAGGCGGAGTGATTTTATTCCCTTGGTTTAACCAATGAAATAGCAATATTTCTATTGACGTAATTTCTTTTCTTCTGTCCGATTACATCATTTACTTTTTTCAAGTTTTCAAATTTACAAATCCTTTCCCAGCGAGATTTATATTTCATTTTAACCAGAATTTAACCTTTGTGAACTTATCAAAAACATTGTGACAATCTCTTTTCAATAATCCAAAACCCACCTGGGTTAATAAAATTCTCTGTTGCTGAAAACATAAGTTGGACCTTTTTCGCCATGTTATTTCTGCTTGTCAAACAATGGCTGCCAATGATGACCTCGTCTGACCGCGGCTGATCAACTTCTGTATAAACAATGCATCCGCACACACGTAAATTATATTTTCCTATTCTCTTCTCAGCAATATTTTCAGTCTTTACAAATTTGGTAATAAATATTCTTTTTTTTCAACTTAACTCATATTACGATTGACAATAAACGATTTTATCATCTATTTGGCTTATTTTTCTCTATTTATATTGCAATTTCCAATAATCTGCAGAATTAATAATACCACTAGTAATAATTCCTTTCGCTCCGTCGTATTAAACTTAGGATTACATTTTTTCTTCACATGCAATATTATAGTGTTATACATTTTTTTTAATTAGCAAATTTAAACTTACCTTAATCTGATTTGAAACAAATATTACTTGCTTTTTTGGTTTTTAATTATATGGTAAAATTAAAAATTTAACACAGTATTTTCAGCAATTATCTAATATTTTATATTCTACAATTCCAGCCCACACATTTATCTTAAGCTGATGCTAGTGTCTGGCTTGTATTGTACCAAAGGGGTTCCGACCCACCTCAAAAGCTTGGCTGTTTAAATTTGTTATTCCATCTCTTAAATATTGTTTAATCCGTAAACCAGACCGAAGAGACAAACAATAGATTGACAGTTTGTGCAATAAACAATTAGCAAAGTTCTCCCGTGGTGAGTGATCAGAGGAAGAAAGATCCTGCACATATTGCAAACGATACGGACACAGGAGCTGCTCTTGAAGTACCCTTTATGCAGTACTAGCATGTACGACATGCTAGGGCTACTAGACGTGTGCTGATGCCTGGATTGTCTTCGACAGCCTGTAGAATGTGTTCTTCGTGGTCAGGCGTACGAGCTGATCTCGGTCTTCCTCGATCCATAGTTTGTGATGCCACGGATCTTGTCTCAGCAACGTGACGATAAAAAACTAGCAAAGGTTGGATGACTTGACTGCCTTCGTTCTGGAAACACAATCACATACAGTCTTGCATCCATTATCAATGACGTGGCCGTATGCAAATATCATATCTGCCTGATCACGGTACGAATATCTTGCCATTGTAAACAGAACACTTCTCGGTTAACCTACTACCACACATTTCAAACGTTGAAGACAGACTAGCCACAAATATACACGAATAACAAATGTAACCTAGTCTAAATGGAAATATATTGTCATCTACCGTAAACTTTTTTTAAATTCAATAACTCAAAAATGAAAGATTTGCGGACACATATTTACATGGACTTTTGTCCTTGGTTTGGTTGTTATATATACAGGTTGCGATGGATGGATTGTCGTCGAAATTATGCAAAAATAAATATAACGCTGACATCTCATTTCAACAGATATATTTACAAAAATGACACAAAAATATTTTCAAATACTAAAGAGTAAATTTATTCAATAAAATTGCCATTGGCTTCAATCACAGCTTCCAGATGACTTCGGAATCTCCTGATACTCTACTGGGTGGGTTCCTTGTTTAAGTTGGTGAATGCTTCAGTTCATCTTTGGTGTAACCTCACTCAACTGCACCCCACACATATAATAAAGGGAGTTGCAGTCTGGAGAGTTAGGTGGCCAGATATAACGGATGATGTGGTCGCAGAAATTGTCTGAGAGCTATGACAGGGTTCTCCTACTTGTGTCGCATGGTGCAAAGTCTTGTAGCCAGACATAGCGTTTTTTCATCCTCTTGACCCAGGACAGCGCTACCTACTCAAGACGCTTGATATCAGACTACATTTTGAGACTTTAGCCCTCACCAACAAATTTGTGAATTCGTTGTGAATCAGAACGATCAGAGTGGGATTTCCGAGCTGTCGTACCTTCGTAATCACCATTAATCTCATCCAACTCTTTCCGAATCCTCTGCACTCTCTTCAGATTGACACCCAAACAACCTGAAATGTTCGTATCGGAGCTTCCGACATGAATGCTAAGCAATACAGCATGCCGTTTCCAAATTTCTGGCGAAATGAACTGCGTCATGGTCTTTTTTTCTCACAAACAGTGCCCAACTGACTTTACTATACTGTGCAGTCGACAAAATCAAAAACGACCTAGCGCGAAAATAAAAAATATAAAATGGCAAAAATTTATCCATCGTGTGTGTGTGTGTGTGTGTATATATATATATATATATATATATATATATATATATGATTTGCATAATCCTACTATACGAGGGTAAATCTATATGTCTGTATACGGATATATTTGCTGAAGATTCATCAATTTGGATCCAGATCCATGTCATCCCACCCCTGGACATTCGTATTCAGTGTAACACCCCAGTGGAGGCCCGAACAATTTCTCCGGTGGCCGTTCTCCACGCTGTGATGTTACTGGGGGTTGATTGAAAAAGTCGGAGTCTCAAGCTGAGGGTACAAGATAAACTATAAGGAACGAACTTCCACAACTTGGATGAGTTTAATCGATGCTTTATTTCGTTTAGAGTTAGTCTTGCAGTTGGGGCAGACGATGTGACACTCAGCTCTAACTCTAATTGATGAAGATCAAATGCCGAACCGACCGACTCAGACGAACGGAGTTTTCCCTTCTTCAGTGTGCGTGACACACGTATCTACTTCAAGCACACGCCCGGCTGAACTCCACTGAACTGAACTGATCGGCTCGGAAAAACCACTTGTATTTATATTGAAATAACTAGAGACCACCGGCTTAGAACAAAAGATAAGCCTTGGTGACTGTATGTCCAAAATTTCAAGGTACTTAAATTTTGCTTCCTTTGATGTGTAAACATCCCGCAGACATCCCGTCTACACTCAGCTTCCAACGACGTATTTTCCAGGATTTTTTTATCTTTTTATCTTAAAGCTTCGTGTGAAGGCCGTCGGATGTTTTTATAGCCCTGACACTTTACCCGTAACCAGGCGTTTTTTGTTTATTGCCTGGAGAAAGGGAAAATTCTATTATCTTTTCTTTATTTTCTTAATGTGTAGTCAAGATACAGTAAAGACAGTTTTTGACCTGGTCACCTATCACATCAAATCACTTAGTCAAATATTTTTAATTTACTTATAAGAGAAAAAGCGTTTTTTTTTCCTTTTCTTTTTCACTTAGTACTTTTGTTAAACGAAACATGTTTTTTAAACTATTTTTCTATTCTTAACCATTTTCTATTCTTAATCTATTATAATAAAATAAATATTTTACAAATCCACCTTAATATACGCCTAGTTATCGTGTCACATCGGTGACATTTTTGTCTCTCTGGCCTACGTACTGGTCTAAGAACAAAGATCACACCGTCCTTAGGCTCTGATGCATAGACCAGCTCCCCATGTAATGTAGTCAGTAATGGGAATCATAAAACTTCTCAGCTCAAAGAAGACGAAACAAACTGTTCAGCTCAAATCAAATCACTTCATAATAATCAACTAATCAAGTCACTTCAGCTCTAGTCAAATAAGAGAAAAAATGGTTTTTGGTAGTGTTATACTTCGTACTTTGCAGCGAATCTATTTTAGTCGAAAATTTCAACTGGACAATAATGTTTACATCTTACGTTTAAACCATAGCCGTTTCAACTGTACAATAATATTCACATCTTACGTTTACATCTTAGCCATTTCAACTGTACAATAATATTCACATCTTACGTTTACATCTTAGCCATTTCAACTGTACAATAATATTCACATCTTACGTTTACATCTTAGCCATTTCAAATGTACAATACTATTTACATCTTAGCCATTTTCAACTATACAATAATGTTTACATCTTCGCCATTTTCAACTATACAATAATGTTTACATCTTCGCCATTTTCAACTATACAATAATGTTTACATCTTCGCCATTTTCAACTATACAATAATGTTTACATCTTCGCCATTTTCAACTATACAATAATATTTACATCTTCGCCATTTTCAACTATACAATAATGTTTACATCTTCGCCATTTTCAACTATACAATAATGTTTACATTCGCCTTTCAACTGTACAATAATGTTTTCATCCCCTTTCAACTTACAATAATGTTTTACATCTTCGCCATTTTCAACTGTACAATAATGTTTACATCTTCGCCATTTTCAACTGTACAATAATGTTTACATCTTCGCCGTTTCAACTGTACAATAATGTTTTACATCTTCGCCGTTTCAACTGTACAATAATGTTTTACATCTTAGCCGTTTCAACTGTACAATAATGTTTACATCTTAGCCGTTTCAACTGTACAACAATTATACTTTGCCTTCAATATAACATTGCGCTTAAATTCATAAAGTCTAATATTTACTTTTTGCACAACACTTATTTAAGATGAAACGAGGAAAGGGGACCTTAAGAATCTAACACTCACAAGATAAGAGAAACAAAAGAAAACAGCGAGTAACCTATTCTTCTGTGGATTCTATGAACAGATGACAGAACACAGTCAAACAGCGATGGTAAAGAATCAAAACTGACTTAAATACAAAAGAGAGGGTAATATTGAGTCTCACATCCTGAAAGGTACTCGGTGCATAAAACAACATACGGGAGTATTTGGTAGTCTATCAATATAAAGAATCATTTCATTAAATGAATTCATTGAGGCATCGGAATCACCAGTATCAGTTGTTCACAATTTCCTAGGTGACACCCCCATTATCTCCAAAAAAACGTCCATCACTAACAGATCCTCACACTCTCATAAGAAAAGACTCCTTTCTGGGTACTAAGCATTCATTTTTTTTATCATTTCACCCCAAGCAAGGCATTCCACTGCCACTATTGCGCATGGGGTTATATAGGGGAAGGTAAAGAGAAAGAGTGGTTAGATATAGGAAATGTCGGAAGGAGGGTGATAGATGGGTAAGGATACCGCGGCTGGGGTTGGGTAGATGGGAAGAGTGTTTGAAAGAATGGATGCGAATTAGTGTGTTAGGTGTCTATTGACCTTACATTTAAACTCCTGGAGATTGTAGCCGTCGGGGAAGCAATCATGTGGAAGGGAATTCCACAGTCGGGAAGTGTGAGAAAAGAAACTATTGGAGTAGAAATTGCGGTTACATTTTATCGATTTCTCTGTAAAAGGGTGGGATCTAGTTGCTAATCTAGTATCTCGTGCAAATTCGTACCTAGGGGGCACCAGTGATCTAAGTTCATCGGAGCAGAAGCCGTGAAAGTATTTATAGAAGAGACACAGGGAAGCCACGTTGCGCCGGTGAGAGAGAGAGAGAGACTGCAGCCGGTCTGCCTAGTCGGTATCACATTACAGACTCTCCGCTGTACTTTGTCAAGAATCCCGAGGAGAATAGCAGGGGCACCCGACCAGATGTGGCAGCAGTATTCAATGCACGGGGCAACAACTAATCTTAAATTGCAAATTTTACGTTTTCTTAGATGCCATTAGACAAGATGTCGCCAGACAAACAACCTGGGTTATATCGCCCTGCCTACATACCTGGAACATTGGCCCTGCTGTCTGATTTGGCGCCTCATCTCCAGAGTTAACAAAATGCAATAAACGTTCTAACTTTAAACAACATAAAACTAAGTGATTTAATAAGCGTAGGCCGAAAGTATGAAGCACCCAGTGAGGATCGAATATACTATTCAGTTGGAATTTATTTAGCAAGATAAGCTTGTTAACCATTACACAGCGTTAAAGTGCCCATACGCTCCTATATAAATGCTATATAAATTTTATTTATATAAAGCATACGTGTTCCTTAAAGGTAAGTGATTTAGATTTTGTAAAAATAAACACAAAATATTCTTTTTTGATGCCCCCTGCCGCCCCCTACGACTTCCTTATTCTAACCACCTTCTATTGCCCCCCTTTTACCTCCTCAACCTTCTTGGAGATTTCTACCGGGTCCCCAGGGAGCGGTACCGCCAATTTTGGAAATCCTAGACATAAATTAAACATTTTCATCATTATCTTTTTTTTTTTTTTTTTTTTTTTTTTTTTTACTAGTTTATCTTTTATCTTATTTTTGTTGCTTTGTCACACAATTGTTGGTGCATTTTTTTTAATGTCCCTGGGAGTTTGTCTAACAGTGACAACTCATTTATCGATTTGACATTCGAATGCTTTTGCTGCCACATCTAGTGAAGTGCTTCCGCTGTGTATTTTGAGATTATTGATAAAATCCAAATAAGAATTTGTCATATCAGGACCAATGACATTGCATTTCGGCTTTAGTCACTTTCCCAACGCTGCAATGTAGTTGACCTATGTATTTTCTATTAATATTTATATGGTAATTATTCTGGTGAATTTTCCTCTCTAGTACCTAGACTTTATGAATTTGAGTGCAGTACTAGATTGGCGGCAAGGTCTCCTCACTTTACACTTGAAATGGCATGCTGTACGAGTAAGTTCTATGATAATAGTTTCTTCTCTCACACTTTTCATTTATGAAACTCTTTACCGACTTCCTGCTTCCGAGTCTGCATTGATCTTCAAAAATGCATATGCAATGTCAATCGTTATCTTCTGTCTTAATTCCTGTTCTTTTATTTTCTCTTATTTTTTTCATGTTATTTCACACTCAGGCTTTCTACATCTATAGCAAATTATTGGGGGTATTTCACAGCCAGTTAAGGTTCTTTTATCTGCCCCTATCTGCATTCCGATGCGCTTAGGTTCTTCATTCCCGCGTATTTGTGTTGCATTGCGAGCGTATGATTCTTCAAACGGGTTCTCTTTTGAGTAATGTTGTATTCATCTGCCAACGTAGCCAAGTCATGACAGGATTCCACTTTTTCATTCAGGTAATTTCTCAATCACTCTGGCAGGTTATTATAGAAATCTTCTGTCAATATCAGATTCTTCAAGCCTGCGTAATTTTCAATTACTTTCTTCGCTTGACACCATCTATCCAAATATATTTCCTTTTGTCTAGCATATTCCACATACGTTTGACTCTCAAATTTTTTAAAGTTTCTAGACTTCTGTCTGTAGGCCTCTGGCACAAATTCATACGCTTTTAGTATCGCGGCTTTTACGATTTCATAATCGGCATATTCCTCGGTTGACAATGTCGTATATGATTTTGTGCCTTTCCCGTTAATACTGCTCGCAACAACATTGCCTACTGTTGTTTCGGCCACTTCATATTTATCGCAGTCTTTTCAAAATGATCCAAATATTCTTCCACCTCTTTTTCCATGAACTTAGGCAAGAGATGCACTATCTTCGTAATCTCAAATTTCTTCTCTTCGTTCGCCTGTCTGATTTCCAATTCTCGTAGCTTTGTCTTCTGCTCGATTCGCGCCTTTTCTATTTCAGCTTTAGCTAGTATTGTTGCCCTCTCAAGCTCTTATTTGGGCGTTCGACAATTCTGTTTCTTCCCTCGGGAATTCCTCAAGTGCCTCTTCTTCGAATATGTTATTATCTACCATACGTTCCGTTATTACTCTTATTATCTCCGTCTTCCTCCTAGACAATACCCATCAAGATGTTCATATACCGCTTCGGATATATTACATTTTCACGTCTATGGATAGATACTGATTATCTATCTCAGATCGTGACAAATGGACAATGATTCGAATAAGAAAATATGAATTAGAATGTCCAAAGACCTTAACCTCAAAATTACTTTCGGATACCCAACGTGGTCGAAATATTAAATTACAATATACAATAGGAAATATGACCAAAGTACAGGCGATTATGAATGCAAAATATCAACATACAAGATGGGGAGATTATATTATTTGAAACACGTGGTATGGTGTGTGTAATAACATAATATTCATGGAAGTGCATGCGTGTTCTAACGTGGGTCTAATAACTTGATAACTTATCTTTGTATCAGTTTCTTCTTTCTTTCTTTTACCGTCTCTTCTCTTTTCTTTCTTTATACACTTGAAATTTAAATAGTTCTGTTTTCTTTATCTTCAACGTAGCTTCTTTCATCTGGTGACTTCTCTGTGTCGTTATCTCTCTTTCATTTCTCTTCTTCTCTTGATGAGTTATTTGGCTTCACTTTCTTTTTCTCTTTCAAACAAACTGAAATCAGCGTACGAATTACATTACAACTTTTATCAACTTCGCAGCTATATTTTTCGTTCGACGAGTATGAGTCAACATACAAATATTAATATAACTTCGCTTCGACTTCGTTGTTATATTTCTTTCTTTCTCGATACACGGCACAATTCCGTTGTCTTTCTTGTTTTGACGAATAAGAATTGATGCGCTTTCCCTTCCTTCATCATGTATCAGAGTTCAGCCAACACGACTTGCTTTGTCGAGACCCAACAAACAACTGACTAAATTTCTACTTTAAATTTCTCTTCCCACGTGATTTCCTTTTGGTGCGAATTTTAACTCCTGCTGCTTCCCTGACTTGCAACCGACTTCGATGTCTGGTTTATTTCCTGTCTGGCTTTTACCTGGGTCGCCTATCCTTGACCTGCTATTCCCAAACTAGCACTGGTCATTCACGTGATCGACCTCTTGTTACTACGCAAAGGCTATTCTCATATGCGTAAGTGTGTGTGCTGTTGCTACTGGTATCTACATATCTGTAACAACATCTTTTTTCATTCATTTGTATATTCGAAATTTCCAAAATGAAAAACATTTTCATTATTAATTTTTTCACTAGTTCATTTTCCATTTCATTTGTTGCTGTTTTCACAACCTTCAAGTCATTTCACATTTTATGATCATTAAGCAAGGATCAGTTAAAAATAATTATGAACCTGAGTAGCTTTAAATTTGCTTCGTTGTTTAATCTTCATGGTTGAATTTGTAAAGACGATTTTCAAAACAGATTCTCAAAAATAGGAATCGTAAATTCTAATTCATACGGTCGTAGAATGTCAAATCGACCTGAGGGTTGTGGTAAAAAATATAATAATAATAATAAAGCGAAATTAATTTTTAAAAATGAACTCATTAACTGAATACTTTGTTTTTCTTTGACAGAGGCTGCAGCTCAAAATGAACCTATGTGGCATGGAGTCGGAGAAGGTCCCGGTTTGAAAGTATGGCGGATAGAGGTCAGATATATATACTGTTTACGAATTTATGGCAATCTTCACTGTTAATCTTTTTTATAGTTTAATTATGCGTTACACTTGCAGCTTTAATGGGGATTTGATAACCGGTAGACGATTTTATAGCGAATTAAAATAATTTTGAATTTCCAGCAAGATTAGATCAGTAGTTGGTTATAATTAAGAAAACTCTGAAATAAAAAGTTCCGTTTTTAATAACATCATTTTAATAATAAAATAAGGAAAGAATGCTTATCTGGAAATTAGAAAAAATTAGTACAAACGTAGGTTTTCATTTTGCTTCATCAATTTCAAGAAGAAATTAATGTTATCTAATTTTTCCATTTTTCAAAACTAATCGCAGATCAGATTAAAAGGAAGGAAAGTGAATTCTGGACAATCTCAGAAAAGATGAAGGGAAGACTTGAAGCAACCACAATGTTTTGTTTTTTTTTTTTTTTGTTTTTTTTTTGTTTTTTTTAATCATATCACCCCAAACAAGGCGAAAACGCCACTGATGCGCAGGGGGCTATGTAAGAGTGAAAAGATTGGAAAAGAGAAAAACCGGAAACCACAACCTAAACAGGAAACAAGGGATGAGCCTCTTCACCTGTTCAATAGACGTGGGTGGAGTGTGAACTGGGCGATAGTTTAGACTATCTACTCCAATGTGGTTCTACAGAATGATACTGAGGATATCACTGACCGAACATGGGAGCAACGATGAGGTTTTGGATAGGATGAAAACAAAAAGGAAACTAAACTTAACATCAGAAAAAGACAGCTGAAGTTCTTAGGGCATGTAATGAGGAAGGAGGGCTATGAGGATCTGATACTCACAGGGCGGATAGAGGGAAAGAGAGAGGAATGCAACGAGTAACGTACCTGATGGGCTTGAGCAAATGGATGTCAGAGCGGAGTATGGGAGGGGTAACAGGAGAAAGTGTGTTAAGAGCTATTAGGGATAGGGAGGTGTGGAAGGCCATGATCGCTCACATCCTGAAGGGACGTGCCACGAAGAAAAAATGATATCCAATTTCTGTCAATACCTTAAATTTAAAAAAATGTTAAGGTAAGGAACCACTCTTTTGTCGGTAAAGAAAGTTTTAAAAAACAGCAACGTTGAACACTGATTTCTAGTGTATGCTCCTTATTACCCGGGGCTCTAACCAGAGACTCACGGTTAGAAATGGCATCATGACATTTTCCACTGAGCATATTTTTTTTTTTTTTGAGAGAGAGAGAGAGAGAGAAAAAAAAAATGTGTTATGGTGCCCTATCTATAGGAATGAACTCTTCCTTCGAGGAGGCAGTCAAGAAACAGTCGTGAGGCAGTCGAAACCTAACAATACTGTTCGGACGTACACTTCTATTTACTGACTACTAACACTCTTATTTGTACATATGTTCTGTTATTCTAATACACTGGTTAAACCTACCTTCTTGTTTCCGTTTCTTTCTTCCTGGCCCTACCAACAAAAAGAAAAATAAGATCATACATATTTTACATAGATAAAGCACTTCGTAATGTGTGAGCCGTACTTGGGAGTGAAACTTTTGTGATTTTTTTTTTTTTTTTTAAGGCATGGTCTACTAGGGATCTCTTCAATGAGTCTATCGGAACCTTTTCCAATCAATCCGAGGGATCCAACTACAACTAGAATTATTAAAATTCTCATGTGCCACATTTCCTCTTCAAAGTTGTTGTATTTTGAAGATCTTCAAAGATACATTAGAATCTTCAGAGACTGCCATGTCAATAAGAAGGGTAATCTTTGATCACAATGTCTGGGCAATTGGCATTGATTGTTCTCTCTGTGTGTATTCTAAAGTCTTATAAAATGGTTTCAGGTCTTATCTTTGTAACCGGGTCTGGGTGATGTTCATATGAGTTTCTTGCAATTTTCTTTCTGTAAAAGTTTCATATTTTCCGGTGCAGATATTGTCATGCTGGGTTTTATATTCAGAGGGTATCAATACCATGCAACCTGATACAATATGGCCAATTGTTTCTGGATATTTATAACAGAATCTGCATTTTGGACTTGTATAATTGTTCAGTATGTGTGCTTGGTAATTTCAGCTCTTAAGTGTTGTTGTGCCTAGGTTCACCCTGACCCAGGGTGGTAACACCTGATAGTGCTCCAGCTATGGTCAAATAGTTAACCCCCAAATTGGGGTCAAAATACTATGAGATTATAAAATCTTTTATAGTAAAAAAAAATTTCCAGCAGTAAAATATAACTGTTTTCTTGTTAAAGAAATTATTAATGCTCCTAAGAAAATTAAATTTGGAATTAAATGACCCATAAAGAGTTGATATGCTGCTAAACAAACTCTTTTCTTAAAGCAAGTGACTGTTTCTACTCACACTGATGATTCATGGTACAATCATTACAATTTTGTTCAAAGGGGAATTTCCAATTTTGTTTTATTGAATTCAATATACATATCTCTATATATAGTAGTTGCAATGCAAACATTTGTTCACTGGTACTTCGACCAGACAGGAAATGAAATAGCAAATGTGATAAGCACAGATACGGTTACTGATAACTGATATAAAGTGTATGTAGATATGGCTAAATCAGCTTACTAGGTGGGGGGCACATAATTGTTGTTTGAAACTGGAGTCGCAGCCGATTTCAGGAACGACCAAAATGTTAATCATATTTGCCTCTACCACCTTATTTTTGGTCTACCTTTTGTAATTTATAACTACAAGTTCCCTGTGTGATATATATATATATATATATATATATATATATAGATTGTTTTTCTTTAATCCGAAGTGGAAGAGTAGGAAGGTAAATTCCAAGAACCTGATCCTAATCAATATTAAAAAATTTTAATATTAAAGTGATGCAGGCAGAGAGCTCAATGTATTAAGAATACAGAGCCAATATAAATTAGAGAAAATTTTCAAAATTCAAAGGCGTCGGATGTACATTTCGACATAGGATCTCTAATAGAGATTCTACGTCACGTCAGCGACATTGTTTTTTTCCAAATGGCGAAGGCCCTGGGGTAGAGTGTGGAGGGGTTTTAGGTTAACAACGGTCACAAAGTAAAACAGGACAGCTGGTAGTCGCGGGGTTACAGGGTGTTGAAACGGTATATTTAGGAAGGGGAGGAATAGGAGTTCATATTTTATAAAGATAGACGACTAAATGAGTTAAATTACTTTTTTAAGGTTAAGATTTTGGGCTGTTTGAAGAGGTTTATTTAGGCGAGAAGGAATGAGTTTCAATATAAGATTTAAAAATTTTTTAAGTTTATTTGATTAAACCTTTTAGGTAGAAGCGAGCTAAATGCCAATTACAGGAAACAAACTTCTAGCCGATCATGTATCATGCGCCAGTAGTTAGTGCTCTAATTCAATACTGAATGAGCAATGCCTAGATGCTAAAGTAGCTACTGTTTTTTCAGTCTACCATTCTTCCAGAGTGTTCAATCAGGCTGTGAGATCGTAAATAATAATTATTACGTTAGAACATGTGCAAACTACAAACTACTACAAAATTTATATTTTGTTTCGACAGTGAATTTAGCAATTATTTTCTTCGTTCTTACACATTTGGATTTATGTGTGTGTGTTTGGAGAGAGGGAAAAGGTGCGATGGGTAAATTGTTAATATACTATAATTTTAATTTCGCACATGCACGTTGATTTTAATTTTGTCGTCTGCACATTTAGGCACCACCCGTGAGAAAAAGAACAGCATGGTGAAATTCTCTCTGCCAGAAATCTGGAAACGGCATGCTGTACTGTTTGGAAGCTCCAATACGAAAATTTTAGTATTTGATTGTCAATCTGAGGACAGTGCAGAGGATTCGGAAAGATTTGAATGAGACTAATGGTGATTACGAAGGACTACATCAAGCGCTTTGAAGAGGTAGTGCTGTCCTGAATTCAAACGATGGCTGCTGGAAACCCTGTGTCTCTGCACAATGCCACACAAGTATAAGAACCCAGTCATGTCTGTCAGACAATTTTTGCGACAACATAGCACCTTACATCTGGCCACCTAACTCCCTAAACTGCAGCCCCCTTGATTATTATGCGCAGAGCACAGTTAGGCGAGAGGTCAACAAATGTCATAAACTGAATGTCATGTGATAAACTGAAGGCAAGTATTATGGCAACATTCACCAACTTAAACAAGGAGAGCATCCAGAAGAGTTTCTAAAATCATCTGGGGGCCATAGTTGAAACCAATGTCAATTTTGTTGAATAAATCAACTCTGTAGCATTTGAAGATATATTTACAAAAATGACACAAAAATGTTTAAATGAGATGTGTGTTATTTTCATTTTTGCATGATTTAGACGTTAGTTTTATATATATATATATATATATATATATATATATAAGGGAAATCTATGACAAAGTGGAGAACAGTTTTCGTGTGATGCGTTTGTCCTTCATCGGGCCAACGTGATGCTTATGTTGATGCGACTACACATGCGCACGAAGTAAAGGGGACGCTGAAAATGTTTAATTCACATTGATTTGTTTAGAATATATATTTGATAGATACGAGCAGTAAGTTCTGATTAATGTATGCATTTCATAATTCAATTAATATTTTCAACAATGCTAATCAGTGTATATATTGAAATTCATTCAAAAAATGTGCAATGCAAAATTGCTCATGTATCGCAATATTCGAGTTATTATTCGTTAAAAATCTTCAGTGAATTTTAAGGAAAGTATTTTCACAGAAGGAAAGTATTTTCACAGACAATTCAAAAATATTTTAATTCGGTTATATTTTAGTAAATAACAATTATTTCAAACAAAACAACTTTTTCAGTTTCGTTTTATAGTGGGTTATCCGTTCTAGTGAAGTGTAGTTGTGTGGTGAAACAGATTAACTGAATTTGGCCTTGTTAATAGATAGCCCACTATAAGGGGGGATATAAAACAAGAAAATCAAATTGTGTGTGTGTGTGTATATATATATATATATATATATATATATATATCAAGTTTTTTTTACAAATAAAAGTAATGTACAAAGATCGTTAAAAATGTGAATAGCAGTAAACACCAAAAAGAGTTTGTGCGTATGTATGTGTGAGCGTTCGTTCGTTAGAAGTATTTTTGAAGTCTCCTCTCAGTCCATCTGGTAAGTGGCTCAGTGAACAATAAAAAAGAAGATAAGAGAGAAAGGAGAGGCAAGCATGATGTGATCGCTTGACGTGGTCAAGGGACGTGCTAATTATGCTCGTATTTTCTCAACTGGCGATGCTTCCTGTGTCTGCCTTTTATTTCGTGACTTGTTCTGACAAGTCATTTGGGAATTCACACCCGGATTTAATTCTGGGCTTCCCATTGGACGATAAACCAAATTCACGTCGGCACACGAAAAGGGTCCATAACAAGAATTTGATATTTATTTATTTTTGGTTTTCTACCGGAACATCTGCGTGGAGCCCAGATGCCCAGATGCGCGAAGACCAGTTTTGGTCATTTGCTAACTGGACCTCTGAGGGCAAACATCCGGTACCTGGTATCACCACAGTTTCAATAATCTTTGTATTTTAGATATGACAATTAACTATATACGATCTAAATCGTGTGTGTATGTATATGTATCCGAGTGAATACAGAACGAAGAAAGAATTCTTACAACGCCAAAAACATTAATTTAAAACAGTGCTCGATATATAATGTATAGAGCTGTGAATATTTATTATAAATTATATTTTAGAACATGTACATAATTTTTCTATATATATCCGCGACAAAGGCACGTTTGTTTCGACATTGAAACTTCAATGTCTCATCAGGAGGTGTGTAAAGTAATGGAAAGCCTCTTTCCTTATATTTGTTTAGTTTTGTTAGAGGTGTTGGTGGGGGTTAGTGATGGAGGAATAAGTCTCTGACCGTTGGGATTTTTGGAGGGGGTGTTTTTTAAGGTGGCTGATTAATGAGTCTTTGATTTCTAGACAGATTTGATCTTGTAAGTTTTTATTATCTAGCGACCTGACTACATCCTTTGGATTTCTTAGAAGAGCCGGCATTGTGTGGCGCCGGATATTTTTATTTTAGCAAAGTCTTTATAATTAATGTAAGTTTGTATATTTAATCTTAACTTTGGATTTAGTGAATATATTTTCTATTAAATTTTTAATTATTAATTAGATCATAGTTTGGAAACCGTTTTTTCTATTAAATTTTAAATTTCTATTCTTATATCTAGTCAATTGTGTATGTGGTGGGGTTTAGTGATAAGGGAACAAGTACTGCTGAATGACCTTTTAGAATATATATATATATATATATATATATATATATATATATATATAATACTGTGCTAACGCGTTTTGTTCCTTGAAGAACTTTATGAAGACAAATGTAGAAATTCCTTATATCACGAAATGCCTTGGTATAAAATGTTTTGCTTATGTTATTTTTTCAAATACATTTATTTATATTAGAATTTTACATGAACACACACATACGAACACACGTGTGATCTTATATATTTATTGTTATCACAACGTGGTTTCTTTACTTAATAATGAGATAATCCGGTGTTATAGCAACAAGAAATATTATAAAGGACTATTAGAAGTGAAGATGCACTGTAGTACCATAATTACTCGTGCATTGTTTGTTTCATGTTAGTTTTGGGGGGGATAAAAAAGGTAATTTTAAATTGCTTATTGAATTGCTTGTTGCTAGATTAGATTAGATTAGATTATAATATATGACAATAGAATTATTAGTTATATATATATATAAATTACAAAGAAAAGATACAAAATAAATATTAACAGCTTTCTTTTACAAAAGTTGCAAAATGTTATTCTTTCTTTCCCATCATGAGAAATACCAACTTAGAGGAAAAGTACTAAAGTTTTATTATTCAAACATACACACAAATAGACACACATATTTCTTCCTTTAGTTTTTTTTTTTTTTTTTATTATTATTTATTTATCTAGTGAAGCCCAGTAAGGGCGTAATGCTGCGGTTCTCAAACTGGAGTCCGCGGTCTTCGAGGAAACCGGGAAGGGATTTCGAGGGGACCGCGAAGAGGCCACTTAGTTGAAATTATTGGCTATTTGAGATTGTTCCCAAGTCATAATGGCAGCGTTGTTGTTGGAAAGGGAGATTATATCATTTCGTCTCCAACTCTCTTGTATTTACCTCCTTTTTCCTTTTTTATGCATTGTTTTTATTTCTTGAGTTAATTCCCTTATTTCTATTTTTAGCCCTTGCTTATGTTTTAAGGGGAATGTGCGTTGTGGTACAGTGGATATCGGCTCGGAACGAGAAACCGGGGAGCCGAGTTCGAATTCCACTTGAATCCATTGTATTCATTTACGCGCAAATACCCTTGAGAAAGGTATTAATCCGTCTCTTCCTTCCAGTTATGGGTTAAATAACAGGACAGATTGGGTTCTATAGCCTTGGTCGGCAACCAGTCTACCGCAGAAAGCAATGGCAACCTACTGCGGGATAATCTTCTGCCCAGTCAGTCATGTCTCTTTCGAGACATGATCGCCCAAGCGTGTATCACGTATGGCACATAACTGACTGAATAAGGAGAAAAGCCGTTGCAAAGGTGCTTTTTTTTTTTTTTTTTTTTTTAATCATCTCACCCACTGCCACTATTGCGCATGGGGCTACATAGGGAAAGGTAAAGAGAAGGAGTGGTTAGACACAGGGAATGTCAGGAGGAAGGTGACAGATGAGTAAGGATACCGAGGATGAGGGTTGGACAGATGGGAAGAGTGTTTGATAGAATAGGAGCAGGTTAGTGTGTTAGGAGGTGTCTATTGACTCCAAAGTATATGAAGAAGAAAGCATTTTTTTGTGTGTGTGTGTTTTTTTTTTTTTTTTTTTTTCTTAACAGTTTGTGTGATTTTATTCGAGTTGCTTTGACTGGAGGTGAGGTGAATTGCGTGATTATATTTGAATTGCCTTGATTACAGATGGAACAGTGATTCCAACCAGCATCACTAGATTAAATAGGCCTGTAGCAGAGGGAGTTCAGATGGTAAAATTTTTGTTCCAGACTTCGTAGAATCGGCTATAGTTATTATACACTATTTACATCAGTGATGTGGCTGTACCAAATTTTTTTTTTAATAAATATTTGTTTGCCAAAAATGTTTTCTTTCAGCAGCCTATATGTTAACTGTGGTTAATATAAAAAGTTTCGCAAGCCATCTAAAATATTATAAAAAAATCTTAAAATAGTTTGAGAACCACTGGCGTAATGCGTAATCTAATTTCAGTGAAACGGTTCTTCAATTTATATTCTTCAAACTTTGTCAAGATTCTAATATCCTATTTTTATATTTATGTAATAAAACAGTTTGCTTTCTTTTCAAACAGAAATTCAATGTAAAAGAGTGGCCCAAGGAAGAGTACGGACGATTCTATGATGGTGATAGTTATATTATCCTTAATGTAAGTATTAAAACATACAACCATTGAAAATGAGGATTATGAGTTGTCTTGCAAACAATATTAGCAATGTACATTTTTGGGGGTAAATAAATAATCATTCGTCTTTTAACGCCATTTTGTCTCTACTGAATACTTTCGAAAATTAAGAGAAAAGAAATTGTTCAATCTTTACTGAAAACTCAAGATCGAAACAACCATATTCACAACATCTTAGGGCACTTCGACATGGTTAAATGGTTATCAAGCGTGTCCCGCTAGATCAATTTGTGAGTTCGATCCTCATTGGGTGTCACATACTTTCTGCCTCATGCTATATCTAAGTGACCCATAGAAAACCATTAAATTCACATCATGCTTGACCCCAATGTTCAATAAACATTAAACAACGTTGCTATTTCTCACTTCTCAATAAATATTCGAGAATCAGCACATAAGTGTGTGTAGAATTATCTCCCTTTGATGAATTAGTCCGTGGAGGTGTTGAAGAGTTCTAGTCTCGACTCACTTCATAATAACCAAATATCAGAACACTGATTTTGGAAAATGAATCAAGCCAAAATCTTTTCAATGTCTACCCACCATCGTATGCTTATTTTATATAATTCTAAAATTCTGGAATTAGTTCTTATTATTTTACGGATTGTTCAAACGAGTAATCTCCACTTACTATGTTTTAGAAAATCTAAACAGATTAAAAATCCACCAGTAAATACTGGCTGCCGTAAGGGGTTCAGATATACATTAAATCATTATATATTTGCATGATTCTTAAAAGTCCCAAGTTAACATTCACCTTTTTGTGTGTTTTTCTTTTCTTTTTTTTTTTTTTACAACTTTGAAATAAGTAAACTGTTATCTTAACGTAAACGGTATTCTGATAAAAGAAACAGTTTGTTAAATTAAGCCTCAGTATTAAACAAAAAATTGTAATGTAAATTTTTATTCTGAATTTTTATTTTTTGTCATTTCACAGAAAATGTTCTTATAGCCTTTTAACATAACATATATGCTTCTACATTTATTTTACACATCATTCATCAATCTTGACATTCCTTCAATATATATATATATATATACATACATACACATGTACACACACACACACACACACACACACACACACACACACACTTTTAGTGCAGTAATTTCTAACTTTAAATGAGCAGGTTCATGCTGACTTCAAAGTTTCATGAGAACACTATGATGCAAGAAAAATCGGCCCCAATGAGTAAGAAAATCTCAGCGGTGTCCTTATGAAACGTCAAAGTCTGCATAACCCTGCTCAGTTAAAGTGGGAAATTGTTTGCACTAAAACTAACAATGCTCTATTTCTACCCCGATATCCCTGTGTTTCTTATTTTCAGGCCTACATAAAGAATGACAAGCTACTTTATGACGTTCATTTTTGGATCGGCAAAAACAGTACTGCGGTATGGAATATCATTTTCTTTTTAAATAAATTTACAATAATAATTTTGACTGATTATTTACAGCTAGGATTTCCAAAGTAGGTAATGGACACCAGGGAAGAGGGGTGGGGTCAATGGAAGATCCTGAGGGTGATAAGTGGCAAAGTAAAACCAGGTTTTTTTTGGTTTTTTTTTTTACAAATTCTGTGCAGCACCTATAAACTATACATCAATTGCAAGAAGACAGAATGCATGGTTGTTTGCAAGAAGAACAGCCCAACATGCAACTTACAAATTAGAGAATAAAATGAATGAAACATGATCAAAGAGCAATTTTTGGTAAAAAATTGCAACAAAATAGACAGCTGTGCTTAGAATCAGAAATTTCTGGGACACATGATGTGGAAAAAAGGTTTAGAGAACTTAACACTCACAGGGCTTATTGAAAGCAAAAGGGACATAGAGAAACTTTATTTATCAAATATTTTAACAACTAAATTTGTTCGATAGTCGTGTGTTCGGCTGTGTATTCAAATCATCATAAAATTATAGTTAAAATGGTACATTTCCTTTTATTTGCTATTCAAATCTCTGTAAAAAAGAATCTTGCATAAAGACCTAAGTTGCTTCGTCAACGAATAATAGTAAGCATGTCAAACAGACCATTTCATGTGTATTACGAAACTAAGCTTACTTTAGGGATTTAAGAAACTCAAAGAAAATGAATAAAACAAGGCATGAAATTTAATACATGAAATTCGATAATAATTATAATGGGGAAAGAAGATCTTGTTTCAAAACTTTTGTTAGAATCAGGATAATTTCTTTTCATTTACGAGGGTGAATCAACAAGTCCGTAACTTAACATATTGTTGTTAACTAAATTTTGATCTGAAATTTTCGCTGTATAATGTTTAATTATTTATACTGTTTACATTGTTCAGACTGTTGTTCTCATCTTTGTTGTCATATTCATGACGTTTTGGCTGTTGTACAATCCGGTCTTCTTCAGGTGATTGGAATTTTCAACTGAATGCTTAATTTAATTGTTCTAGTACCAGTTCTTTGTTCACCACAGAATTAAATGCATTGAAAAAGAATGAGGTTGGATTGAAAAGTAAATATTTGTGGTACAAAACAAATTTCTTAACATTAGGCTACGGGCTTTTGAATGTATCTACGCAATAAACTTAATCTCTGGTCCTATCAATGCAAGAGATCCCACATTCATCTCTGCCTTGTGCCACGTGCCACTTCTGTTTGAATGGACTCACAGATATATACCTACGTAGTGATCTTAATACTATCAGAAGTTCATATTGGGTTGTCTAACACGAGTAATATAGAAGGATTTTTAAAACGACAGTAAACCGTGTGCACCATGACTTTTGTCAAAAATATTAAGAGTGAAGGGATAGTTGGGGGCCATGCCTTTCTCCAGGAGAATGAGTAAGAAAGTAATGTAACTCTCATCTAAAATTCTAACTCTGTTCACCAATTTGATTTATTTAATAATCATTATGGATGTGCATTGTGATGTAATGGATATTAGCTCTGAATAGAAAATCGGTATAGCCGAGTTCGAATTCCAGTTGAATTCGTTGCATTCACTTGTGCACAAATACCTTTAAGAAAGGGATGAATCCATCTCTTCTCCCTCCAGCTATGGGTTGAGTTGCAGGATCGATTGGGTACTATAGTCTTGGTTGGCAACCAGTCTACTGCAGAAAGTAATGGCAACCTACTACAGAAAAAATCTTCTACTTAGTCAGTTATGGACTGAAAGAGACATGATCGCCTAAGTGTGCATCACAATGGCATTTAACTGGCTGAGTGAATAATTGATTCATTGCTTTTTCAAAACTGGAAGATTATGTAGTGATTACGAAGACTTCGAAATCATACAAAAGAACATTCGATATTAATTACACTGTTGTAGAGCAGTTTGACACCCCCTCCAGCACTCTCGAAGATAGCATGGTCTGTGGATTAAAATAGCTATATAAAGTTTCATAGCATTCAGGGCTTCTGAGTGTCATTGACAGTCTGAAAGAAACGACTGCGTGTGGCAATCATTCACTTTGTTGGATTCTCTGCCTTCGGGCGGAGAGAAACCCAGATGAGGCTCCGCTGAAGAGTAGAGTCTCATCTAGGGAAAAACAGACCAAGCTTACAAGCTCAGTTTTGCCCACATTAATTGGCCTTGTACCACATCTACCGTGAGCCTCTGCCCATGTAGGGAGGTTGTAAATAGTTCAGAGTGTTATTGAGGATTATTATCGAACTGTGTTCTCGGCGAGTCTAACAACTTAAACTCTCCTTTTTCTAATCTTATTCTGTGGTATCTGTGTTTATTTTGCTTGTACTTAATATCCATTAGCATGGATAATGTGCTGTAATACTTCAGTACACATCATTTGGTATTGTACTACCACCTCAGCGATACAATATACACTGGTTAACAAAAAAATTTTAAATGGTTTTGAGACACCAAACATTTTTTTTTTGGTTAATTTGAGGGCGCTGTATTTGAAAATGATCTTACTTTTTCTTGGTTAGCTACCCCTTTTGCAATACAGAAATGCCTAATTTTTTGTTTAAAAAAAAAGGCATTTTTTTTTTCATTTCTTTTCTGTATAGATGATGTTGACCGATGGCAATATTTCTCTTAGTAAAATCATAGAAACCTCTCAGTTCATATTTAAACCAACAAATATTGGTTTGCTTATTGAGAAATACTATTTTTTTCTATAAAAATCAGACCCTAAGTCTTCAAAAATAACCCAAATGAATATACCAATAACAACAAGTGTTTTCATGAAATCATTTAATAAACTAACAGCAGAAATAAAACCTTCGTGAACATAAGAATTATGGTAAAAAATTTTCTCTTTATTGTCTGCCATGTTCAATGTTATTTAAGTCCCTTTTGATACTCTAGTAGCAGTCCATTATCTTTCCTTTGTCCCACCATCCCTGGTAATACTCTTCCATCGTTTTGATATCCTGATGGAATCGTTCTCCTTGCTCATCACTCACATTGCTGCAATTATCCGGAAATTTATCTAGATGGTTATGTAAAAAAAAAAAAAAATAAAAAAATAAACCTTAAAACTCATATTTGTGTATTACTGATAAAGTTTATCAGTTAATTTGAATTTTGGCGATAAACTGAAAAATTCTATACTACTGTTTTAAAATTTTTGACTAAAATAAAATTTTCTTATAAAAATAGTTTATTTTAGGTGACTGACATAAATTGCAAGGTTAAACAGAAAATTGATAGGTTTTTACAACCTTTATTAACTAAACTTTATCAGCCAACTGTTCTTTTCTCCAAAAATGAGCAATTTCAGTACAGCAAAAGCAGTAGCTAACCATGAAAATCTAAAGTCATTTTTGGAATCATCAGTCAGTCAGTTAAGTGCCATACGTGATACACGCTTGGGCGATCATGTTTCGAAAGAGACATGACTGACTTGGACAGAAGATTATCCTGCAGTAGGTTGCCATTGCTTTCTGTGGTAGACTGGTTGCCGACCAAGGTTATAGAACCCAATCTGTCCTGTTATTTAACCCATAACTGGAAGGAATAGACAGATTAATACCTTTCCCAAGGGTATTTGTGCGTAAGTGAATGAAATGAATTTGGCTGGAATTCGAACTCGGCTCCCCGATTTTTCGTTCCGATCCGATATCCAATGCAGCACAACGCACATCCACTCGGAATTATCAAATTAGCTAAAAAAGTGTTTTGTTTCTTGGCACCAAAACTTGTGATAATGACAGGGTCTGGCAAAAAAGATGGTTTTAACAATTTATTTTTTCCACCAGGATGAATACGGGACAGCAGCGTATAAAACAGTCGAATTGGATACATATTTGGATGATATACCTGTGCAACACCGAGAATGTCAGGGACATGAATCCAAGTTGTTTCTCAGTTACTTCAAAAAATATGAGTGAGTATATCCAAATTTGATATTAACATACAACAGAAAAATATTAATTATATAACCCAAGAGGTAAAATGTCCCATATACATATAGTTAATATCAAAAAGTTTGTAACTAAGCTGAGCAGAGTTATTCAGCATAACACTGCTCAGCTAAGTGACAAACTTCTCTACATTAATTTTATTACTACTCTATATCAATATTGAGCACTTTATGACAAAAAGACTTGCTTGCCTAAAATGCATTTCTACCAGTAAACGACTGAAAAAACAGTAGTTTTGACACTAAGCATCCTATATATATATATATATATATATATATATATATATATATATATAGTCATCCGTAGACAGATTTGTTTCACTGTATCACAGCACATTAGTACGGTTAGACTCCAATTGCTTTTAACCCAGGATTGAAACCCAACTGAAGTGGCATCAGTTGGCGGTTCTACTTATATATATATATATATATATAAGTGAATAAAGAAAGTATTAACAATGTTCAAAACATTAATTTAATGATTAATTCTATTTTTGCTCTTTCCCTTAGCTCTTTCTTTCGCTCCTGTCTTCCTCTTTGCTTTTTATTTCTACTTTATTTTTTTAGTTTTATTATTTATTTTTTATTTTCTCTATATTTTCTGCATCACGCTCTTTTTTTTCCTATGTATTTCTTTTTCCTTTTTTGTTTTACTCCTTTTTTTGGTTTTCTTGTTTGTTTTCCCTTCTTTTCTATACTCCTTACCTTGTACAATTGTCCAAAAATAAACAGGAAGTGAGATTTTTTTAATCTTTTTCAAAAATAATGTTTAGTGCCATCATTATTAACTATCTGATGAGACATTGTTTTTTCAATGTCGAAACAAAATGTACACTTTTGTAGTAAATTATAATTTGTACATGTTCTAAACTATAACATATATATTACATATTATCATACGTCATGCTATCTTTTAATTTTTTGATTACATAATTTGGTTTAATTCAAACTAAAACTTGAAATTGAAAAATAAAATCTTAAATTTGAATTAATAGGAAGGATATATAAGGGTCAGAGGGTATAGGGGTTTTGTATATGAGTCAAGGCGATTATTTGTAGTTTATAGTTTAGGAAGAAGCACAATAAAATAATAATAATATTGTAAAAAGTTCTATCTAGAAAAATCTATGTTAATCCAGATCAACGTATTTGAGGAGATATTTATTTCTCTATAGTTTTATATTGCGTATTTTGGCTTCAATTTCTCTTTTATACAATTTTCATTAAAGACGACTGGCAAGGTACAGCAATTGAGCTCATTATTTAATTTTTCTTGTATTCGAACAATTGTTTTCTTTTCTAGTTTCTAGACACAAAATTAAAAAAAACTGTCCAAAAGTCCCGTATATTCGACCACTTTCAGCTATTCTTTTAACCATTATTAAGGATGATTTTTACTTTTTTATTTTTAACTAAATGTGTTGGTTTTTTATGTAAGTGTCGAAAGTTATAGGGATGATTTATTTTCCAAACACGGGCAACACATTTTCTCAATGTTCATAGTTAATATTATTGAATGTTTGCTTTTCCTTTTAAGCAGTTTTTACACACTTTGCATCCAAAACGAAAAACACTTGTACAACAACACACGCACACACACGTTTCATTGAATAATATAGACATTTTGCGTCTACTTATTTTTATACTGATGCTTTCCAATTGTCTAATCAGTTCTTTGATAAGATGAAATTCATCAAAGAAGGGGCCACAGTTCTTGTTAACCCAAGTACTTTCAATCTTTTTCAAGATCACCTTCAAGGGTAAATTACAAAAACAAATATTGTAAGTGTAATGCATTCCGTTGGGATGATGGTGATTTTTAAAAACACGTGCGAACATGCTCTGTAATCATTTTAAAATTTTATCCTTTGTAGCTATGGACATTTTTTTAATTTATTTATTTATTTTTTTTTTTTTATTTTATTTTATTTTTTTTTTTTACAAACAAGCCTTTCAATATAAGGGAGCTGACCGGAAATTGGCAAAAATGTGAAATGATATTAAATGTTATGTCTATTTTAATATGTTGTTACTACATTCGTAATAAATTTTGCTGAGTGTTGGTTGGTCAATTTCGATATAGAGGGCCTCGAAAAGTTTTTGTTTATTTGTTATTTTCCTGACATAGTTTTATTGGTGTTGGCAATAAATATTTTCTTGTATTGTGAAGCAGAACAGGAATGTGTTTTTAGATGTTGTGCAATAGAATTTATACCCGCTAACTGAAGTGTAAGACATCTTGATAATATACATATATTTTATCTTAGAAGTAATACAAACTAATGGGTTGGCAGTCCACCATTTGCTTTATTAAGAATTTACTTTATTAAGAGTGCTCGATACTTAATAAAGCATTACATATGGAAATATTTTATTATAAGTTTATAATAAAAACATAGTTTACTGCAACGCAAGAGCCGTTGTGTTTCGGTACTATCTTATTAGCACCTCGTCAGGTAGTGAAATATTTTTTAAGAGTCATTATATATAGAAGCTTAAAAACAATACAATTTTTACCATATCCAGACAATTAAGTGGGGTGGGATTTTCAAAAGTTTTGTCTCGGTGAACCAATAGAAAGTCAGGTCATAATGCATAAGAGAAATTTGATTGTAAGAGTAAAGTGGGGTAGAGTCTTGAAATGATTTGAAACCCAGACATTTTCTATGCCAGTGATGAAATACATTGAATGATACATATGTAATATTTAGCAAGTCTGAGAAGTTATCACATGTCATTGTGAAACCGTTACATGATTCTCTTAAGAAACTAATTCTCCAACATTTCTTTTGCTTTTGAACTTGTGACAGGGGTTTTCAGAATGCATGACAGGAAGCTTAAAATAACTGGAATTTCAAATTCTTGAAAAAAATCCTCACTTATTTTGAAATTTCAGTTATTTTAAACTCCCAGTCCTTCATTCTGAAAATCTCTATTATTTTACTTGGAGGATTATTATTAGGGAAATGTTTCTCAATTAAACTGAAGAACTTCAGCTCTAACCAATTTCATTTAGAAACATTTCCCTAATAATAACAGTTTAAGTAAAATTTTTCATAAAAATACCCTTAAATTAGGTTACAGTTGTAAAAATAATCTAGAAAAAAAATTATCAAAATAACATACAAACAAAATTTTAAATCAGCACATAAATTAAAGTAACAATAACCATCCAAATAATGAAAATAACAATAATACAAATTTATGTAAGTGTCGAAATCCTAACAATTGCCCATTGGAAAATAGGTGTTTAACAAATTCTATTGTGTATCAATGTACTATAGCATCAAATAAAAATCAACTATTAAGAAAGTTTACATTGGATCTACTAAAAACACTTCTAAAGAGTGTTGGTATTTGCATTTAACTTCCTTAAAAAATAAGACTTACCGAAACCAAACATCCCTTTCTGCATATTTTTGAAAGTTAAAAACAAGAATCTGTAAATCATTCTATGATATCTCCCCTCTGTGCCTGAATGAAAATCTGCAGATTTTAAGGTTCCTTAAAAAATAAAGTACTGAATCATAGAGATGAATTGACGGTTTTATGTAAAAATCAAAAATATTTTTCTCTAAGATTTAATTCATTACCATTGTTTATTTATAACTTATGCTCCAATATAACTTAAGAATTAAAACTGATTTTACTAAAATAAATGACCCACACAATACTTATCTGGTTTTCATAATTACAATATACCTTAGTTTACCGTAATTACATAATTTTAATTCTAACCTAAAAAGCCCAGCCCCTTTAACTCATGAGATAGTACAAAAAAAAACTTGAAATCCAACCTGCTGTTAAAGATTATCTACTCATTTAAATAATGTATGGTCTCACTATGTATCTTACCCAGACAAAATGAAAGTGTCATGCCTTGACATCAGGCTATACTGTTTCCTTTTGTGATCCAAATCTTCAACTTCATAGTTCAACCTAATTCTCATTTTTGATTGAACAATATTAACACACTTACAAGCATATTCTCAAACTACAACTCCTTTTCTAAATAACCATAAATTAATTTTATATTTTCTAAATAAATCATTTTCACCATTTAATTTAAAATTTCACCTGAAGAAGAAATGTATTGTTCTGAAACATGGAAATTTTTGTGTAGTGATACAATGCTTTTATAAATCATTGTAAGAACAATCTTAAGCTCTACTTTGTATTGAGCACTCTTTACAAAAGTAAATGCATGAACAGTGGGTTTCAATCTACCTGTTCTTTCACTTCCTTATAATATATATATGTCCTCAACATACAAGTCTGTTTTGCTGTATTATACTCATCAGTGTGGCTAGACATCCACTTGCTTCCAGCTGTCATTGAAGCTCTACCGATTTGGTGTCGGTCAGAAGAGCCGTCCTAATAATTATGAGAGATAATTTAAAAATAAGGCTTGGTCCAAAAAAAATGGGTGGGGGGAATGTTGGGTAAACAAAACAAAATTCATGCTGGATATTTTGTAAATATATGATTGATTGACTTCTAATTGTTGTTTTTGTTTTTTTAATTTTAGAATTTTAAAAGGTGGCGTGTCTACTGGCTTCAAACATGTCACCCCCGAGAAATACAAACCCCGCCTCTTGTTATTCCATGGAACTGGTAAAAACATCACAGTGAGAGAGGTTAGTATTTGCATTTGTCTATTTATAGGTACGACGTGGTGCAGAAAATTTCTCGGTCTGCACAAGAAGCCCCCAAAAAATCTGGTGCTTGGTTAAATTTTGATAAGTACGTTAGACCGAGCACTTCCTAACACTTTATATTAGGTTGATGTAAAAGTTGCCTTGTTGATGACCAGAAAATATTTCTCATCAGAATCCGTTTTGCACATTTATAAATCTACCATTCGTCCTTGCATTGAATACTATTGCCATATCTGGTTGGGTGCTCCTGATATTCATCTCTTGATTCTCAACAAAATCCAAAGAAGGATCTGAAAGGTAGTTGGTTCCGACTTGACAAATCGCCTTCCGTCACTTTCTCACCAACGGCTTGTGACCTCTGTCTTTTCTATAAATATTTCCACAGCTCCTGCTCTGGCAAGCTTCTTTTCCTGGTGCCCTGACCACATGAATTTACGAGTGCTGCTAGATTGGCATTGAGGTCCCAACCTCAAAATAGTCAAATTTAACTGCCATTTCTACTTTTTTTCATTTTCTTTTTTTGCACTTCCCGTCTATGGAACACCCTTTCATATACTTGCTTCATTAATTGCTACAATTTCAAAAAGTTTAAATGCAACGTAAATTGCCATCTTCTATCTTCTAGAATCTCATCCACCTCCCTGAATAACATCCACCTCCCATCCTTTTTTCGGCACCCTCTGTACCCTGTTTTTCTCTTTTTGCAGTCCACTGAGCACCAGGGTGAAATGATTATAAAAAAAAATATCTATTCATCGCATCATTATTCTAACATCAACATATTTATACAAACATGTTTCAATATATACATGTTATATAACGTAGTTATTTTTATGTCTTTGTATAAACTCCTCTTACTTTGTAACTGAATTGTTTATTTCTACATAGAGCAATTTTGGTGTTTGATTTGAAGGGTCTTTCGAGCAGTTTTTCCATGTCTTGGAACTGATGAGCAGACAAGAAATGCTGCTAGCAGTGAAACAAATGATAGCATGAAACTGACAGGCGTTGAAGAATAAATTAAATGTGGAAAAAATTCTTTGATTTGAGCTGAAGTTCAAATTCAGGCCAAAAATTTAGTTCCCCAACTCACAAACTATTTCGAACTGGCTACATTCCATTACTGCCAATCAGACTCCCAGTCACAATGAACAAATGTCCTCTTGAGAAGTTCCTGTGCCCTGAGAGGATATTGGGCCTCAGATTCACACCCGACCTTAAGTGGAATTCCTATATGTGATCCATTGCTAAAGATGGAGGTAAAATAATAAGTATCTAACTCAGGCTAGCCTCTCCCTTTATAAGACCAAGATCAGGCCGAGAATGGAGTACTGTCACCATATCTGAGCAGAAGCTGCCCAGGCCTCACTTTCCAGTCTTAATAGGTGTATATGAGTTCTTATTCAGGATGAATTATTTTCCAGTCGTCAAACTCTGTCTCTCATGGGATGAATGTGGCGAGTCTCTCACTGCTCTCTCACTACTGCCATGGAGAGTGCTCAAACAAACTGCATCACCTGGTTCTACTAGGTCTAACCTTCGCACCTAGGTCCCACACTGCCCCTTACATAGTTGTAAACCACCAACACTCTTTTCATATCCCATTGGCGAAAATAAGTTCCACTCAAATAGCTTCTTCTTGGCTGTTTCCCTGACACTACAATCTTGATTTGTTAAAGTCTGGAGTTGACCATTATTTTCCACACCCTTTAATTTCACCCTCTACCTTGAGTGGACCTGGGCCTTGTACAAGAGGAGCCATACTGTAAAAAAAAACAAACTAAACTTTAATTAAGTTTAGTTCTTTAAATCACAAACTCTGCAGAACTTCAAAACCTCAGATCATGAAACCTCGTATTTTAATTTTGATTGCTTGGCATTTTGAAGAAATAAAATTGATTTCCTCAAGTCACAAAGTTTCGGAAATATTTTGGACTGAATTTAAGACAAACATTTTAAAATTCACAAAGTTTTTGTGTTTCTTTAAACTGAATATAAATTAAAATCTTTTAAAATCATTATTTTTTTTTTTTATTTTTTTTTTTTCAGTCATTTTAAAATTTGTATTTTTAACTGCTCTCTCCTCATCTGGACACAAATTGTTCAAGCACCAGGTGAAGGACATAGTTCAAATCCCAGGGTCATCCTGATTACCAAAATGTATGATTTGTCTATGTAGAGCAAGTGTGGCCAGGTGACAGACACATGGATGGACAGACAGAATTTACCATTTATTCATTTTGACGAGACACTCACCTAAATCAATAAGAATTTTTTTTTCTAATGTGAGTAGGCAGTTGTCTGTGGATGTTAAGGTGCTTTTGTATGGCACTGAGATCACTTAAGTGTTTTGTCTTAATTTCCTTAATGTTTTTCTTGTTTTCAGATTCCCATCAGAAAAGGTCTGCATTCTGATGACGTTTTCCTACTGGACATGGGTATTCAGATCGTACAATGGAATGGCAAGACGAGCAACATGTTTGAAAGGAACAAAGTAAGTATAAAGGTTTCCTTTTATTTATAAAATACTCTAGGGATTTTACCATGCTAAAATCACGGGTAATCTGGCAATAAACTTTTCTCTTATTATCATTGTTTCTTTTAATTATTTATTCAGAAGACGACCATCAAATACATATAATGCTAATATTATTTGTGTTATAAGCAATATTAGCAAATGGTTATATACCAGGATACAAATCAAGTCTTTACTTTCTGCTAGTTTAAGCTTAGCACAAATCTGTAGGCATCTAACTACATTAAAATTGTACTGTTTGCTATAAATTCACAGTGACGCACTCTAGCCATTTGCTAAATTTTAAGCCCTTCTACTCAGATAGATCTATTAATTTTGTTGCTAACGCCAGTCTTCTGAAGCCTGTGACACCAATGCAAGTGTCACCAATTCTCAATTGCAAAGGTTCTCTCCTTGTTCCTAGTCTCTTCTTTTTTTATTAACAATCTACCTGGGAACATTCTAAGATCATTAGTAAATATCTGCAGATGGTGCATCCATAAACTGTGATATCTTCTAAAAAGTAAGATGATCAAAAGCCTAACAAATTGACACAACACAATCTTTTTACTCTCATTTATGCCATACTATGTTAACATCGTAAAAACCATCAAGTAAAGAGCTTGTTTAGAAGCCAGTAACAATGAAAGAAAGATGAGTTGTTGGATTCAAGAAAACAAAATTGTTCTTTCTGACAATGGAAATTCAAAAAATGGATTTTAGTGATGGATGAGTAAGAGTCATTAGTGATTTTTATGCCATTTCTTGTTTAAACGTGTGTATGCTATTGCAAGGCATGTAGCATATGTTATAAATGGCACTAATTTTTTAAAAATGTATTAATATTAAATCATAAATTATTTACTAACAGTTATAGAGCTTATAAACAGGTGAATGTTTAAGTTAATAAACAAACCTGGAAATTATGAAGCAAATTATTGTCAAATAAATGCTATGTAATATACATTCATTTTTTTTTCTCCATCATTATTGTTACCTTTTAACACAATGCACAGGTCGGTTTTACATTCTAGGGCCGTTAAATAAACAAAGGTTAGAAATTCTTTAAAAAGTAAGCATTTTTGTGAATTTGCTTTCTGTATCTTTCAATTTCTTTTTAACGTGGACGGCGTGTTACCAATCATATCATGAAGTCTCATCAGCTTATTTAATTATCTTAGTAAAAACAATCCTAAATTTGTGATAAAAAGCAACAATAAAAATGAATGGAAAAACTTGATAAAAATTAATAATGATAATATTTCATCTAAAATGCCTATGAAAAAAAAAAAAAAAAGGAACCTTAAACGTTAACAAGTACTGTGATTTCTGTAAACATCCAATCTTCAAGCAAGATCAAATTCTTAAACTTCTGCCAGTGATAATTGTTTTTATTTTTTTTTTTTTTAATGCTAAGTAACCCATTCATTTTCTATTTCTGCTTGTGACCATAATTGCATGCCAAATGACCAAGATAACTTAGAGATCATATTAAGGATCGTTGCTTTTCCTAAAAGGATCAAAACGAAAGTAATATCAGAGATTATAATTAAAATTTGAATTTTTTTTTCTGATTTTAATTTGAGTTCCTAAATTTATAGATAAATACTTCAGAAGCTCTGATGTGATTGGAAAACTGCTTTGTGTTAAGCTTTAATTTACTCTAAAACTAACGTAACAGATTTTTCTTTTTTTTTTTTGTTTTTTTTTTTCAGTGCAGCATGTACCTTCAGCAGGTAAAAGGCGAACGATCCGGAAAGTCATCATCAGAAGTGATTGATGAAGATGAAGACAATGGAGTAAGTAATCGATAATCGATCTGTTAGATTAGATGACCATTAATTCTAGCCACTAACCAACCCAACAATACTAACGACTACTAATGTTCTCCTTAGATAAGAGAATTGGCCTTTAAATATAAATTGATAAAGTTAGGCTAGTTTTATGTTTGAAGTTTGTACCCCAAAAATCTGTTAAAAACAACAAGGATGAAGAGTACGGCTTACGATCACATCACGTCAAAACACCAGTCCCCATATGATCACTGAAGTTAAGCAATGTCGTGCCTGAGCATCACCTAGATGGGTAACCACTTGGGATTACCAGGTGCTTTAAGCTTGGATGTACAGGTGGTGTAGTGAATAATGGCTCAGAATTATTAATCAGTGAGCCAATTTCAAATCCCATTTGGGTTCATTACATTCCCTTAAACGCAAATGCTAAAGGAATGAATGAAATCAATTTTTTTTCAACATGAAGTGGCCATGAGCCTCAGTAAATGAATTCTGAAATAAAAACTAAAACTAACAGGTTATTATTTTTATTGTATTATATTTGGTCTATAGTTAAACAAAGTGTCATGGGTAGGAAATTAAAAATTAAAATCAACCTTCTTCAATTTTTCAAAAATTTACAATGACGTGTGAAATCCTGGTATTTCCCAAATAGAAAAAGGATTGACCAATTGCTTAAAGAAAAAGTTGAAACCAGATTTCGCAAGTAGGTGTTAAACTGATTTTCTGACTAATGGAAGCAACTTGCTTCCATTAGTCCAACTAAAGGACTTCGTGAGTCACTGCGAAAATCTGAATACTATAAAAAGGCCCTCAGCATCATTCACAGTCATACATGGAAGCAGCATAGGCGACAAGCTAAAATGTAACAGGAGAAGTTTCAAGTGACCTGGACATTTGTCCTCTTCCTCTTTCCTTCTCGTGTGCTGATTCATTATACTTCTTCTTCATCCAAAGACATTCCTACCAAACAAACACATACATATGTACGCACGCATATACACTTTCAACAATTACTACTACGAACAATTTCTACAAATCTTGATACCTTTAACTTTCTAATTGAACATTAATTTGTACGAATTCTTGTTATTCATTTCTTTTAATAAATTTCTATTTTAATATGAAAAATGTATATTTTATTCTTACACTATTCCACACAGTCTAACCTGCCAACAACTTTCTGACGAAGACCTGATAATTCTGATGATAACAATAATAACCTGTTGAAGATAATTCTACATAAATCTTGTAAGCTGTAGGAAGTTCGGTTAAGTCTGATACAAGGCCAAATCAAATAAGCATTAACCATCTTCCAACAGCTACAGTGGTGACCCACGATGGTTGAAAAGAACATGCACCCTATATCTACGAAAGCAGCCTATCGAAAATAGTCTGTTAGAAAAGCAAATGCCTAAATATGGATGCATGCACAAAGCGATTGAGAAAAATGTTAATGGTTATTGTTTTATATTTTTCTTCCAGAAAGTCATCGATTCTTATATGAAAAAATGTCAAAATGACGATGACGATGATGAGGATGATGATGATGATGATGATGATGACGATATTGATGATTCTAAAATGGATATTCCCAGAACAAAGAAACTTTATAAGTGAGTCAAAAGAAAATAAATTTTCTTTTTCTTTACATTTTTTTCTTTTAGGTTTCTGTTTTTTTTTGTTTTTTTTGCTAATTACACAAGGATATCAGTCAGCTAAGTGCCCTACGTAATACACACTTTGGGCAATCATGTCTCAAAAGAGACATGACTGACTGAGCAGAAGATTATCCTGCAGTAGGTTGCCATTGCTTTCTGTGGTAGACTGGTTGCCAGCCAAGGCTATAGAACCCAATCTGTCCTATTATTTAACCCATAACTTGAGGGAAGAGATGGATTAATACCTTTCCCAGGGTTATTTGTGCATAAGTGAATGCAAAGAATTCAACAAGGATATCAATACATCTGTAGCTGCCTAATGATGAATGTTGTATTATGTGGATATGATACACACAGAAAGTATTCAGCATATCTGGGGCTAAACAGATATACACAGAACAGTACATTAGTTACAATAACAGACAAGTCAGAACTTACAACACAGAGAGGAGGGGTTGGATTGCAATAGTCGCCAAAGTAATCAGTCCAAATATTACTCAATGACACTCAAATATTATGCCTCAAATGCTACTATTTTTCACTTAAATAGACCATTTACCATGGGCCGTTTCGTCATTGAGAGTGCTGCAATATGAAAGATTCAAGTTTTGTGTTCTCATTACATTTATATCAACCTGATACAACTGTAATTACATCTATTTCATATTGAAACACCAGTTTTTGTACAATCGCTGAATTTGAGTAATGTCGAGCCTGCTCAGTACCTAGATGAGTGACTGCTTAGTAATACCAGGTGCTGTAAGCTTGGATGTGCAGGTTGTATAATGGATAATGATTGGAATGTGAAATCAGGGTCATTATATCCCTTTACCTGCTAATATGCTTGTTAAAGGCATGAATCCACCCGTTCTCTTCCACCTCCCATCAACTTATTAGTCAATTTGTAGAACTTGTATCAGTAAATCATTATTACCTTAAAAAATATCTTAAAATCTAAAAATATTTTCTGGCTTTAAATAACCTAGTGTTGATAAGTCGTAAAAAAAACAAATCTATCAATACCACCATAATTAGTGTTTTATTTTTCCCTACTGACAGAATTTCTTCTGTCATTTTATATGTAATTATTAAAAGCAATAAGTTTTCATATATTTTTTAAAAATCTTGCATCACATATTGTATAAACATTTAGCAATAACAGATCAATTTTAGTTCATCATGTAAGCTATCGAAAGACACCAGAATATGATAATAGTAATATTAGCCATTTCCTCATAAGGAAACATTAAGCATTCATTGATCGAGCATTCAATGCTGCTGGTGACTGAAATTTATAAAATCTTTCTCTTAAATAATTTTTCATGAAAATAGGTTTCTCTACTCCAGTAGCTATTACTCTTTGCAATATTGATGCGGGTTTCCTTCCTAACCTTTTGTCTGGAGTAGTGTGGAATTATTTTTCTCTTGAGTTACACTTGCTATCCATTTTAGTTATTGCAGCTGTTGAAAGTCCTCAAATGATGTAGTTTTTGTTATCTGACAAAGTTTTTTGCTATTATGTAGCACCAGTTTACTAGTTTCAAAGAAGGATTATCCTCTCCAAATCTTACATACTTCACTCATTCAAAGGCATTTTTAATCATTGACCTGACAGTTTAAATATTTATGGTTGGTTGGTTCATTTAACCAGCATATCAACCTTCATTAAGTCATTTAATGCTGAAAATCATTTTGATTTGTTTTATGTAGTTTATTTGTTTTATTGTTTTTGTTTTGCAAGATTCTTTGAGATTAGTTTTTAAGGGCAGGGTCCCCAAGTCCTACCCTTGTTATTTAACCCATAACTGGAGGGAAGGAACGAATTAATACCTTTCGCAAGGGTACCAGTGCTTAAGTGAATGCAGGGTATTCAACTGGAATTCGAACTCGGCTCACCGATTTCTCTTTCAGAGTCGATATCCATTACACCACAAAAGACATTCGTCCATAAACGCTTACAGCACCTGGTATTCCCAAGCGGTCACCCATCTAAGTACTGACCAGGCTCAATGTTGCTTAACTTTGGTGATCGAGCAAGAACCATTGTATTCAACGTGATTATGGCCATAAGCCTCAAATATTTATGAATGGCTTTGATGTCATGCATGCCATTCATATAAATGTATCAACACGATGAGAATATTTAAGGATATGGCTCAAGTATTTTGCTAATGTTTTAGTCTTGAAGCAACCTGCAGTGTTGGGTGAAACTACCTCTAGCACAACCTATTCTGTAATTTCTTTATCTCCTATACTAAATTTGTTATCACTGATTCATAATCCAAAGTATTTGAAGTGTTTAATATTTAAATGATTTTAAAGTATTTTTTCTACAATCAATTGAAAAATTATCAAATTTAAATACATTCTCCTTGCAGGATGAGTGATAATTCGGGAAGAATGGAAATTGAATTGATTGCCGAAACTGAAGGAAAATTAAATAGATCCGATCTTAATTCTGTTGTAAGTATTTATAAATACTGAATTGGATTCATGAAAATTTCAGTTTATTCTCCTCGAGTGTCTACATTTTCAGGCAAAAGATTAACTGGTTTTATTTATTTATTGTAAATTTCTTGTCAGTCATAGGTTTGCAAGCAGATCATGTGATTTCAACAGAAAACAAAATTCTTACAAGACTAAGAAGTTATAACTCTTCTACTGCTTATCCATATCTAAAGGGAGATATGGATTCATGCCTTTTTTTCTTCCAATCAACTTTTCTCCACAGAAATAGAAAGCATGGAATATATCTGACTAATATTTGATGTTATTTCAACATATTCACTTTTATATTTATATCAGTAAGTCTGTAGCTTAATGACAAAAAAGTATTTAGTTTTTATAATTAACATTTTTTAAAAAAATCTCCTCCTCTTATCAATACATATAATTAAGTGTTGGATATTAATTATATCGATCAATCGTTATTCAATGAAAACTTCAGATCAAGGTAGTCATAAAAAATTTTAAAAATAATAAACAGTGTTATATAATTTAATTAATCTGCTCATAAAAAACAAGGAAAATTTTAGTGGGGAATAATCTTTGTTGCTTAGAATTTGTTAAACATTTTTCCATCCACAACATTTGTCAGAATAAAAAATATACTGATTTTTTAATCATTTTAGAGTAGGGATCCTGTTAATAATATAAATGCAATGTCAAATTGATTCCTTAAAGAGTTCACTACACTTTGTTTTTATTTACTAATGTCAAGTTTGAAACTGTGTTTACATGCTTGATTTACAAATTGGAAAAAAGACATCTTCAGTATATATAAATAGTGCTGAATCTATTATAATCTCCTCTGGATTTTACCTTCCTCTCAATGGATGCTGGGTCTAACAGATCACCAGCAACTAGACTATCAGGCCATTTGATGACACTCTCACCTGGATTAGAAAGATGTTTCATTCTACTACCACCTGAATCAAAGGATTTGCTTTCTCTAACCAACATCTAGATCAACATCATTTCCGCCCCCACTAGCGCCTGGATCAATTGACCATTTTCCTCTTCCCACCAAACACTTAATGAGGAGAGGCAAATGATCAGTTGATTAACACCTGGATTCAAGTGATCATTTTGCCCTTCCCACTAAACTCTAAATCAACTGATCATTTTCCCCTCAAATGACACTTAAGTATAAAAGCTCTTATCTATTTCTCTTCCCTTCACAGTGGGTGACCATTTTGAAGGTCATACATTTTAGGTTTTACTGTCTATGGAGTTATGAAACTCACCCAAGATTAAATAACTTAGGGCTCACTTGACATTGTGTGCCTCATATGCCAATTCAAGCAGGAAATCATTGTGTCACAAATTAATCAGACAATTAAATTGCTAAAAGGCAGTAAAAATGACAAAAATCTGGACCCAAAACATTGCAATACCTTCAGAAAAAATGCAATGTCACTATCTCTTTTGATGCCCTAAATAAGTTTTATTTTGTACATTTAAAACAGTGCCTCTTTTTAAAATTATAACATTTTTACAATATGTCAGTACCTGAGAATTTATTTGTTATTCAATTTATTTAAAATTCATTAGGAAACTTTTACATGCTTGCAAAAATTCAGGTAATGTAACCATTATTGGCACAGAAAGGGGAATCGGTATGCTGAGTTTAAATTCTGAGTCTGTTTTTAAATAAAAGGGCAGACTAAGATCTTTGGTCTTAGTAAGGTAATTCATCTAGAAGGACTTTTAATTTAAAATCCTGTAAATAATAAAGCAGACTGGGCTCTTTAGGCCTTAGAGTAATCAGTCTGGCGGTAAAATAACTCTGAATTCAAAACAATCCTGAAAAAGGGTGAATTCTGTCATGTTGTCTTGTCTCAGACACATAATAGCTAAGGTTGCAATACACAACCTTAGTAGGGTATAGGAGTATTGATGGAACATTTCAAAGCAACAACTTTTTTAAAAGCTAGAAACTAAATAAACGATAAGTAACCATTTTTTTTATTTTTTTATTTTGCTAAGAAGGCTGGAAACTTTTGCTGGAACACACATCAGATGAAATATTATGTGATATCTGCCAGAGGTAGTCTTCTTTGTCTATGTGTGATATCTCTTCAGGATGTTAATTTTCCTTCCCAGTCCCCATTCTGTTATCCATTTACACAAGTATGTTCTTGTGAGTATCAAATTGTCCAATCCTTTTTTCCTCATTATACACTCCTTTGTGATTTTCAGTAAAAGTGCCCCCCCCCCCACATGTGCAGCCCATCATATTTTCAGCATCCCTCTTATTTGTTGCTTCAAATCTCCTCTTCATTTGTGGAGAGATTGGACAGCATTCATTGCTAAACAGGAGGATTGATATTACATAACAGTTCAGCATCCTTTTCTTACTTTTCCTTAAAAGATAAAAAAAAAATCTTGCATATTCCTTGATCAGCACATGGCCAAAATAAATTTGTGAGATTAAAATGAAGCAACCACAATTTTTTTTTGGAAAACCAGGTTTATTTAAGATGAGCCTTTATGATTAAAAAATTGTGAAGGAATTGAAGTTAATTGGAGAAAGTTAGTCACAGGTTACAATGGTAAATTCTTATAGTAAATTACTGAGTATGAGTGAAATAAAAACAAATATAGAGAGTTGGGTGGGGATAGAAACAGACATATAGAGAGTTGGGGGGGATAGAAACATATAGAAAGTTTGGTGGGGGATAGAAATATATAAATATTTAAAGAGATGGGAAGAAATTTTTTTTACTTTTTCTATTAAGTGTTAAAAATTTTTTTTGTTAGGTACAAAGGCAGCATAATATTTATTAAATAAACTTAATTTTCCACAAAGCTCAGTGTTTTTTTTTTTTTATTAAATCAGTTACCAAATTTATTTGAATGATCATTAAAAATTTACACCTTTGAAAACCCTTGCTGGCCACACTGGTTTGTCTTGTGGGCCATATGTGGTCTCTGCACAATAATTTGTGCAGACCTGATTATGATATTTCACTTTTTTCTTAATATTTACAATTCTAGTGATTATTTAATTTATTTATTATTTATTTTTTACTATGTCTTTTTTTGTTTTTACGGTCATTTTCCTTATTTTTAGCTTTTTAACCATCTGTTTTTTTCTTTACCATCTCTCATTTTATTTCATTCACCATCTCTTTCCTTGTTTTTATTTTTACCATTACCCCTCATTGTTCTTTTTTTTTTTACTTTCTCTCATTGTTTTTATTTTTTTTAACTATCTCTCATATATATATATATTTTCTTTTTTACCTTGTTTTTATTTTTTTCCATCTCTCGTCTTATTTTGTTTACCATCACTTTCCTGATTTTCTTGTTTTTTTTACAATCTCTTGCCTTGTTTTTATTTTTTTTACCATCTCTCGCTTTGTTTTTGCCATCTCTTTCTTTGTTTCTATTTTTGCCATCTCTCATTTTTATTTATTTTTATCATTTTTAGCATCACTTTCTTTGTTTTTATTTCTTTTACCATCACACTCCTTTTTTTTTTTTTTTTTTTTTTTTTTACCATTACTTTCCTTGTCTTTATTTTTGTCATCTCTCTCCATATTCTTTGTTTGGCATCATCTTATGTTTAGCTTTTTTACCCTCTTTCTCCTATTTTTAAAGGATGTATTTCTTGTTGACACTGGATTAGAATGTATCATTTGGATTGGAAGAAGAGCATCTAATAATGAAAGGAGCAATTGTTTTGCTTATGCTCACGTAAGTAATATGTTTTGTCTGATTCCCATAAGTCATGCACCCTGTCTCGTTCTGCTCAAAGAACACTAAATATACTGTTGCTACTTTCAAATATTTTCTATTTTTTGACAAGTATTCATTTCCATCTAACTTTTTTTACTTTTTATGAAAAAGAATTCATCAGACTTCCTTGAAGCAAAAAGAGATGTTTGAATCTTGCTAAAAACTTGTCTTTTATTTTTCATTTCACACTATCCACATGATAAAAGGAGGGAGTAACAAGATTCAATTCCACTCACAACTTTTTGTCTAGAACTAAATAGAAGGTTAATCTTGACCTCAATTTATGATAATGCTGTCAATCTGTTATGTTCATAAATAAATAAAAAATTAATTATATTGACAAAAATAATTATAATAAAATAATTAAAACAATTATCATTAATTCATTCATTCTAAACCAATGAAAATCAAACCCACTTTTCTCTTTTACACAAACAAACAAGTCAGTCAGTCAGTTAAGTGCCATACGTGATACACACTTGGGCGATCATGTCTTGAAAGAGACCTGACTGACTGGGCAGATTATCCCGCAGTAGGTTGCCATTACCTTCTGTGGTAGACTGGTTGCCGACCAAGGCTATAGAACCCAATCTTCCCTGTTATTTAACCTATAACTGGAAGGAATAGATGGATTAATACCTTTCCCAAGGGTATTTGCGCATAAGTGAAGGCAATGAATTCAGCTGGAATTCGAACTCGGCTGCCCGATTTTTCATTCCGAGCCGATATGCAATGCACCACAAGACATTGTCATTATCAAACTAGCAGTTCATACAGAGAGGTCCTTAACATGTGTGTAAATAGAAATTCCATCTCTTTTTTTCCTTTTTCAGGCCATAATAATAATAATATTTATCTTTAGTAAGATTTATCTTTTAGTACTTAAGAAAACCCCGAACACATCTTGTATCTTTTTTCTCACACTTCCCGTTTGTGGCACTCACTTCCATTCACTGATAGCTCCAATCTTCAAAAGTTTATATGCAACATCAATTGACATCTTTTATTTACTTGATTTTCATCCAGCTCTTATCCTTTCTTCAACATTCCCTCTACCTTGTTTTCCTCTCACTGTAACCCCCTGCACACCAGTGGCAGTCCTACTTTGTTTGGTGCAAAATGATTATTAAAAAAAAAAAAAATTACATTAAATTTCTCTTCATGCTTTTTATATTTACTTTATCCCTTTGCATATAATCATTAAAGTGAATGGAAATTTTCATGTATTTCTTTGATAAACCCTACCCAGGATATCACAGGTTACATAGTCTGGTCCTGGGCATGACGGTAAACTGCATCTGGCAGCAAGGCCTCTGATTGGGAGGCATAGAACCACCTCTTAATTGCTGTCGTTCTCAGGTCCATCCTGACCCGGAGTGGTAGTACCTGTTAGGGTCCTAGCTAATAGTGTTTTGACCCTAGTTTGGGGGGTTAACTATGAAAGTATAAGAATACACTTTTATAGAAATATATACATAAAAATAAACTTTAATAGAAAAATATACATATTTGAGGAAAAACATTGTTACCCTGACACATTGTTGAAAGAAAAAATTCTCAGCAAAACATTTCTGAATACAAAACTAGAAGATATTTTCCATTTTCTAAAATAAAAAACAAAAACTCTTCATTAAAATCTGACCAAACATTAAAAAAAAAAGAAAAAATACCTTAAAACCCCATTTTTTTTTTTTTAAGCATTAAATAACCCACAAAGGTTGATATGCTGTTAAACAAAATTCAAACATAAATAGTCAGTTCAAATTATAAAAGGTTGCTTCCTTCTTGAAATGATGCGTTTTCATAGTAGAATAAATTGCAATGAATTTTTATATATGCTTTTAGGATTTACTCTATTTAGTGAATGTGTTGATACACATCTTTAAGAAATCCTACCCAAGATAGACTTTATGAACAACTCATAATTTACTACCTTTTCTGTTTTTCAGAATTTCTTGAAAACTACATCTCACCCTCTAATTCCTGTCACGTGCCTCAAAGAAGGATCAGAAGACTCAAATTTCCTGCAGAACTTTGCCGCTTGATCTTGAGATTTTGTTTAGACAAAGGAAAATCTGTGGGATGACGTTAAATAAATAAAAAAAACCTTACTTTCTCGATTTCAAAAGTCAAGACAGAATTACCTACGAGGAATTTTGTTCTGTATTAAAAATGTCTAAAAAGAATTTTTTCTTGTTGTTCATCCCAGAGCGATGAAAATTTTATACATGGATAAAGTTAAATAAATATTAAAAATATAAATCTTCTAAGGTGTTGTTCATCATGAGTATCCAAATAAGTTATATATATGTATATGTATATATATATATATATATGGTTAAATAAAATAAAAACAAGACGTAAACTGTATTTTAAATTGCCTACGCGTTTTGTCCTGTGGACTTTATCAAGGCAAAAAGACAAAATTTCATTTTTTTTGCCTTGAAAAAGTCCATCACAGGACAAAACGCATAGGCGATTTAAAATAGTTTTCCTCTTGTCTTTATTTTATTTAACCATCCTGTCCTTAATCTCGGATCATAACTGAGTATATATATATATATATATATATATATATATATGTGTGTGTGTGTATTTCTATAAAAAAAAAAATCAACCAATAGCAAGTGGAACCACTCCCAGAAAATATCCAATTACACCAGGCTTCTTATAAATAGAAAAGCAAACCAGGACTCAACAGCAGAAAGAAAACCCAGCCTCAATAAGTGAAGACATCATAATGGTGTCATCACAAAAATTCAAAGCTGGCTTGAAACTGCTCAGTTAAAGTGACAAATTCTTTGCACTAAAACTATCAACACAGTATTTCCCCTTCAATATTGAGCACTTTCCAATAAAATACCTACTTGACAAAGTTCCTTTAATCAGTAAAACTAGTGAAATAGCAACAATCTTGGCACCAAAAACTATCACATTCAACCATATATACACACACACACACACACACACACACACACACACACACATATATATAACACACACACATATATATATACATACATATAGACACACACACATATATGTATATGTGTGTGTATATATATATATATACACACACACACGTGTGTGTGCGTGTATTATATATTATTATTATTATTACTTAAAGCATTATTTTTTATGGTTACTTATTATTTGAGGAGAAAGCTGCTTTTTTTAAATCAGTGTATATAACATCTACCAGCCTACATACTCAATAAAACTTAGTAAAGCAAATGTGCTCTCCATCAAGGTTCGAACCTGTTTCCCTCTTTGTAAGGGAGAGCCACTGAAAGAACCTTGCTGACACTTTCGTGTTTCAAGTGGTCTAAAGCAGGGGTTTTCAAACATTTTGACTTACGGACCCCTTTATATTTCAAGTTTTAGTCTTGGGACCCACTATAAACACTTATTACTTGATCTGATGAATGACATTTTCCTGATAATTTTGTTGCCTTTTTTGCTTTTATTAAAACTAAATTTTGTTATTTTACCTGAACAATGGTAATAAGGACATCTTTTTTATTAAATAAGCTTCGAGAATTATTGGTGGTAAATGGTAAAATAAATACAATTCAAGACGCTGTTTGGAAACTACAACGAAAGGCAATGTTTTTCAGAATTATCCAAAGGAATTATTTTCCATCCCCATCTACGAAATCTGCACTGACTTTTCTGTCGAGAAAGAGAAGCCCAATAAATCTGTCCATGATTTTCTAAGTACCATCTTGTTATTGTATTCTTCTGACTTCTGTTTCTCTCCCTATTTCAATTTTCCTCCCAAATTTTGCTTTGACTAGACTCAGCTTTTCTCCTCGCAGCCAATCAACTTATCAAAATTTTTAATCTTCATACAGTTCCACCTGCAACGGTGACATATTTTATCAATTTCTTTTCTAAAAGAGAAAATTAAATAAATTGTCTATCTTTGCTTATTGTTATTGTTTATTTATTTGTTGCTTAGTTTATTAGTTGTAGAATTGGAGTAGATAGACTAAACTATCACTCGGTTCACACTCCACCCTCGTCTGTTGAACAGGTGAAGAGGCTCATCCCTTGTTTCCTGTTTAGGATGTGGTTTCAGGCTTTCTCTTTTCCAATCTTTTCACTCTTATGTAGCCCCCTGCACATCAGTGGCATTACCACCTTGCTCGGGCTGATATGATTAGAAAGAATTACATAAATTATTTTTAACTCCTTACGATAAAGAATATTTTCATACATTTTTTTTTATATTTAATGTTAAATTTACCATTGCTATGTTGATGTTTCACTTTTCCATAGAAGAAAATACCAATTATATTGGCAGAGGATACAAGCACAGTGGTAATCACCAAATTTATTATGACCAAATAGCAAGAGTTGTGGAACTCTTACAAAAATGAAAAAACTCTACAAAATTAAATCCATCATCAAAGAATGGATAGATGTTAACATTTCCAATAGGAAAATGTCAAGAAGAGAAGTAGTAATGACTAGACTTCAAATAGGCCGCACTTCTGTCACCCATTCACACCTACGAAAAGGTGAAGAGGCATCAATCTGCATTCCATGGCAGGAGCTCTACACAGTGAAACACAAATGCAATTAAAATATTATCAAGAAAACAATCTGAAAGACATCTTCAACAAAGCTGACCCAAATGACCTTTTAGAATTTGTAAAAGCAACAAAGTTATATAACAAAATATAGTTGCAAAAGAAGATAGCATATAACCATCACACATCAAATCACAACACCTCTACTTATATCTTTTATAGACTCACAAAAGATCAACAAGCAGTAAACAAAAACAAATTCTCCAGCATTAAATAACCCAAAAGGGTAGATATGCTGGTAAAACAAACAACTAAACTAAATAGTGCTATATGGAGGCTTCAGTCGCTCCCCAACATTTTGCATGTGCTAAGAACTAAACAGAAAACTAACGTTGTCTTCTTGTGTTAATTTGTCTAAAATTATTACCACAATTTTCAAAATAAATGAAATTATTATTATTATTTTTTTTCCAAACTTTATAATACAAAACTTTTGTAAGCCTCATATGCAGAAAAATTCTTTAGGCCTGATCCTAGAAAATAAGGACAAAAGAAAAGTAAAATTAATTGTATTTTAAAATCAAAAGAAAAAATGTCTTTGAAGTGGGACACAAGAGGCCATGGCCAGTAATAAAGTCACAATTAATTGATGGTGTCTAGTAAGTCAGTGATTTCTCTAGTTTATGTGTTTGCTCTGAGTAACAAATTCGTAGTAAATAAATTCAAACTCTAAAAACGTTTTCTAACAATGTCACAGTGAAACATTCAATATATCAAAGGAAGTCCTCATATCTCATAAGAACTGATTTTGTGAGGAAAGCCTTTAAGAAGTGTAGTTTTAACGTTGCGTTCCAAAAAAGCAAAAACTAATCAAACCATGGATGGATATCCGTAAGATAGATTAAACCATAAAAATACCTAACAATGCTATGATCACATATTCGATATATTTCATAGTTAAGGAGTCTCAGTATCACATAAGACCTGATTTTATAGAAAGAAAGTCTTAATTTAAAGTTTTAATTAAAGTTATTTGAATTTTGTTCACTTTGAGGATAAGAAGAGGCTGGGATTTTGTCCACTCTGTACAAACCTTGTCTCATTTCTTCTTTTTTTTTTTATATGACTTTTTTACCTGAATTCCAAGAAATATGGCTAATCACCAGGTTGACTGAACTACTAAAAAATTCAAGTTAATGTTTTGCTTTATTCATTTTCACTAGAGAAGGCCATGATATACATGTAAGCATCTGTCTAAAAAATTGGGAAAAGTTGATTTTTCTCCTTTGGTGAAAAAGATTGTTTTTCTGTTATTAAGACTGATTATGATGATATTTTGATTTAAACTCACCATTGCAGATAATTTATTTCTAATTTATTCATTTGAAAGTGCAAAAAAATATTTTTTTCTTAATTAAAGAATATATTTTTTTGACAGAGAAAAATTATTTTGAATGTTTTTTTTTCTTTCTCAAGCAAAAGATATTTATGCGTATGATCTTCCATCGTGAAATTTGCCAATGACATAAAAATGTTATCGTCAATGAAAAGTTACAAAATTCAAGAAACATTGTATTTAATGAACGTTTATTGATGTGGTTATGTATGAGAGAGTGTGAACGAACAAGTGAGAATGTAATAAAACAAATAAAGATTATTTTCTCCATAAAATGATGTGCCATTCAGAAAGTCAAACTCACAAATCGCAGTTTGCAAGAAGGAAATTACTGGAAAGTACCACGTATAGAGGGGGAATGTCTGAGACAATTCTTTTTACAAGACGAAAACGAAATCGCTAACAGAATTAAGATAAATAGTACCACAGTTCTCGAAAAGAACCTTGGATAGCAAAATCATTTACACAAACTACTTAAGTTAGTGACAAAAGAACAAATAAAATGAAATGATTAAAAAAAAAAGTAATTGACACTCACCTGAAGCGAGTTGAATATAAAATGCTCCTCATACCAATAACATTTCCACCGAGCTTCTCTACGGAATATGACTTCATTGAACTTCTTTTGATCCTTTCAAATTTATATTTAAATTGGGGTCATCAGGAGAAAATGTGCACCATTTCGGAGCCTTCCTCTCAACGGTTTCACTTGCACACTGGTCCCCCTCACTGATGTGAGGCCCCATATACATGTGTAGTTATACTTGTTCAAATGTCTAATGACAAAATTAAATTTACAAAAAATGAAAAACGGCAAACCTTGCATTCTGAGAAAGCAACGTGAACCTCATTACGCATTCACGATCAATCATGTCATGCTGTCATGTTCTCTGAAACACTCTACAGAATATTTCTTTTCTTCCATATCCACATAGAACTATTTTCAGTAATTTCTATTAGGCGTTTCATACTTTTTATCCTATTACACCCTTTGATTCCAATTTGATCCAGAAATTGGTACAGAGTGGCTGCAACAAAACCCCTTGCTCCAATTTCCACTGCTCTAACAATTACATTATACCCCTCCTTTATTAGCTCTGATTTTAGATTTTCATATTTATTAGTTTTATAATCATGGCTTTGTTCCATCCTGCTTTCATATGGTACTGTTAATTCAACCAGGATGATTTTGTAATTCACTCTTGATAGAAGAACAATATCTGGTTGCAGACCTTTACTTGATATTATTTTAGGGTAATCATTACGCCAACCAGGAAGGTCTGCAGATACCAGAACTAAGGAGATTTTTTCGGGTATAGCTTGATATTTACTTAGAACCCCCATACCTTTTCCCCTCTGCAACAAATTTCTGGGTTGAATTAGATGACTCGGCCTTCATATATTTCTTTATAATTCTGACCAACTCATCCAAAACACTATTATGCCTCCATGTATATCTTCCATTGCCAAGGGCTGTTTTACAGGAACTAAGAACATGTTCTAATGTTTGTGGATTTTCCTTGCATGGGGGACAAGTTGGATCACTCTCTTTCTTCCACTTAACAAGATTGTTCTTAGATGGTAGCAGGTCATATGTGGAACATATTAAAAAATTCAACCTGAGTGGGGCCATCTGCTAAATGTCCTTCCAAGTAATAGATTTCTGCAGAGCCTCCTCCCAGTTTGTCCATTGGCCTTGTTGAACTTCTTCATTAACAAGTCTTTTATTATCTTCTTTGTTCCTTACATTTTGGATGACCATGTCTCGGCGATCTTTACCAGACTTTTTTGACTACCATTGCATTTCATTTAGTACTAACCCTTGTTTTCCTGCTTGAGTATATCCGATGACTTCTTTGAAAGCTAGATTGTCTTTAGCACTTGTTATTGTCTCTCTGACCTTCCACTTTCTGCCTGTTTTTAATGTAGGATTTAATACTTTTATTGCTTTATCCTTGGAGTCATCCAACATCCTTTGAAGTCTAATTTTTCTGGATTTATACTCCTCCACAATCGATTTAAATGGTAACTTTAACTTTGCTTGTCTGCAGTACAATGCAATATCAGACAAACCTGGAGGCAAACCCAACCATTTTCGGATATATTTGTTTACTTTTCTTATACAAGTAGGGACCATAGTAGCATTGGAATGAGTACATGCTCTAAGCACCATACCTTGTATTTTCCTTTTAGAGGACAAAGATCTGTCTTATGGAGATCTTCTTGTAATGATTTGGATGTTTCTTTTACTTGGTTGGTATCTTTTAACGATTGATCATACCACTGACCTAAACTTTTCACTGCTTTTTCTGATACAGTAGGGATTCTTTGGCCACCTACTACAAAATTTATGTTTTTATTCAATTTTCCTTTCCTAAGAGAAAAACTTCTGGACTTGTTTGGTTTAAATTTCATTCTACACCAACTTGTTAGGTTGTCTATCAAACTTAATATCATGTGAGTTGAATTTACCTTGGATGAGAGGATTGTAGTGTCATCCATGAATGCCTTCACTAGTGGCATTTGACACTATACCAAGTTCAACATCTGCCTTGTTTATTACTTTGAGAATCAGCTGAACGAAAAGTATTGGTGACACTGTACATCCCATCACAATTCCAACTTCAAGTCTATTCCACTTAGTCGTAAAGTCTTTTGTAGTGAAACACATGAGGAAACCATCAAAAATAAGTTCCTATCATATTATATATTTCCTCAGGAATATGGTACATTTGTAATGATAAATGTATCATTTGGTGAGGTACTAATCCGTAGGCATTAGCTAAGTCCAACCAAATGACATCCAAATCTTTTCTTTTACTCTTTGCTTTTTGAATGGTCTCCCAGATCATGCTTCCATGCTCTAAGCAACCAGCTATTCCTGGAACACCACCCTTCTGTACTGAGGTATTGATATACTCATTATCAAGAAGGTATTTGGTCAACCTCGATGCCAAAACTGCGAAAAATATCTTTCCTTCTACATTGAGAAGCGAAATTGGCCGAAATTGACTGATGTCCTTGGAATTTTTTTATTTGAATATGTACACCCCATCAGCTATCATCTATTGTTGGCTGATATGGTAATTTTTCAATGCTAACTTTAAGTTAGTAGTTAACCATTTAAGAAGTGTAGGACATATTTTTGTATAGAAGGAATGGTATTCCGTTAGGGCCAGGTGTAGATTCATTCCTACTTTTGTTGATTATGCACTTTATTTCTTTGTGTGTGGGTGATTTTGTATCAAACTTCACTTTAGAAATGGCTGGCCAAAATAAATTGTTATTATGATCTAGAGGAATATGTCATTTAGGATCAGGGTACATATCTCTCAAATGCTCCTCTAGAATACTTTTCTCTATTTTAAACACACCTGATCTTGGTTTATCAAATATGTTCCTTGCATATTTGTAAGGTTCCTGGAAGAAACGCTCTTGATCTTTCCTCCGTTTCACTCGTCTCTTCCTTAGATTTTTCGCTCTGCTAAAAGCGTTATGTTTCTCTTTAAGGTCCTGCCAAATTTTAAGCAAGCCTTCTTTCTTGTCAAAATTTGCAAAATGGATTTGCCGTTTTAGATTTCTTTTTTCATTTCTCAAATCCTGCATTAACTTTTGACGTCTGTTCTTTTTGGGTGGTGGCTTATCATTTTCCTCTTTCACGCCGTAGACTTCCTTACAAACCCTGTAGATTATTTTACTACTTTTGTTTAAACGTTCTTCATATTTCTTTCTTCCCAGTTCTTTACGTAATGTTTTGCTAATGATGTTGTCTAGCAAACACCATGCTTCTGAGTCGGATGCTGGTGGAAATTTGATTCTTGGCAGTTTGAGTTGTGTCCGATCCTTTAATTCAACAGCTTGGATATCCTCAGCACTGTGGTATGCATCCTGGCCTTGGTTTTCCGACGTCTTATCTGCATTGACAGAGCACTGCTCCCGAACCATTTTCAGGGAAGCACAACCCATTTTTGTAAGGTGAATCTTCGCTCCCTTTTGGGACCTGAATTTCCAACCACAAACACATGGGAAGTCCGTACACTTTTCTAAATTCATAGATTGTTTTTCGGTGTTTTATTTTCTATATTAAATTAAATTTGCACATGACAAATCTAATTTAATATAGTATAACTTGCAGATAATAATATATCTAAAAATTGTTAATCCTATTAGAGAATTAGATAAAATGTGCCATGTCTCTTCAAGATATGAGCAATCATGGCTCTCCATAACTTCCTATTTCAAATTATATATAAGAATAAGAAAATCTTTCAATAGGGAATTAAGTACTGGTGGATGTCTTATGAAGTATCTTCTTTTTTGCCATGTCCCTTCAAGACGTAGGCGATCATAGACTTATTTGGTTTTGTCTCTTGTTTTCAAAATTATTCTTCTTGGTATCTCTCCCAAACTCTGCTCTGCCATCCATTTGTTTAGGTTTGTCAAGTAAGACTATCGCTGCTTTCCCCTGTCTCTCTTTCCCTCTATCTACCTTGTGAGTATTAAATTCTCAAGGCCCTCTTTCCTCATTACATGTCCCAGAAACCTCATCTGTTCCTTATGAGTTTTCTCCTCATTTCCATCCTCTCCAGCACATCATTGTTAGTCACATGCTCAGTCTATGGTATCCACAGCAACCTTCTGTAAAACCACTTTTTTGCTGCCTTAAGCTCTCCTTCATCCTTGAGAATATTGTCCAACATTCACTGCGATACAGAAGGACAGACCTCACATAGCAATCCACCACTCTCTTCTTTGTTTCCAACAAGATTTTTCTGTCTTTCAGTACTCTGGTTAGCTTTTGAAATGTGTCTTTGGACCTTAACATCGCACTTTCTGTCAGCTTCTCAGGTATTTAAATTTGTTTTATTTTACTTTTTCCAACCTCTAGTTTGCATTTTGGGGGCTTCTTTTTGCTGATGATCATTACATTCAGTTTTCTTGAAGTTTATGCTTAATCCTTTTTTCTTGCTTTCTCTTGCTACCTTCTGTAGGAAGTCCTGCATTTTACTTTCTGTGTCTGCTATCAGCACTGTGTCATCTGTGTACCTTATGGTTGCCAATGACAAATCCTGGCATAGGTTTTATTATACTAGTTCTAAATCTCTGATTTAGTCAATTATTAGAAGTGTTTTGCATGAAGATTTCTGTAGAACATTAATATAAGCTGTAGTCTCAGACAAATAGATGAAGCAGAGAGGTATTGTCATTCAACAAGAATTATACATCACTCAATAAATCCAGAGCCTAACTAATAAAACAACAAATTTTAGGCAAAATTCGACTTTATTCATCAACATAGTCTCCTTCTAGGGTGATACACTGATTCCAATGCTTCTAACAGTTTGATGCTTTTTTTTTTGTAGAACCTCTGCTATCTCACATAACTTCAATTTAAGATTGGCCAAAAAGTGTTTGTGGATTTTTGGTGTCTTCTAGAACAACTGCTGATTTTGGGCAATCTCAGCATTCAGCATCATTTGTATGACTGCATTTAAAGTCAGCATACTACATCTTAATCATTGTTTCCAACGAAACAGAGTCCAAATATCACTTATCAGGCCATTGCTTTGCTTGAACAGTATTACTTCTCATCAGAAAGCAATGTTTTATCAACACAGAAAATTCAGATTTTTCTATTGTTTTGAAACTTTGCAACAATAGCTTCACTTAACTGTAATTTGTAAACTAATAATCTGATTAGACCCAAATTTTATCACATGCCATTTGAAGGCTAGTACTTCATAAAAATCATATGAATTTTTTATTAGTGGTGCCATCTATATATCAGGCCCGGAACTTATTAAGTGATGTGTTAAAACGAGATTTATTTTTAGAAGGAATAAATAACAAAAACAATCAATAATTTGAGAAGAATATTATAAAATGTAAGTCTGTATGTTGGGATCTGTCTATTATTGAAATTCCAAACATTTAAAAACAACACATCTTTTGAATGAAACATTAAAGGTTATTTTCCAGAGAAAAAGTAGAAGCAGAACGTAAGTTGAAATAACATTAATATATTTGTTACAGAAATATACAATAGCAATAAAATGTTCAATTTTCCTTGCAGTGAAGTTTGTTTTATAAAGTAATTAAGTGTTTGTGGTTGCAATGTAAAATGAGTCTACAGACTGACTTTACGATGACCAGCCTAATGTATTTGTGAGTTTGTTGACAAAGGCTTAGTAAGTGTCTGCTAATTCTTCTCTTCTATTGTTGAGCATAGACAAGGCCTTAGTCAGAAGCTGCCGGCTGTCATCACTTACATTGAGTGCATGTGTGTGTATATATTCTGAAATTGGTTTGGGCCATGAGAAGTAGTAGGTTTCTATTTTTATATCCATAAGGAGGATTCAAAGTCTAATTTCCCATAGAGGTGTGAACATTTTGAATGCAAACTTTTCATTAGTTAGAAAAAAATTTTACACTAGCTAAGAAAAATCTTTTTCTTGATTTTGCAGTAGGGTTGAAGGAATTATTATTGTCATTTTCTAAATGGTTAAAAAATAACAAGAGCATTATTGTCCTTTTTCTTTCTTTTACTGAAATAAAACAGCATCTATAGTATATCTTTTTCTTCCATCTTTCTTTGCAATCAAAATAAAAGGGTCTATTCATTATCTGAGGTAATGGCAAAGTGACTGATACTGACAACACCAAGCAATACCACTGCTACTACAACTGTTCTTTTAAGGACAAATCAATTGTCATTCTTAGAGCAAACAAGTCTATTCTCATGCTACTACAACTACCCTTTTTAGGGCAAGAAAGTTGAGTCTTACCGTGATATGCACCAGCTTGATGCAGCAGCTTACAATGTATAGCCCAGTTCAACCCGACAAACCAGCAGCCCCAATTCAACTTGGCACCGCTAATGCAGCAATCCAGCAACCGCCTGTGTGGCAACCCTACTTCAACTCCAGACCAATCAACTGTTGACTGTTGACATGATATACACACCTGTCACTGAATCGCCCTGTACTTTGACAGCACAGTCTATGCAACACCAAATGAACCAATATAATCATCCCAGTGCAGCAACGACTAACAAAGCTGTAGCTGAGTAATATTTGAACTTTGAACCAAGCATCCGTGCTTGTGTTCCCTACTTTAAAAACTGACCTTGTGTCATAACTCACTCTTGTGGGGGACTGGGTAAACATTCCTAGACCTTATTCCCTGGTTTATGAACTGCTAGCCGCACACACCAGTCAACTCAAGCCTGTGAATGGTGGAAATGTCTCAATCAGCAACAGTTCTATATCAACCCAAGAAATTGTTTAAACTGTTTCCATTTCAAACATATGCACCGTAGTGGGGGTGCTAGAGGGTGTCATCAGTGATGCCTTTACGTGGATCACTAGGGGGTTTCGCGTCTCTCAACATCATACCCCCCTCACCACACCAACCCAACCAGAGATAATCAGTCTCTGGTCCACCCTCAATGAGTGCTTTCAGACACTGGAAACAAAATTTATAAAATTTAAACCCCTGTAGAAAGTCTTACAAACGCTTCCGATTGGCGACAGTCAAAGCCAGTTTGCATAAAGAGGTGAACTGTACATGAACTCGTTTTAAATTTAAAAAAAAAATAAAAGTATGAAACTATTTTCTTGTAAAAAAAAAAACCCTCGACTAAGAATTGATCATGGATCATTTAAAAGAAATAGAAATCTACAAATATATATAATTTTTCGTTTCTAAAAAAAAAAACATCTAAGAATTTATCAAAATTCGTTTAAAAGAAATACAAATATCTACAAATGTGTATAATTTAAAAATGGTTTCCAAACGAAAACAATTATAACAATAAAAGTTGTCAGATTTGGCACACATTGTCATGCAATATCTTGTTTTTGTTAGCCTTGTCACTTTACCTTTTTTTAATAATAATTTTCACCTCTATTCTTTAAAAAGGTGCAAAAATGAATTACGTATAGTGGACAAATCTACTAAAATAAGTTTGTTTATATGTAAAAATAAATCATGTTTAAGTTTAAATTTTAACCAACAAATAAATTTAAACAGAATTTATTAGTAGGAAAAATTTAGCACAACTTTTCATGATATTCTAATTTGATATTGCATTTTTTTTTCTTTTACTGAAATAACATCTTCCAGGATATTTAAATAACTCAAAAAAAAAAAAAAGAATTTCATGAACATCTCCCTAAATTTAAAAGTGCACACGATATATTGAAATTGGGGAAAACTGACTCCTCCTATTCAGCATAAAATTAATTCATTAATGAATACACACTGGAAATTTCATTTAAATTAGGTAATTCTATATTTTGCAAATGCAATGTTTAAAACAAAGGCTAACTTTTCTTCTTTTTTTTTTTTTAGAAGTTTTTGTTTGTTTTTCATTATCAAAATGGCACACGCCTTGGTAAAAGAATTATGTTTAGAATATGAGGCTGGATAAAGAAATCTAAAAGAAACCTCATGAAAGAAGTTCACTGATTGGCAAGTGTAAATTGTTTCGGGGAATTAAAATCAACATTAACCAAAAACTTTCTATAAAGAAAAATGTATTTGAAAATGTTTTCATATTTTGTCTTATACTTTCATCTTCTTAGATTCCCTTAGGTGTATCAATTTCTTTTCCTTTTCTCTTTTTTTCAACAAAATAACTTAATTGTCTCATTTCAGTGAAGAACTTTTGAAAATGTTCGCTTCTTTTTTTATAGATAAATTCAAGAATTACAAAAATATGATGACTAATCAAAAATAAACTCTGTAAAGACGCGTTATACAATGCAAGGGAGATAACTTACTTTAAAAACGTACCTATAAAAGCTCATAATTATATGTTCGTGTCTTTCCGATATAAAAAGACAATACCAAGGATTACTCGTCAAAAAACAGACTTGGAATATCAGAAAACAAACCATACTTTTAATATGCCACATATGTTATATCTTGAATCTGTATTAGGTCAGGTTTGGGGACCAAGTTGAAAATTATGTTTTTCACTCAGAATCTGGTCTGGTGCTTCTGCTAAAAATCTAGCTATTCTTGACAAAATCCTAAAAAAGAATCTGCAATGTTATTGGTACTGACCTGGCATCTTAGCTTCAGTCACATTCCTGCCATTTTAATGTAGCTTCCTTGTGCCTTTTCTATAATCTTTCCATCGTAATTGTTCTGATGAGCTTTCCTCTTGCTACCTAGACTTTGCAAAATGCAGTACTAGATTAGCAGCTAGGTCTCATCATTTTACAATTGAAAGTATGTGATTTAAACCTAAGATCTGTGCTAACAGTTTCTTCTATTGAACTTCTTGCTTGTGGGACTCTCTTTGGGTTTCTTGCTTCTCTGTCAACTCGGATTTTCTAAAATTTAAATTCAAAGTCAATTGCAATATTTCCTTGAATATTGTTTTGCTATTGTTTTCACCCTCCTTAATGCTCTTTTTTTCCAGTTTCTTTCACTGTTAGCAAGCTTACACTGTTAGTAAGCTTATAAGGCTTTATTGCCTTACTTGAGGTGAAATAATAATATTTAAAAATTATCAATCATGATAAAAGACTAAGCTGCTTTCATTTTTAACAGCAAATTCTTTATGAATGAATGAAAAATATCAAAGAATTCAAGCGAAATAATTTGAAAATAATAAAGTGGTCACTTATAATTGTGTGTGCATGTGTTTCATTAAAAATGATAGATAAGGCTTCTTTTATTGAATTTTTCTTGTGTAAAAACTCAACAGAATAACCTTGTCACTTATTTTTAATAAAACATGTATCAGAGAGGGGCTGCTGTCAACCACACACACATATATAAACGTATACTTGTTGTAGCATTCACCCGGGAAACAGGAAAATTCCATTAGAAACAAAGAAAAGTGTACTGAACTGCTCCTATGGTGGACAATTTCCTCACAGATGAAGAAGAGACCTGAAACGCAGAGTTGTAGTTCTACAGAAGGATGCTGAGAATACCATAGATGGGACATGTAAGCAATGATGGAGTTTTAAAGAAAATGCAAATAAAAAGGACTCTTGTATTTAGAATCAGAAAAGAGAGCTGAAATTTTGGGGACAATGAAAAAAAGGGTTTGGAGAATTTGATACTCACAGAGCAAAGGGAAATATTGATCCACCTGCACATCAAGTTTGTATAAATGGATGACAGAATGAAGACAGGGAGCCATAGTGAGAAAACAAACATTGCTATACAAAGTTGGGAAGAGCTTTGATGGCCCACATCCTGAAAGAACAGAACAAAAGAAGACTAATGGAATATCAAGTGATTAAGACTGTGATAAAAATGAATAAATTAATTGTAGTGTGAGTCAAGGAACAAATTGTCTGATGCCTAAAAATGGAATTTATAGACAAAACGTCGTCAAATTTTATCAGCTTTTTCTTTAATATTATTTATTTTTTCGAGAGATTTTTAATGGGAAAGAGAGTTATCTCCCTTGAACTGCTTAACAAAAGTAGTAAGCACGATTTTGTTACATGTTATTTGTAATTCGGTCTTTTCGTACTCTTTTTTTCTTTTTACATTATTTACAAATGATGTTGCGCGACCAGATATAATCATTTTCTTTTTTCAAAATTTCAAAAATTTTATTTTATATCACTATAGATTGAACAATCTAGATTATAAATAATAAAAAAAAAATTAAATTTTAAAAAGTTAATGAGGGCACAAGTTGGAGTCTTCAGTTTGCTATATAAATTTAAATCTGAACAACATAAGATACGCAGATGATACAGTGCAGATAGCTGACACAAGACCTCCTAAAAAAGGTAGATGAAGAAAGTCAAAAGAAAGGACTACAAATAAATTTACAAGAAAACCGAATGTGTGGTCGTCAAGCAAACGGAGGAGCCCAAAATGCTAATTACAGGTTGGGGATAAAATGAAGCAAGTACGAAAATTTAAGTACTTGGCAAGTGTTCTAACGGAAGACAGAAAGTGTGACACTGAGATCCGAAGGTGAATTGGAATGGCTAAGGACGCATTTCAGAAGCTGAGCAGAGACAGGAAAATTTCACTAGAAATAAACAAGAGAGTTCTGGATTGCTATGTGATGTCTGTCCTTCAATATGGCAGTGAATGTTGGACAATATTGTCAAAGATGAAGGAAAAACTTGAAGCAACCGAAATGTGGTTCTACAGAAGGATGCTGTGAATATCATGGATCAAGCGTGTGAGCAATGACGAGGTTTTAGAAAGGATGGAAACAAAGGAAATTAATTCTGTGCATCAGGAAGAGACAGCTGAAGTTCTTGGGACATGTAATGAGAAAGGAAGGCTTTGAGAATCTGATACTCACAGTTCAAATTGAGGGAAAAAGAGACAAGGGAAAGGATGGGATAACATATTTGAAGGGTCTGCGCAGGTGGATGGCAGAGTGGGGTTTGGGTGGGGTAACAGGAAAAAGTGTGCTAAGAGCCACCAGGGATAGGGAGACATGGAAAGCCATGATCGCCTATGTCCTGAAGGGACATGGTACATAGAAGAAGATAAATTTCCTAGTGAAACCAAAACAAATTTGCATGAAAAAAGGAAATGAAATTTGTAATCTGGGTTAATTAAGCAATCAATAGCAATATTTTTTGTTTTAAATCAGTTCACTTCAAGCAAGGCGATAATTTCACAAAGACACAAGAGGTTACTAGGAGAGAAAGTGGATGAAAAAACTTTAGAAGGAACCAGACACCCAGTCATAAAATCCCTTCAGGGGGTGAAAAAGGAGTTCCAGATACAGTCAGTAAGCATATGTGATACACGTTTGAGTGATCATGTCTCTTTCGATTCATGCACATTCAATTTAAGCATATTCACTCTTTATGCATTCAATCAAGTGTGTAGCATCTGTGATTTTCATTGAGTACACCTTCTACTTTAATATACCTCCAGAAAAAGAAGTCAATTCCTTCTTCTTTCAACAAAACCATGTTTAATCTGTTGAGGTAAACAAAAATGAGATTTCCTGTATGTTCAAATTTTAGGCACATACCTGGTACATTACCTGCTCTTGTAGATAAACTAAACATAGTTGAACATATGACAGAAATCATTTAAAAAAACAGAAACAAATACCACTTTGCCTTTTCTAGATATTATGTTGCACTATACTTTGTCATTAATTTTGTCATTAACTTTCCTAATCAAGAATATTTATTTATCACAAAGTTTCACATGCAGAGAAATTATCGTATATATGAAAAAAGCAAGCAGTAATTGTAACGAATATCAAAAGGACAAATATAAAGAAAGTCTTATTTGTAATGTGTCTAAGATGAACAAAGCCAGCCTGGGTAATATCTTTTATGTAACTTATTTAGGATGTGTGACATAAGTCCATCTGCTGCTGACTACTAGTCCTATCTCCCTAAGGAACTCATTGGGGCCTTACTACCATTTTTGTCTTCATCAAGAGCTGAACAGAAACTATTGTCAACTCAGGCAGTCATCACATGACACAAGGCCCCTGAGGACATGAGTAAATGCAACCTGTAAAAAGGGAGATAATCACATTCGGTATCTCGGCAATCTTTAGATAACTATCAATCCAGGTAAACTTTCATTTCAAGTGAGGGAAAAAGAAATGAAAAATTATAAAAAGCAAAATGTCACACAGAGACAAAAATAGATGAGAAGGATAATTTCTGTTTGAATCTCTGGGACGAGGAGTTATCCTGATTTGCAATCAGATTAACTCCTCTATCATCCGGTTCCTACTCCTCTCCTGTCAAAAAACAGCAGTAGATGTTTATCTCTTGCATCCTATTTAGGATTGAGTTTCTGGTTTCTTTTCATTCTCATTCTCTTTTACTCCCAGTAGCCCCTTGCGTTTTAATGGCATTAACATCTTGCTTGGGGTGAATTGATAAAAAAAAAAAAACTAATGCCTACATCTTTTTCATTATTACATTAGTGTATATAAAATTTATTTATACAAAAACCAAATTTGTAATTTTTGTGCAAATATTAATTTTTTAACTCCGTACCAAATCTAAATTCATGTGCCAAACACAAAAACCTAATTAGTAGGAACAGAAAGGGAAAATGGAACTTCTGCTTCTCTTCTCTTTAAGGTCAAAATAGGCACAAATAACAAAACAAGACTCAATCACTGTAAAAAAAATTTATAGGAAAAACATTTATTACACAAGAAAAGACAAAAAAATGGAAATTTTTGTGCAAATTTGACATTTATATTTTTTGTCTTTTCAACTTATAATAGTAATTTGGGCTTATTTTTGTTCTTATAATAATAATTTTTGGTCCCATAATAGTATCTTTTTGATCCTATCATAGTATTTTTCCAATAGTACAATCTTTACCTTGTAAGAAACTTCCTTTTATATATCTTGAAATACTTAAAACTATGAACCTTACAAGCTTGTTCAAAATATCAGTTAACTAATATTTTTGATGTTGATACCATTTTAGATTTGGTAGAATGATTGATGTGTATTTTTTTTCTAAACAGATTATCACTAATAATACCAACATTGCAGTATCTATGATGTTATCGCATTGAAATTTCATTCATAATGAGCTTTTGAAAATAAAACACAAAGAATAAGATTACTCTCACATGATTTTGCAAAGCAAATCTGATCTTTTATCATTTAAATTTTCCAAATTAAAAATAGTACAGCATTCAACCTCGTTCAAATATCAAGAACCAAAACATTCACATGAATTCAACTTTTATCAACATTACTTTTGTCACATCACTTTGATAAAATGTTTGAGTGATCAACCTGGTTCAAATATTAAGAATCAAAACATTCACTTGAATTCAAATTTGATCAAAAATTATTTTAGTCACATGTTTTTGGTAAAACATATATGTTTGGTCTGTATAACATTAATGAACTAGCTGGTTCAACAGTATTTACATTATTTGGACTATTGGCCTCATCTTTCTTGCCATTCGTACAACGTTTCGGCTGTTGTACGCTCCAGCCTTCATCAGGTGCTAGGAATTCCGAATAATGTAAATACTATAAATACTACCTCATCTCAGAAATATAGACAAATACTAGCTGGTTCAAATATTGAGAATCAAAATATTTACTTGAATCTACCTTTGATCAAGAATACTTTTTGGCACGTCTTTGGCAAAGCACATGTATAGCTGACCTGTAAAATATCATTAGTGATCAACCTAGTTCAAATATTAAGAATCAAGACATTCACTTGAATTGAACTTTGATCAAGAATACTTTTTATCATATGTCTTTGGCAAAGCACTCATATCCTTGATCTGTAAAATATCATTAGCGATCAACCTGGTACAAATATTAAAAATCAAAATATTCACTTGGATTTAACTTTGATCAAGGATACTTCTTGGCATGTGTCTTTGATAAAGCACACATATGTCTGGTCTGTAAAATATCATTAGTGATCAATCTGGTCGAAATATTGAGAATCAAAACATTCACTTGAAATAAATTGATGAAGAATAATTTTGTCACATGTCTGGCAAAATACACACATTTAGTCTGTAAAAATTCATTAGTGATCAATCTTGTTCAAATATTAAGAAGCAAGCATTTACTTTAATTCAACTTTGATCAAGAATATTTTTTGTCGCATCTCTTCTACAAAGTACACATAAGTTTGATTTGTATAATATTATTAGTGATCAAACTGGTTCAAATATTAAAAATCAAAATATTCACATGAATTCAACTTTGATCAAGACTACTGTTTGTCAAATGTCTTTGGCAACACACACGTTTGATCTGTAAAATATCATTAGTTATGAACTGGGTACAAATATTAAGAATCAAAATATTCACTTGAACCTAAGTTTGATCAAGAATACTTTTAGTCACATACCTTTAGCAAAGCACGCATGATCGATCGGTAAAGTCTCATTAGTTATTAACCAGTTTCAAATATTAGAAATTAAAACATTTACAACTTTGATCAAGAATACTTTTTGTTACATGTCTTTGGCTACACACACATATGTAGATCTGTAAAATATCATTAGTTATGCACCTATTTGAAATATTAAGAATCAAAACATTCATATGAATCAGACGTTGATCAAGAATAACACATCACTCAAATCCTGGGCCCAACTAATAAAACAAAAAGTTTTAGGCAAAATTCGACTTTATTCATCAACATAGTGTTCTTCTACACTGACTCCAACACTTCTTTAACAATTTGATGCCATTTTTGTAAAACAATTTGTCTTTTGCTCGAAATACACCTCAGTTTCTGACATCACTTCTTCACTGGAACCAAATCTCTTTCCCTGGAGCATTCTTTTGAGGTCTGCAAACAGCAAATAGTCGCTGGTAGCCAGATCTGGAGAATAAGGGTGGATGGGAAAGCAATTTGAAGTGCAATTCATGCAGTTTTGCCATCGTTGTGATTGATTCGTGACATGGTGTGTTGTCTTGGTAAAGATCCCTTTTATTCTTCATTTGTGAACGTTTTTTGATGATTTCTTTCTTCAAATGCGCGAATAATATAATATTCACTATTGATGGTTCTTCCTTTCTCACGGTAATCAACCAACAAAATAGCTTGCACATCTCAAAATATGGAAGCCAAAACCTTGCCTGCTGAGGTTTGTGTCTTTGGTCACTTTGAACAGATTTCACCTGCTGCTGTCCACTCAGCTGACTGCAAAGTGGTGGATCCATGTTTCATCCTTTGTCCCATATTTACTCAAAAACTCCTTCTTGTTGTATTGAAACAGTTGCAAACAATGTTCTGAATTGTCAACTCATTGTTGTTACTGATTGACTGTGAGCAAATGTGGCACCCACTTTGAACACAGCTTTTTCAATAACAAATTTTCATGCAAAAATGGTGAATATGCTGCCTTCTGATATGTTCAACTCCTCTGCTATCTCATGCAACTTCAATTTACGATCAGCCAAAATAAGTTAATAGATTTTTTTGGTGTTTTCCATGACAACTGCAAATTTTGGGTGACCTGAGTGCTTAGCCTCACTTGTGTCTGTATGACCGCATTTAAAGTCAGCATACCACCTCCTAACTACTGTTTTCAATGGAGCAGAGTCCGAATAACACTTATCAAGCCATTGCTTTATTTGAAAAATATTTTTCCCAACAGAAAGCAATGCTTTATCAACACACGAAATTCAGATTTTTCCATTGTTCTGAAAATTTGCAACAGTAGCTTCACTTAAATAACTGTATTTTGTAAACTAATAATCCAACTGAGCCCAAATTTTGTCACATGCCATTTGAAGGTTAGTACTTTATAAAAATTGTATGAATTTTTTATTAGTAGTGCCATCTATATGTCAGGCCCAGGAGTGATATGTTACTTTTTGTGACATTTCTTTGGCAAAATACACATGTGTTTGATCTGTAAAATATTATTAGTGATAATTGGTACACTTGCCAAAAAAAACAGGAAAGAACATTTTAGAACAATTTTTATAGACAAGTATTCATTAAACATTCCTCAAATCACAACACTTGTCAGAATGAAAGAATATTAGGTTTTTATCATTTTAGAGGTTGGGGTCTTGTTGATAATTCTAATACAGTATCAAATTGATGCCTGATTTCTTAAAGTGATATCTATATCTGTTTTATTTACAAATGTCAACTTTGAAATAGCTCTAGCATCTTCCATAACTGTATAAAACTACAAATTGGGAAAAGTGGCAACATCTATATTACACAGCTATCAATAACGTAAAACAATCCAAAGTTAATATTTGTGAAAAAAAAAAAAAGTAAGGTACAGATAATGCTTTAAAATGTCAGGGATTGATTTGAGACTGTATTTATTTATTGTTATTATTTATTTATTTATTTATTAAGAACTGGACTTCCTCTTCAAAAATGGTAAGTCTATATTTTTCAATTTTGAAAAATGTTGGGGTTAGAGGAAGGTTTAACAGATGCTAATTTACAAAAAACTATGACAAAAAATTCTTCTTTGTTTTTTTTTTAAAGTGGACCAGTTAATTTAAGTTATGCCTGAAAATCAACTTAAATTAAAAAGTTTGAAACTGTGCTTACATCATTGATAAAGGTATACTGTTACAAATTGAGAAAAAGGAAAGCATCAATAGTACTCAGTTATCAGTTCTACCTCTATATAACGTGAGATTTACCTCCTGTTTTGACTATAGCATGAGATCTACCGCAGCATTGGACTATAATATTGTATGTGTTTATCCATATTTATTTAAACCTTATAGTAGAAATTATATATCTATATTCTGTTACGTGTTAAGTGTAACAAAAGGAAAAAAAATGATTGACCAAAACTCAGAGATAAAATCACAGACAAATATTTAATTTACAAAACACACCAAATAAAATATTTACAAATATACAATTTTTGTTGCATTCAAAACAAGAGACATAGAGTTTACTACTAGCAAGTGTTATGAGGAGAGAAAGTAAGGTGTCAAATATCTTTACCCAGTCAAGTTGGCGAGGAAGTTAAGTGCTATACTTTTTGGAAATCCTCAAATGAGTACATAAAGAATAATTTTAAGTATGGTCAATAAAAGAGTCAAAAATATGTATTTACCCATATAGTTCCATGAGGTTCTCTTTCAGGTTTTAGTTGGTCGGCAACTAAATTCTTTTGGCTGGATATAAATCCTTGAATCATAACCAGAGTTGATAACATCAGCAAACCCTGGTAACAACTGACTACTCTCTGCCCAAAACTTATTTTTATGGGGGCTAACCCCTAATTGGCATATTTCTCGAACTTTTAGAATTCTCTCAAATCTACTGGAATTTTCTACAATCTTCCAAAACATTCTATTCCTAATTTCCTTATTTTTTCAACTACTTCCTGAATTAAAACTTTTTTGTAATAATAAGTAGGACTCAAAAGAGTCCCTTACTACAACTTTTTAGACATTATTATTATTTTTATATATATAGATGCATCCTCGTAACAATACCATTTATATTCAAGTTAAAGGTAAAGAGGTAAAAATAGACATGCTATCAAATACAATACATGTATTTATTTTAGCAATAAACATTTTGTATATCATCTCGTAATGGCACAAATAGATCATTGAAATTTTTTCTCATCATCTTCCAGCAAAAAATAATCAGGATGTAATTGGAATGGCTGACTACTCATACCTCATATTTTCTAGAGAGCCATCCAGCTATGATCACTCAATTGGCATTTGGAGGATGTCATTTGAGTTTTTATTCATTTGGTTTTAACCAAATGAATAAAAACTGTAGCACCTTGTTTAAACAGCTGTGAAACCATTTTTTAATGACAGTTATCCTGGTCTTTTATCAACTTTTGGGAGATATTTCTGTTGCACCCTGTATTTTTTATTCTGACAAATGTCATGGGTAAAGGAAGGTCTAATGAGGCTAACCTACAAAAATTGTTTCATCTTTCTTGCTTTTTACACTTAATCCAAGTTATGCAAAATAAGCTTTCCAGCCAGTGATACCAAATATGAAAACAGAGGAATTTATTTCAGGTTCAAACATTCGTTTCTCGGACTAACTTATAAGCACCACAATGCAATGCACTGTTTCAAAATCTATGAATAGTAAGTTTATGATTTCACAAATACAGTTTTTTGTCAGATTTGTGACTCAATGAATCAAATCCTGAAATCATGGCTTAGTCAATTTCCGCCAACAATATTTTCCTTCTTACTTCATAAGTCTTTAACAAGTGCTGGAAACTGAGAATTCTGGCAAAAAGGTAAAAAACATGATGTCCTCAATTTCAAGAAAAGTTTCAATTGCTCAAATTAAAGATGCTTTTTTCCACTTTTAAACACAGTAGTGGGACACACTTAAACAATTTTTTAAAGAATGTTACTCCTTTAAAAGCCTAATGCACAATGAATAATGAATAATGGAGATTGAGACTTCAATATTGGACTGGCAAGTCTGAGTGATTTACGAAAGACAGGCAATCCTCACTATACTTTACATCAGTCAGTTACCATAATTTGGAAAAGTGTCACCATTTCCTATTTCAGTCACATATTTATTCAGTGAATTTAGATGTTCTCTGAAAAACTTGAGTTCTGTTATGGCAAGATATTATGTATCACTAAGAAAAAAAATTGAAAAAATAATTTAACCTTGCGGAGGCCAAGGACTTTTGCTTAAATGTTAACTTTAAAATGGAAAGAAGCAAAATTTTGTAAAAAAAAAAAAAAAAAAAAATATGGTTGCAATTTAAAGAAAACCATATAATTGGGGAGAAAAGTGATCAAAACCTGTAAAGTCAATTTTGAATGAGAATTTATAGGAGGATATACTATTTTGTTTCTCTCTGCAATGTCTTAACAATGAAAGAACGTAAAAACATGATTGATTGTATTCAAGAAAAAGTTAGATGAAGCAAATGGTAAAAATTTATAAGAGACAAAAAAAGAAATTGAAATCAAGAGGATGTTTTTTTTTTTGATTGGTTTGTTTTACGGCAAATCAACCCTTTATGGGTCATTTAATGCCGAAACATTAGTTGTTGTAGTATGATGGGTGGGAATTAAATGTTACTTATGATTCAGAGGAACTTTTTCACTATATCTTGTTGTATAGTTTCTTCTCTCTTAGGAATCTGAGAATATTTTTAGGGTCAACCTTGTTGAAAATATCCCTTAGATTATTTTCTTGATAATTTGATAGTTTTAGCCGGATCTGTTCAAGGTTTATGCAGTTTGTCAGTATATGGTGTACTGTGTAGGGTTCTTGGCATGGTACGCAGATTGGTACTTGTTCTCCTTACAGTAAGTATGAGTGGGTGATATAGGTGTGTCCTATTATTCGGAGTTTAGCCATTACCCTTTCTTCTCTTCTTGACATCTTTTTATTGGTTTCTTTTTTCCGATAGTTTGTGTCACTCGGCATAGTTTATTGTCAGTACAGGAGTTCCATGACTCCTGCCAATTTTTTAGGGTATATGTATTTATTTTGGTTTTAAATCCGTATAAGGGATTTTTACTGTTGTGGGGTTTAGTTGTAATGACTCTTTTGCTGCTTTATCAGCTTTTTCGTTCATGTGGATACCGATATGGACTGGGATCCAACAGAAGATTATGTCCTTATTCTTTGTTAGATTGTTTACCCTATTTAGTAGTTTTGTAGTCAGGGGATCTGTCATTTTTTTTTTCTTTTAGTGATATAAGCACTGATAGTCTGTGAGTATGAGATATTTTTGGTGTTCATTGAACGCTATAATATTTAGTGCCAAGTCAATGGCAGATACTTCTGCACTATACACAGAATCCCCATTTGGGAGTCTTTTCTTTAATTTTATTTTTTTATGGATAGCCACACATCCTGCCCTGTTTCCATCTTTTGATCCATCAGTTTAGATTTAAAGATATTCTGTATATGTATTTTGGATGTTGAGTAATCCTTCGTGGAAAGTTGAAGGATGGGTTTTAGTTTTAAAGTGTTTATTTAGTTTTAATATTATGGATGACTGTTTAATCATCCAAGGTGATTTTGATTTGATAAATTCATGAATTTTTGTTGTGTCTATTTGAGCTTCTGTGAGGAGGTCTTTTATACGGAGACTGTATGGTTTGAAAACGCTTTCTTTTTCAGTGAAAAGGTTTGTGTATTGAGGGCGGGAAACACATTTGTTTGCAGGGTTTGGACATGATGAGAGCTTTAAGCAGTTTTGCAGTGCTAGTTTTTTTTCATCTTAGTGACAATGGTGGTTTGTTAGCCTCTGTATACAAGCTTTCTACTGGTAAAGTGTTGAAGGCTCCTAGGGCCAACCTTAATCCTTGGTAGTGTATTGTATTTAGTTCTTTTATATATGATTTTCTGGCTGCTCCATATATGAAGCATCCATAGTCAAGTTTGGATCTAACTAAGGTTTGGTAGAGTTTGAGTAATGTAGTTTTGTCAGCACCCCAGTCAGTGTATGCTAGAACTGTGATCAATTGTATGGCCTTGTGGCATTTTGTTTTTAGGCATTTTATGTGGGGGATAAAGGTCAGTTTTCTATCATATATGATTCCCAAGTATTTGTGTTGTTCAACAACTGGGATATTATTGTTGTCCAGTTTTAAAATGGGGTCATGATGAATTCTTTGGAGTTTGCAGAAATGTATGCATTTAGTTTTGTCCTTTGAGAATTTAAAACCATTTTCCGTAGTCCATTTATTTATTTATTTTATTTAGACAGAGTTGGAGTTTGCATTCAGCTGTGGGTTTGTATTTTGATTGAGTCATCCACATATAGAGCGCAGTCGATTCCAGTATTTATGTTTTCAATGATATTATTTATCTTGGGTGACAGACAGAATGCTTCCTTGGGGTACACCCATTTCTTGTTATTTTTTGACTGAGAGTATGTTGCCCATCCGTACTTGAAAATGTCTGTCATTTAAGAAGTTGCATATGAATTCTGGCATTCTGCCTTTAAGTCCACGTTCATGGAGGTCTTTTTTAACGCTGTACATCCAGGCAGTGTTGTATGCTTTTTCAAGGTAAGAAAAATTGCTATTAGGTGTTCCTTCTTGACGAATGCTTCTCTTATAAATGTTTCAAGTCTAATTAAGTTGGTCAATAGGGCTTCTTCTTTTTCTGAAACCTGACTGGTATTCTGTAATCAGATTTTTGGTTTCAAGGTACCATGTTAATCTCTCATTAACCATTCTTTCAAAGGTCTTGCACAGGCAACTAGTGAGGGCAATGGGTCGATAATTTATTGGATCTGTATGGTCTTTTTTTTGGTTTAGGTACTGGGATTACTATAGCTTCTTTCCAATGTTTTGGAATGCTGTTATTCATCCATATTTCATTATATATTTGTAGAAAATAGTTGAGAGATGGTTTTGGTAGTTTTTTTAGAAATTGGTAGTGGATTTCATCAGAGCCAACTGCTGTATCATGGAATTTATGAATTGCTTCTTTTAATTCTGTTCTGTTGAATGGTTGGTTGTACTTTTCTTCATTTTTTGATTTGAAGTTAATTTTGTTCTTTACTTCATTCTGTATTATGGTTTGAAATTTTTTGTTTTGGTTTTTTGATGAGGAGTTTATGAAATGTGTGATATGATCTTCAATCTTAGTGTTTGCTTCTGTTACTAGTCTGGATTGGCATGAGTTTTGGAATTTTTCCCAGTTTGCCTTTTGTAGGTTCCAGCAGGGGATTTTGTCATTTAGCTCTGGATTTTCATTTTCTAGTATAATAGGGAAGTGGTCGCTTCCGCATGTATCGTCATGTGTTCTCCAGCTATAGTCCATGTATACGGTTGGGTCACAAATTATTAAATCAATTGCTGAGAGAGTACCTGTTGCTGGATGTACGTATGTGTTTTCTTTGTTGTTAAGCAAGCATAACTGATTTTGGTTTAATAATGTTTTGATTATTTTACCTCATTAGTCATTTTTTTACTACCCCATAACTCATTATGGCTGTTAAAATTTCCCATTAGTATAAATGGCTTTGGTAGTTGTTGAATTAAATCATTTAATTTGGTTTCATTCATTGTTTCATTTGGTGGAATATATAGTGAACAAAAGGTTATTGTTTTGTGTAGTGTTGCAGTTATTGCAACAGCTTGCATATTTGTTTTTAAGTTTATTTCACTGTGTGGAATAGTTTTATTTATGAGTAATGATGATCCATTTGTGGCTATATTTGATCTTTTGTTTATGTGGTTGTATGAGGAGTAATGTTTAATATTAATTGTATTATCTTCTTTTAAGTGAGTTTCTTGTAGTCAGATTACAACAGGGGAGAAACTTTGGATGAGGAGTAGTATTTCTTTGAAGTCGATTTTTGTTCCTCTTATATTTCATTGTAGTATTTTGTTGGACTTGGTTTATTTTTATTTTTCTGGTTTTGGATTGTTGATGTTTGTGTCAACATCCATGGATTCAGTATTGTTTGTTTAGATTGTGATCGTGGTGTGTTGAGAAGTTTTGGTTTTCGTTTTGCAAGAGTTGTTTCATTGTCTTTTATATTTTTCTTTTTAGTCAGTGATTGTTGTTTGGTTTCAGATGTTCCAGGGATTTGTGGTGGTTCTATTTTCCTGTTTTTCTTTGTCTTATGTTTGAGTTGTTCTTTTGTTTCAATTTATTTGGTCTTTGTTTTGGTTGGTCTCAGGATAGGCATTCCTATTTGTGATATTCTGAATTGTTGGTTTTATTTCACTTATAAATTTTGGCCAGTCATTTGGACCCAAGTTGAATAGTTTTTTTGACAAGCATGTTGTATTTATTATTTTTTTGGTAGTTTCCTTTTTTTTTTGGCAATTTGTGCACAGCTTTTTTTCTCCCATGTATGCATCCACAATTCTTCTTGCTTCAGGAAAAGGAATGTTTTGTTTTTGTTTTACAGTTATAATTTCTTTTTCTCTTTTTCATATATTACTGGTCCTTGTATAAGCTGGGTGGTCTTCTCCACAGTTTGTACAATTGCACCTTTTTATACATTCGTTTATAGTATGGTCGGGGTTTTTCTGGGAATATCTGTCACATGCTGGTTGGTTATAACAAGTATCCTTGTAATGTCCCAATTTTTGGCATTTGTGACACCGGAGAGGGTTTGGTATGAATGTTTCTACTTTTTCTATGGAGTATCCGATTTTTAGTTCTTTTGGGGCCTTTGGTGTGTTAAAGGTCATGATGTACATGTTAGTTTTGATTGATGCTTCTGTTTTTTTTATGGACACTCTTTTGGTGTCTATAACTCCTTGAGATTTTAATTCCATTTTTATTTCCTCTATGGTACAGCTGGAGAGCTCTGGACTTCGGACTTTGACATGTTCATTTTTCCATGAGGGTATGATTTAATTTTTTTTATTATGGAACTTTTCCATTTTTAATAAAGTATCCGCATATCTTCCCCACCTCTACTGATATAGTTCCATTAAGTAAGTTTTTAACAGTTTTGGGAGTTCTGTTTGATGAGATAACCCTTTGCATCAGGAATGGTGATAATTTTGTTAGGGGAGTATCATCTTCAGATTCCAGGATAAATCTTGGAAAATTTTCTTTGTTTTCAGAATCTGAGTCGGATTCAGTGTGTGGTCTCTTGGTTGGTTTATTTGCCATTCATGTGCATTTTAGATTTCACTGTTCCTGCTCTCCACCTGCCATGGAGTTCAATTTAATGTGAAATACGAGGTGGGGAAAACCCATTTGCCCTCGTAAGACAGAGATACATGGGTGGTATACTTGTATTTGGAGGGGTCCATGAGCACCTGCTCTTCTTTTTATTTCTCTACCAAAGAAAATAGATAAACAGATAAGAGAGTACAGCCATGTCACAGTCCTTTTCCTTCAAACTGATTGACCCTACAGGTACTGCCTTCTAACTCAGAAGTCTGGGAAACATTATTTTTGGTATAATTATATTTTCTGAGTTAGGGCTTGGCATGACCAGCCAATTGATTGGATCGGGCCCAGTCCGACTGCCCATCTAGCCCAGATAAGGGCCAAAGTGGGGTGTTGCAGATAATTTTTCACCTGGGTCATGACCTACTCAACCACCAGGATCCCGTCCCAGACATTACGGGTCACCACCCATAGCCAACAGGTGGCCCCCTTGGGGGACTTCTTTCTCCTGTTGAGGTGCAGTCAGCGTATTCTGAAGCAAAGTCATACCATTCAAGACAAAGGATCATAATTTATTAGTCATTTGATTTCACTCAATTAAAGATTTGCTTTTGCTGATTGTATTGAAGGTAAGGACAAAACTTTAATCAGAATGATGGCATTAATGACAAATGAAATTTTCTTAATAGGAATTGTAAATGATTTGTCTGAATCTTGAATATGACAAGTGGTGTGATAAACCTTCAAATGTCATTTATGTAGCAGCATGTTTCTCTGTACAGAAGAATTTTTTTGCTGATTACATTAAAATATAAATGACAATCCTTGAAACCATCAATATAGTGACAATCTTAACCTAAGGAAAAGGGATAGTTGTAGGAGTTGCAAAGTCAATTTTTTTTACAATTAGATTGGTATTAATCCATCAATGTTGGTAAAAAATATTCTAGATATTCCTAAATTTCTATAATAAATTATCACGAGAATTTCAGCTCATTTGTTTTTAATGTGCATTGTTGTGCAGTGAATATTGACTTGGAACGACAAATCGGGGAGCTGAGTTCGAATTCCAGTTGAATTCCTTGCATTCACTTGTGCACAAATACCCTTGGGAAAGGTATTAATCCATCACTTTCCTCCAGTTATTGGTTAAATAACAGGACAGATTGGGTTCTATAGCCTTGGTTGGCAACCAGTCTACCACAGAAAGCAATGGCAACCTACTGTGGGATAACCTTCTGCCCAGTCAGTCATACCTCTTTCGAGACATGATCGCACAAAGCGTGTAACATGTATGGCACTTAACTTACCGACTGTTTTTTAAAAAAAAATATTTGCAAAAATATGTTTTATGCCCTAAGGTTATATGAACTTCAGTGTTATGCCTCATATTGAAAATAAATATACCATAGTATAATTAAAGGTTTTTATTTTAATATATATGTAAATTGCTATGTATCAAAGATTTAACCTCAAAAGAAGAACAGAAATATTAAGAAGTTATGACGAATCTCCTAAAATCTCCTAAAATTTACCTGAGATAAAAATGAAAAGTGTAATAAACAAGAAAAGTGGACTAATTAGCAAGAAAATATCTAAAGTCAATTTTATGAATGTATTCAGTGACAACATTAAATATTAAGAATATTGGCTAAAGGCATGAAAGCAACAAAATTGCCATCTTTAAGTAAAGAAAAAGAAACATGTAAGTTGGGTAAAGTAGTACATGAAAACTGAGTAATTTCAGTGATGAATAGAGAGCTACATTGGATGGATCTGGTGGCTGAAGTTGAGGTTGTTTTATTTCAATGAAGACAGAAAGGGAGTAATGTTCTGGGCTAATATTGTAGGCAGTAAAATTACAGGACCCTTTAAAGTTATTGATGGCATCAAGATAAACACAGAGAATTGTTATGAGTTCTTGGATAAGACATTTATCTGGAGTGGTACAAGTCACTAGCAAGAAGATTTCAACTAGAGTATATTCCTGAAAGATAATGCTTCTTCAGATTTTGCAAAGTTGATGACTATTGTCTACTTAAAAAAAAAAAAAAAAAAAACGCTTTCAAAGACTCTAAATTAAAAGAATAAAGTCCAGCCTCCTTAGAATACTCCTGTCATGAATACTCCTACAAGTGCGCATGATCGCCTTATACCTTGGGGTCATGACAAGTTTCGGATCTTTCAACATCATACTTGTTCACTCAAAAGACCCTACCAAAACAATGCTATTCCAGCAGGCAATCCTGTAATCATCAAGTGCATGACAACAGATTTATAACTACCACTGTTGGTCATGAAATAGCAAGTGACCAATCAGAAATGTTGTACATCACCGCATCCAAGACGAGACAAAAGAAGCTAACAAACTGAATTCTTGTCTTTCCCTTCTTGGAACAACACAGAGGTAATTTTCTCCCATCAAATATTACTTAAAAAAAAAAAAAATCTCATACACATTCAATGGACAAAGGAATTTTGATCAAAAATGTTATTTTAACTTTTCTCCATCCTTCTTGTTTTTGCTTTCTATTCCTTGACCCTCTCGTCAAACAGTGACCACCATCAGATATCTTCATGGATCTGATCTTTTTATCCACAGCCATTTTGAGGATTTCTCTGAAGATTCTGAAATAGTCCTAATGGCCTTTCTCTTTTTCATTCCACTGACACTAAGCTGACTTAAAGTTCTGCAAAAGGCTTTCCGGCAAAACCATGGCATCCAACTTCAATTGAAAGAGAAGTAGTCCGACATTTGTTAAACCTGTACTTCTCAACCAGCTCCTGATATTTTTCAAAGGCTTTCTCCAGGTTCTCTTCTCAAGATACCGTGAGTTCAAGCATTATAACCTGCCTGAAGCTCAATGACCAGATTACTAAATCTGGGCATAGGAAAGATATTGCTATCTGCTCCGGAAATTTCAACTGGCTTCTGAGGTCTACTCTCAATTGCCAATCTTGGGCAGAAGAGTGTGTGCAAGCTGACAATTTATGCACTAGAGATAAATTTTTGCCAGCCTTGGCAAAATACACCTTCATTTTAGGCTTGCAACCACAGATATTGATTGCTGTAGTCACCACTCCAGCTAATATCTTAAGCACCTGATCATGTCTCCACTGATACCTCCCATCACAAAGGACCCTAGGACAGGCACTTAGAATATGCTTAAGTGTTCCTTTCCCGGCACAGAGTAGACATGATGGTGTGTCAATCATCTCCCAAGTATACAAGTTTGCAGGACTCAGTAGCACATCATACACAGATTGTACAAGAAATTTCATTCGACTGGCTTCAGGGTGCCAGATCTCCAATCAGCTTATTTTCCTTCATAAGAAGTTCTTCCATTGTGTCCATGCACCCTGCTGGCTTAGTCCTACCATCTTGCATATTCTTTTTTCCGCCATGTTACTTCATACTTTCTCTTGAATGATTTACCTTCTGTTTACTCACAACTTTTTCAACTTGGTTATCAGGAAAGAAGCCCATGCCCGCATGACTGAATGTCACCGTGCTCACGAGAGCCTCTACCCTAAATGCTCCTCTGCAATGCCCAGTTTACTCCTTGCACTCCATTTTCTTCCATTGCGAACCTCAATGCCTGCTGCCATCACTTTTGGTTCCTTAGAGTCCCTATACTGTAATAATTCTCTTGTTCGAGAGACTATGAATCCTTCCAACCCTTTAAATGGGAGCTGAAGTTCATCTGCATTGCTATATAACACAGCACTACTTAGACTCCTCAGTAGTCCTAGCAATCTGCAAAGGTAGCTGTTAATTTTCCTTTCCATGGCCTCCACTGATGGAAGTCATAGATCAACAAAGGCCAGAGTATTCTCGGGGGCACAGAGTATTGATAAATTCTAATTTAGAGATTGCCACTCGAATGGATGCAGTATCTTTTAAGGAGCTATTTAAAACTTTCCCCAGGCTCTGCACGTCTGTCTGTCAATGTAGGGATAATAGTTCTCAATATCAAGAATCCGAAATTGTCCACCACTTTTCCCTTCTTAATTATGAGTGATCTCAGCTTAAAACTCATTCTCACCTAAGTTATAAGTCTTACAAGTCTGCAAAAGATCCACTTACTCCTCATGACCAAAAATGTTGTAATGGTTATACATTCATATGCACTGATCGATAGTTGACACACACCTGTCTTCATAATTCCCCAAACTCAGTTTCAGCTGATTTGACCACCGTATTTATGGCAAGGACAAAGAGGGTAACTGAAATTGTACAGCCAGTAATAACACCTCTCAATCAGAAACTATAAACCTGGAAGATATTATCATCTTAAAGTTTTTATAATAATCCAGAATTAATAAGGTGATCTTACTGGGTACATGGTACATGCTTCTTCTAATTTATGTGGAATGGACCTGTGTACATTAACAAGGTCCAGCCATAATGTGGTGGTCACCCTGCTTTCTTTAGCTTCTCTCAATATCTACGTGACTACTCCAGTATGTTTGAGGCATCCAGGAAAACCTGGAATTACTGTTCTGTACTGAAGTATTAATATAGTTATTGACCAAAAGAAATCTTATCAGTCGCCACAATACAATACTAAAAAAGATCTTACTTTCGATGCACAATAAAGAGATGTTCTGAATTAGACTAAATTTCTGGAGTTTTCTTCTTTGGGAATCCATATACCCTCTGCAAATCTCCGTTGGTCTGCAACTCTACCTCTATGCCATATCATTTTGATTGTCTTCCAAAGGAGCTGGAGAAGACACAGGCAGTGTTTATAGATGCTGTAAGGAACTCCACTCAGGCCAGGAGCTGAGGCCAATCTAGCTGGCTTCACAACCTCCTTTATCTCCCTCCAGCTTGGCTCATTCAATTCAAAATTGATTGTTGGTTGTGATGGATTAATAACTGCATCTATGTGGTCAAGATCTTTGTCTTTTACAGGGTGTTCCGTATCTAAGAGTTAATATTTTCTGCAGAGCATTCTAGCTGACACCACTCTGCTTATCCTCAAGCAGTTTCCTAGAAAGCCAAAGGGGTCTGGAATGAACAATGATCTCTTCCTGGCTCTTTCCCTCCTATGCACTCAGCTTTACAAATGGATTTTAGGTTCATCATTGAAAGAGATATATGTGTGAATAGAAAACAATATTCAAAGCAAATAAGAACTTTTGAGAAGCAACAGAAAATGCTACAAGTAATGTTCAAACATATATAGAAAAGTTAAAAATCGATGAATGAAAGACTGATGAAGGTTACAGAATGTCAAGAGGTCCATATTAACATGTAAAAAAATAATTGATATAAGCTCTTATTTGTGTGTGTGTGTGGGGGGGATTGGCCAGGAGAAAACTAAAGGAAGAATTATCAATTAAATTTGCAATGGGAACTAGGAATAAATTGCAAAAAAGGAAAAACTTAATTGAAACAGTTAATGATAAATATAATCAGCTAGTCTCTTCACTAGAACCTGTGGCAAGGTTTGAACCCATTGTTCTTGATTTTCTAAGTACCTTGTCCCTTCTCCATAATTTCCTGCCCTTTGTAGCTCTTAGGAAAATTGGTCTTTTTGCTATCTCACCTGTTCTGCCAACTATTTACACAAGTTCATTAAGTAGGTCATACATGCTTTCCTCTCTCCCTCTTGCCTTCAATATGTCCTGTGAAATCAAATATACATTATTTTAGCAAATATCTTGTATCTATTTCAACAAGATTTACCAACATAGGGTGGTTAATACTAATTTCACATAATAAAATCTGATATACATTATTTACATGCTAACTATTGTCTTTAATTTTACTGCAATTGTCATTGTTCCCTTTGGCTTCCATAATTCCTTGTTAATCTTCAGGGAACTTCAAACTGAACCCTTTATTTAATACATGGAGATAGACTGTTATCATCCCACTGTATATGTCTAGGGATATCTCATTTTATTCTTATTTAATACTGCTCAGTTATTGCTCACCCTGCTTTTGATTATTTTATTGGTTTCACACTAAAAGGGTGGGACCTACTTGCTAATCTTGTGGCTCAAGTAAATTCATATATAGGGGGCACCAGGGAGCTAAGTTCATTGGAGCAAAAGATTTTCAAGTTTTATTTCATCATCTTATGTGAGTGAACACATAGCCTCCTGTCTGAGGTGAAAAATTATTCACTTCCTTTTTAAAAATAGTCATAACATTTATTGTATATTGATGTAATGAATATGCATACACCTTGTTTTCCCCTCACAGTAATATGATTGGCTGGTGTCAGCCATAAATACAGATTAAGGTGAGGACGCCTAGGACTACGCCTGTTGCATAAGCCTACACCTAAGCATACTGCAAACGAAAAGTACCAGTCCATTACGGCTACTTGCTAGATTGTTCTACCCAGTTACATTGCCAAAACCACTTAGCTACTTCGAATAATATATATATATCCTTTTCCGGGACATATAGCACAGATTAAAACTGGTGTCTTGGTTGAACGGATGGGGGCTTCATTTTGCATTTGTTATTGGCTGATCGCAATAAGCTGATATATTTTTTGTAGTTGGGGCTAAAGATATCAGCTCCATATTTGAGTACAGGTTAAATAAACACAGTGTAAAGAATTTTTACCTTTTTCAGAGTATGATTCACCTTGATTAGCTGTCTTTGCAATTTTAGAAATATGATCTAGGAGATAAATCATGTGAAGGTGGAATACCAAAATTTCTTTGTTCATTTACTTGATGAAGTTAAACCCCATCTTGTGTCTAAGTAATTTTCAACTTGTTTCTGATCTTTTGCTTGCAAACATCTGAGCAGGAAAGCAATCAGTGACGTCAGTAATTAATGTAAATCTCAAAAATGTGCACTTTTTCATCAAATCTGTAAGTAGACAACCAAAACAAAAATTAATTACAAAAATGGAGTTTACCAAACCAGGACAAGTAATAAAAAAAAAAGATAGACTGAACTATCGCCCGGTTCACACTCCACCCACGTCTATTGAACAGGTGTAGAGGCTCATCCCTTGTTCCCTGTTTAGGATGTGGTTTCCGGCTTTCTTTTCCAATCTTTTCACTTTTACGTAGCCCTCTGCACACCAGTGGCCTTACCGCCTTGCCTGGGGTGATATGATTAAAAAAAAAAAAAACAGAAACTTACAAAAGATGAATGGAGGAAACTGAAGATGAGCAGCAAGACAAAAGAAAAAAAAAAAAGTACAATTTGATGAATATTTATACTATTTACATTGTTTGGACTGTTGTACTCATCTTCATGATGTTTCAGCTGTCCTACTTTTGTGTTTTTTCAGGTAACATATGTTGGAATTTAGAACCAAACCCTTTATTTAATTCACTGGAATAGATTGTTCTAGTTCCACATACCATGCCTTTTTTAATATCTCAATTTCAGTTATTTCACTTTAGTAACTCAACTCTCCAAGTTTTTGTTCAGCTCTGCTGTGGCCAGGTATTGAACTCATAACTTTTTGTATCAAGTCCCGAGATTACTACAAATAGTGCAATACATTCCAGAAGAGGGCTATGTACATAAATAGTTAATCTAAGAGAAATGCATGGTACTTGCAGTGATGCTGATTTCAATGTAGGGAATGCCGAGGTTCCAGAAGTGATGATTTGAATGGGACCCCAGGAAATTCACTGGGACCCAATGAAAGTTTCTTAATAATAAATTGAAGTGCCCCGAAATGATGTTATTAGTCTGACACATTTCCACTAACTTGTTGACTCATGCCACCTGGAACAGATGTTACAAAATTATTATCACAGCTAATTATAACAAAAATGTCTCCATTTAAAAAAAAAAAAAAAAAAAAAAAAAATGCACAAATAGGTTAAAAAATATTTTATAATATATTTAACAACAAAAACAGAAAATATGTTTAAAAATAGGTACCTTCACTTTTTCATGATACCTAGGTTTCAAAATAAATTGTTAAATAAAGAAGTTTTCTTGAAGCTAGATCATTAAATTTACTATTTCCACTAAGCAAAATACTGCTTGCTGTATTTTAAATAGAAATTATATTGATTGGAAAGTAGTTTCCAAAATGTCATTTTTTGCATCTATTTTGACAGCTTGACAAGTTTGTAAAAAAAGTTAATGCTCAGTTTTAAAAATCTTGCAAAAATAAAATATACATTTGTGACATGTTATTTTTGGAAAACTAATTGACATAATTGCCCAATTTTTTTCCTGTAAGAGAAAGAAACCATGAAACATATGACCTTTTAATGTAGCACAGAAAATAGCATACTTAAAAAAAAAAAAATTCTCATACACAAAAAAAAAAATATTTTAAAAAACTGGCTCAAAGATTTGTATTAAACTTTTCAATTACTAAATATAGTCTTCACTTAGTAATCTAATCACAACAAGGTTTTAAAGAATTTTAAAAGTATTTTTGAAACTTTATAAATTATAATTAAAATGAAAAAAATGAAAACAACTGTCGCAAAAATTCATTATTCACTGAAATTTTTATTTCAGACTATTATGTCTGAAAGAGAGAAAAAGAGAGCAAGAGAGATATGGATGTGCAAACCTCCTTTTGCACACACACATACAATGCCAAGTGATCATTGGCTATTCACCATTGGTTAAAAAGCAAGTGTGCTGATTAGTTGATGCCAACCAATCAGATCATTTGCATCTGAAAGATGATTTTTCTGGCGCATCAAATCTGATTCAACAGTCAACTATATGAACAAAGATTCTCTCTCATCTCTTCAGTGAGGCCATGCGTCATAATTCTCACTTACACACACAGTGAGACTCCAACTGCCAAACAAATCCACGATAGTTGGATACACACCAGTCTCACTCATAACATTCACTAATTTTTACACATGCTGATAATTTTCATACTTTCTCTAGAAACTTTATTCAATGACATACTTTCCAGCAGTGTATACAAGAACAATTTCATGAACATTGAACATTTATTCAGTTTTAATTGAACTTTTAATTTGCAGTCAAAGAGAGGCAACTCTTGACTACTTCCATCTTTCTTAAATGCGTGCTTTTCTTTATCAACGTTGTTTGATTGTACCTTTGTTAATACATGTATTTATGTAACATTTGTCATTGGTTATTCTTTTGCATGAGTCTTGTGTGATGGTTTCTAATCAAAATTTAAATTAATGTGGTGAACTGCCCAACAGTCCACTGCAGATAGATAGATATATAAAACAATTAAAAGTTTATTACTTAAATAATTTCATAGTTTTTATTGCATTTATTATTTTTACAGATTTTTGTAAAAACGGTCAGCTGAATGCAAAAAAAAAATAAATAAATAAATAGATTTACAATATACTCCCCAAGGAGTCTTGTGTTTAACTAATAAAACAAATTTTCGATACAAAATTTAATTTCTTGAAATTTTATGAATTTACATGGAGGTGGTGGTAACAGATATAAATATATATATATATATTTTTTTTTTTTTTTATCAAAATTTTTTAAAAATTATAATTTAAAAAATGATTAATTCATCTTTTTATGAGCCCTGAAAGTTTCATTAAAATCCAACAATTTTTTGATTTTTGCAAGAATTTTTAAATTAATGTGTTTTTTCACCAGAAAAAAAAAAGACTGGCATATTATTACATGCCATAGTAAACTCTGGCAACAATTTGGTTACCCGTTGACGAAAAACCAAAGATTTTTTTACCAAAATTTCGAATGCGTTAGAAATGATAAAAAATATTTTGATTTTTTCGCTCTTAATATTTTTTTGACAGGAAAACTTCATTTTTAATAAGTTTTGGGTTTTTTTTCTTCTTCTGTTGTTTTTTCATTGAATTAGTAGAGGTACCCATTTAAAATATCCAAGTATTAATTACTATTTTAATATCTATAATAGTTTGTTTGACAAATGAATCTCATTCAGTTACAGAAAGAATATATTGTTGCTGAGTTACATATGATTAATATTTTTAATTTTTGTTTTAAATCAGGATTTTTTTTTTATTAGTAAAAGAATTTTATACAAATATAATATAATATACATTGTATGTCAAGAATATATGTGAAGAATTAGAGTTCAATGGTGAAATGTTCAAAGTTCCTGCAATAATTGTTATAAATGTTTTCCTTTAAAATAAGAAAGGTTACAAAAAGGATGTTATGCAGAATTATAAGAAAAATTAAGAGTTCTCTACCTGTAGGCTGAATTGTATTTTTTATGTTGTGTTCATCTTTGGCTATTAATAAAGTTTACTTGTAGAATTTCTTTCGTACGATGAAAGTGAAATTTATGATTGGTAGAATTTTGGTATTTCATCAAGTTGCTTGATGTATTGTTGAGTGAGGAGATTTTTCTTGTTGAAATTTTTTTTTTTTTTTTTTTTTTTAAATTTTATATGTGTATCTCAGTTGCAGAGAATTTTCCTCTTGGGTATGAATCTTCAGTTTCTTTGGAACTTATTGCTTCTTGCGCTGTCTTTTCCCACTGGCGGTTTTTAGTTTAAATAGTATGTCCGTCACATGTTGAAACAGAAAAAAATTCTAGTGGGAAAAATTTAAATTCCAAGAACGCTGGATTCCTAAAATGTGTGGTCTCGAACCGACCAATCAGTGCTCATGACTAATGTTCATTAAGTTCCCTGTTCACCTGAAACAAATTCTGATGTAAATTTCTGATTTTAAATATTTTTAACCTATGCTCATAATCCAAATTCTGGATGAGTTGTAACAATATTTAATTAGTTACAATTTTTTAAAAATTAAATTAAACCCAGACACATTATTTGAATGATGTTCTTATTTACTTTTTTAGTGTCAAAAGAAAAAAAAGCAAAAAACACTCCTTTCCAGTTTTATTACTATCTCCTAAGTGCTACAGACTGGTTATGTGCAATTTATCATTTTTCATGAGAAAACTGAGGCTTTTCTGTGGGATGCACACATAGGAAGTTTACTACATCATTTTAGATTTTTATACCTCAGGGACGCTGGACGTGCACAGAGCAGCCATTTCCGTACTTGCAAGAGTTTTTAGAACCCCTCCCCGCCCAAAAAATGTATGTAAGTTGTGTAGAGAGAGTGTAGAAGGAGCAACTTTTTTTTTTTTTTTTTTAAATCAGAGCACAACCATACTTTCTGCATAGTTTATCAGATTTTTTTTTTTTAAATACTGGAGGGAAAAAAAAAAAAACAATGTGTGTTACTGTCAACAAATGATTTATTTAAGGAAAAGAAAGAAAAAAAGAAAAAAAAACAAAAAACAACTTGTCGATAAAGGGAGGTAACTCTCATAACGCTAGTTAATTCCCTTAAGCTATACAAGGCTGGCTTTACAAAATTAGAGATGAACATCTTGAATGAAAAGAAAAATTGTCACAGCGAAATAAATTTTGTTAAAAGAGATTATCTGCACGTTTGTGAATATTTGAGAAACTTTTTTTTCTAAAGTAAGTCTTACTTCCTTTTCAAACCTTGGATATATAATTATTAAATAAATAAATAAAAAATTATTTTAATTAATCTTAACACTTATAGCTTTGGTATTAAATGTCACTAAACAGTGTTTTAAAATACTTGTTTTTTTAAAAATCTCAATGTATGATCTGAAAGGACAAGGATTTATTATAATTATTCCCATGGATTCTAACATCAATTCATTTCACACAATCAAAAATTAGAGTGAATTAATCAAGTACTAACGAATGAAAAGAATGGCAGCAATTTTTAAAAATATAATTTGGAAAATATAAAATTCACTTACAGAAAAAGCATTCTTCATTACAATGTTATGCACTTTAAATCTGTATAGAAAATAAAGAAAAAGAATTGTAGTATAAAAAAAAGTTCACTAAAAGAGTTCAGGTCAAAACTATTCTGATACCTGTGACATGCCAAAAGACGAGTGAAGGAACCTTTTTCTGTCCTTGTGCCACACTTGGCTTAAGTCATGGCATCTTGAAATCACAATTTTTAAGCATAGTACTAGATTGGCAGCTTAGTTTCACCATTTAACTATTTAAATTGCTAAATTACCATCAGTTTTATACTAATAGTTTATGCTTTCAAATTCTCATTTACAGAACTATTCTGGCTTCCCCGGCAGCAAAAATTTAAATATAATGTCAATTGTCATCTTCAGTCTCCTTGAATCCTGTTCTTTTGTCCTCTCTGTAAAAACTTGCATCTTAATGGCTTTTATTCCCTTTGCTTAGAGTGAAATGATCAGAAAGAAAACTTGCAGTTAGAAATAGCCAGATAATTTGTAATAGAGAAAACTTAAACTTGTCTCCATTTCGGGTTAAAATAAAATCTATGAATAACACATCAAAATTTATCAGATACAGGAACTAACCATAATATTTTTCTTTTTCCAAAATGATTCAGGTAATATTTTTTTCTTTACTGAATTTAGTTTTGCCCATATATATATATATATATATATATATATATATATATATATATTTCCAGGTGAAGAGGACTCAAGGTTTTATTATTTTGAGTGCCCTGGCATTTATTTTATTATGGACAGTGCTCTCAATATAATGAGTATTATAGAGCTTAATATAATTATATAGTTATGAATTAATTGTACATTGTGATATGGAAATTTCTGTTTTGCGATAGATTCATCATCAGGCAATGTTGCTGTTGGTTGTCAACAACCAACAGCAACAGTGCCTGATGATGAGAATTTATCTCAAAACATAGAAATTTGCGTCACAATGTACAATTAATTCATGACACACACACACATATATATATATATATATATATATATACACACACACACACAAGTAGTACACCTGAAGACAGTCATAGGATGAGTTAGATAAAATGTGACGAGAATAGGGTCCAAAATCTTTTAAATGCTGACCTCTTAAAAATTTAGATAATTATTTTTTAAAATTTTTTTTCACACCACAAAACATGTTTATATTACAAATGGCTAAGGTCTAATATATTATTGGTTAGTCGAGCAACTTTATAATAGTACCCCTTGAAAATGGGAGGTGGCCTTTGATGGCTTCATTCCTCTCTAAGTTTGTTTTTGTAGGGTTTTTTTTTATCCTTTCAATGCTTGTAAAGATTTACAGAGATGAAAACAAGTTATCAGAAATGAATACCATTTCTTTTTTTTTCCAGATGAAATAAAATTCATTCCAGTTTCCAATCTAAGTTGAAATACAACCTGCATGAAATGTCAGGAATTTTATTTAAGGATTCTTTTTTGTAAAGAGAATAAAATATTAAAAAAACTTTATTGTAATATTAAATACAATTCTTAACCAGATAAAAAAAGCAAGAAAGTTACAATAGAAGGTTAATTTTAAGGATTTAGACTGAATTAAGACAATATTCTGTTGAAAAAAATGTCTTAACATATACAGAACCAAGCTGGGAAGACATTCGAACAACATATAAGCAAGCCCATTTTATTGGAGAAATTTTTAAAATAGTTACAAGTATTTGACTGTATTCAAACCCATATAAAAAATGATTTTACACAAGGTCCAAGTGAATGAAATCAGATTTGGTTAAGATTTCACATTAAAATCTATAAATTCTTAACTTTCTATTTAAAACATTTCTTGGATACAGTGGGTTATATTTTAATATGAAAAATGGAAGTGAAAAATTTAAAAGCAAGGCACTCTTAAAAAAAGAAAAAGCAAAGACATAAAACATGAAATGGCAAGTTTGGAGATTGAGGCAAAAGATGACAAGCAAATGTGTGTGTGTGTGTGGTCATGGATTTTGATGTCCATGCCTAATGGGCATAAGGAAACCAAGAAGTCCTGCTTCTGATGAAAGACAACAGAGTTAATTTAAAGTGTTTTATTGATTGTAATTTAATATGTACTAATCATGAAAGTCATGGTATTTTGAAAAATCCTTGTTTGAGAGGAGAGCAGCAGAAACTGAAATAATAATAATAATAATCAAAACTGAAAGAGACAACAGCAAGTTGCTTCATTTTTAGAATTTGGGAGGAGGAAGAAAAACTATTATCATTCCAAAAATTTATTTTTCAAATGTGGTCCTTTTTTTGTTTTGTTTTCTTCACTTGTACAGTTCAGTTTTAGGAGCTCAGCACAGTTTGTTTTTTCTTTTTGTTATTCATGTTAAATATACAATACAAATGTCTATTATTTAGGATAGTCAATATCTCCTTTGGCTAAATCAACTAATTTAGGATATTTCACTTTTTTCTTGTCCAGTTCTTCCTGTGCCCATAGAAGCAATTTGAGAAGGTTGGCTAGTTTGGGGGTTGAGTCTACATCTAAGATGGCAGCATTTAATTCACTGGCCACCTGAAAGAAAAACAAAATGCGAGCAATCAATTTTCCTATGCAAACAAATTAAAAAAAAGCAGTAGAAAAAAGAAAAAAAAAACAAAACAATAAGTGAAGTTTTATATGATCAGATTTACTATCAATAACTTAAATGAGTGTTCTGTAGAGCAAGTGCTCAATGCAAATGAACACATTTTTCAGATATATAGACAACTATATATAATTTAATAATATAATCGCTGCTAATGAGAGATCAAAAATGGAACAAAACAGACATTAAAAAACAAATCATTCAGAGAAGCACGTTTTGAACTGAAACAGAGCACATTGACAATGGTTGAAAATCCTGGTTTTTAATGAAAAAATGCCTAATTTTGGTGCTGATTTATTCATATGAAGCAATAAAATATCAAACAGTTTGCTTGTATATTATGAAGAGTCTATCTATGGTTGTCAAAAAAAAAACAACCACAGTTTTTAGCTCTGACCTCTAGAGTTGTTGATTTTTATGGCTCTGAAAATTGGTCCTAGAAGGAACATGTAGCAAGATTCAAAAAGTGCCTGAAGATGGTCTTTTTAAGCAATTTTGTGAGCAAAGGCCTATTTTTGAGCAACCTGAAAAAATGGGTTCCTTAACTTACCTGGACCTGTACTTTTGGATCTCTTCCTAAATTTGATTTATCTAACTCGAGTCAAAAGGAGAAAAAATTCTGAGAGGAGTGGTGTAGTTTTGATCTTTTTCAAGGTGATTAGATATTAAATTATTCTAAAATTTTAATAATGTTACTATTCAAATTATTTTTCTTTTTTTAATCAAACTTGAGAAAAGTACTTCAAGTCACTATATTCTCCTGGTATTGTTAAGAGGAGGTTGAGAATTATAAGTTATGATGCTGCCCGCTGATGTTGGTGTAAAGAAGATTGCAGTGAATGACTGCAGAAGGCAAAGACACCCACGGTTGCATGCAATTTGCCTCCAGAGTGAACACAGATTCAAATGTGACAAAAAAAAAAAAGAGAGTGGCTTCTGGTTACACATTTAAAAGAAACAAATCCTAGAGTCAGATACTCCCTTGCAAGATTATTTTTTCAGATATATATTCTGGCTGTAAATTAGAAGATAAAAAAAAAAGCAGAATGAGCTGACAGGCAACTGTTAAGTTTGAGAGAGGAAACAGATTACAGAAATTGTTTACAAGGCAGAAAAACTGAAAAGGTTGTAAACTTTTCACTATAGATATAAACCAATTTACACACCTGACAACAGAAAAACTGATAAGTTTATCCGAAAATGATAAATAAAAGCTTTCAGTTGAAATTTTTAAAAAATGAAAAAAAAAAATAATGAAAAAAAAAATAATGAAAAAAAAAATAATGAAAAAAAAAATAATGAAAAAAAAAATAATGAAAAAAAAAATAATGAAAAAAAAAAATAATGAAAAAAAAAAATGAAAAAAAAAAATAAATAATGAAAAAAAATAAATAATGAAAAAAAATAAATAATGAAAAAAAATAAATAATGGAAAAAAATAAATAATGAAAAAAAATAAATAATGAAAAAAAAAAATAATGAAAAAAAAAAATAATGAAAAAAAAAATAATGAAAAAAAAAAATAATGAAAAAAAAAAATAATGAAAAAAAAAAATAATGAAAAAAAAAATAATGAAAAAAAAAATAATGAAAAAAAAAATAATGAAAAAAAAATAATGAAAAAAAAATAATGAAAAAAAAAATAATGAAAAAAAAAATAATGAAAAAAAAATAATGAAAAAAAATAATGAAAAAAATAATGAAAAAAGTAATGAAAAAATAATGAAAAACAAAATGAAAAAAGGGGGCAAGTCAATTGTGATAAATTTATGATATTAAAAAAATTCTTATTAGCATTGAAATTTAATGAAACAGACTTCATGTGGAGTTAACTGTATTTTCTAATTATTGTTGATCTTGTAACTAGATTTTGTGCGGCATCTGTAAAAAAAAAAACAACTAAAAATAATAAAGCTTTCATAAAGATTTGTGTCAATTGCAAAAAGCATTTAAAAATAAAACTAATGGTAGCTGAAAAATCATGGAGCAATTGTATATATGAACAATTGAATTCTGTAATTGCTTAAATGAACAGTAGGATTCTCACTGATACTGATGTTGCATATTCTTGGGCAGTATCTGCTCAGAATGCTTTATAAAACATTTCTATATTTTCACCTGACCAGTTTTTGGATTCAATCTTGTGCTTCTAAATGTCTTTCAAGGCCATCCTCCCCACACAGAAGATAATTTAAATGCCATGCATGCCACAGGACAAGAATTTATTTTCTATGAATTCAATGAGAAAATAAAGTGTGTGTTCAAAGTAATATTTGAAGTCATCTGGCTCAAACTTTGGCAATAAAGAGTAGTAAACAAATGGAAAGTTAGTCTTTGTTCACAATGAGGGTATGTAGACTGAAGTTTTCACTTGTCATTGGTTAAAGTTTACAATGTGAAATCTGATTCAAGTAGTGTTTTAAATTATAATGAAGAGTAAAATAAGTCTATACAACCTTATTAATCTGCAGAGTATTACTGATTGATTTCAGTAAATTTAGTAAACACAAAATGGTACCTGATAAAAAAGAAAATAAATGCCAGTGTTGTTTAATTGAGATTGAGTAAAATTAATTCAAAAGTTAGTGATAATAGTGAATTTGATAAAGGGGAGAATTAAGGTCAGAATGTAATATTTGTATGGGGAGATATATCTGATACAATTCAGAATTATGTCAGGAAAAAAAAAAGAGAGTGAGAGAGAGAAAGATATCACAGTTAAGACGTAAGCCAGGCTCCTAGCGAGACGCCACGACGTAAGCCAGGCTCCTAGCGAGACGCCACGACGTAAGCCAGGCTTCAAGATAAAGATCAATCTGTGCCAAGTGGCTTCACTCCAAGAACATTAGTTCCATTACCATAGCAAAAGCTGCAATTGCTTTGTTTGTTTTGTTTTATGGCATATTAACCCATCTTGGGTCATTTAATGCTGAATCGAATTATTAAAAATCGAACAAAATGTTAACAATTTCACGAAGTTTATATATTTAACAAATTACTATAACAGACATATATTTAAACAAATTCATACATTTAACAAATTTATATATTTAACACATTTTAAATTAATAAAATATTTTATAAAAATGTATATATTTAATTTGGCTGTTTAGATTTTATGGCATACCAACCACCATGTGTTATCTGAAGCCAAATCCAGCCTACATAAATTGTATGTATATGTATTACATATACAGGATTTGCAAACACACATATGGTAGAACTAAATTTTGGAATATATAGCAAGTTGGTAGAAATACATATATCTATGTGTGTGTGAGAGAGTATTCAACCAGTCATATTAATGAGTACATTCCAATTTCTTTTTAGAATTTGAGTATCTTGCTCGGTCTTGTTTCCATAGTCTTTTCAAACTACTTGTTTGGTAATATTTCTTTCACACTCTAAAAGTATATGTTTGATACTTAATCTTTTTTGACAGCTGGTACATATTGGGGATTCTGTGCCCTCCAGTAAATGATGGTGCGTGATGTAGGTATAGCCTATGTGAAGACGGGTCAGCAAAACCTGTTCTCTTCTATTTCTGTATTGAATATTCCATTCTCCAATAGCGGGTTTTATGTTTTGGAGTTTGTTGTTAGTGTATCTATCCCAATAATTTTGCCATTTTTAAAAAATTATTCTCTTCACTACAGCTTTAAAATCAGTTTGAGGAATTTTGATTTTTGCTATTGTATCTTTAATTGCTTTCTTTGCTTCCAAGTCTGCCCGGAATACCTAGATGGCTTGGGATCCGACAAAAGATTATTTCTTTGCTTTTAGTTAAATTATACACTGTTTAATACTTGTGTGATTAAAGAGTCAGAAAGGTTTCTGTTTTTTTAAAGCAGTAAGCACAGATAACGAGTCTGTGAAGATGATGAATTTGTTGTGATGGGTTGTAGTTATATCTAGCGCCAAATTAATAGCAATTATTTCAACACTATATATAGAAGCTGTATTTAGTAATCTTTTACGTTTCTTCTGCTCTTTAAGTATGGCAGCAGATCTGACTTTATTTTTGTTTTTTTGCTCTATCTGTATATACATAAAGGTAGTCTGGATGGTTATTTTTTATATCGAGTATTTTTGATTGGTATATGATTGGGTTAGTTTTGTATCTTGGGTATTTTGTCAGATCAAGAATAACTTTTGTTTGATTTATTATCCAGGGTGGTGTAGAAGATATAGTCGATTCGTGAACTTGCATTGTATCTATTTGGTTCTCCTGCATTATTTCTTTAATCTGTAAACTGAAAGGTTTAATAGCCGTTTCTTTTTGCTGAAAAAGCTCTGTGTATTGTGGTTGGAAAATAGTACTGAAAGCTGGATTTAGAGGGTATGATGAGAGTTTAAGGTAATATTGCAGAGTGAGTTTTTCCTGCCTCAAGTTAAGAGATGGTTTATTTGCCACCTCAAGTTAAGAAGTGGTTCAGTGTGATACAATTTTATTAATGTTTCTTTGCTTCATCTCCAATCAGTATGTGCTATAATTCTGAGTAATTGTATAGTTTTATTGCATTTCATTCTCAAGTATTTAATATGGGGAATGAAGGAGAGTTTGCAGTCAAAAATAACTCCCAGGTATTTGTAATGATCTACTACTGGGATTTCAATATTATCAATTTTTAGTACTAGTGCTAAGAGCAATGGGCCCGTAATTTTTTGCATTTGTTACATCTTTGAACGGTTTTTGTATCGGTATAACTGCTTTGTTTCCATATTTTAGGGATGTTCCCGCTGTTCCATATGTTATTGTATATTTGTAGGAGATATTTTTGTGAGGTTCCTGGTAATTCTTTTAGAATTGATAATGAATCTTATCTGGTCCAAATGCAGTATTGTAAGCCTTGTTAAGAGATTCTTTTAGTTCTAGTATAGAAAAAAAATCTGGTTATAGGTTTCTGTATTTTTGTTTTGAAATTTTATTTTTACTTTTTCTGCTCTGGTTTTGATGGTTTAGAAGTTTTTACTTTTTTTGCAGAGGAGTTTTGCGAAAAGTTTTGGCAAGATGATTTGCGATATCTTTCTCGTCAGTTATTTTCAGATTATTGTGAATGAGATATTTTGTGGAAGTATTGTTATTTTTGCCTGCTATTTTTTGAATCATCTGCCATACTTCTTTTGGTTTCGTGTTATTGTTTATCTTGGCTACATAATTTTTCCATGAATTTCATTTGGAGTCTTTAATGATCTTTTGGGCTTTTGCTCTGCTGTTTTTGAACAAGTTTAAGTTTTCTTTTGTTGGATTTATTTTGAATTTCTTTAATGCTGCTCTGCATAGTCTTACAGCTTTTTGGCATTCTTTGTTGAACCATGGCCTATGGTATTTTAATGAGGTGGAGCTTTTTGGTCCGTATCTTTCAGTGCAAAAGCTGCAATACTTCTTGATCTGACCTTGTACAGGTTGTGATGGATAAATTATCTAAATTATGCAAAAGTGAAAATAACACTGACATCTCATTAACAGATATATTTACTATAATTTACAAAAAATATTCTGAAATGCTAAAGAATAAATTTATTCAATAAAATTGCAATTGACTTCTAGACAACTTTAGAATTTCCTGCAACTCTTCTAGACAGTCTCCTTATTTAATTTGGTGAATGCTGCCATAATCAATGAACATCTTTGAATATCAAATGTCCCGGCAAAATAATCCTTTATAGCATTAACAGTTTTGAATCCCAAAGAACTGAAGACCAGAGGACTTAAAAATATTATATTCTACTATTAAGTCTTGCATATCAGATCAATCATGAAAATATCTATAAATGTATTTTCAAGCCATAAAATGGCTCCATGAAAAACATTTACAAGTCCGATTTATGTTGTATCGATACACAGGCGTGAAATGACAGATCTAAGTTTGTAGTGATTTAACCACATGACTTTAGGTTATCTTAATAAAAATTTTACTTCACAAACTATGTTATCTGAGCTAAAATTAGTCTTACAAATATCCACTTTTTCTTCACTAATCTCCAGAAAAATTAAGCTATGAAATGGTCTAACAAAAGAAGCTGCACAATTTTCTTAATACAGTTAAAGAAAAGATTTATTTCATACTAGCAATATAGCCTGGCGTTGCTCAGGTGTAATGAAAGCTTTAAAACTAATCCATGGTCCTGGAGCTCAGACTCTTTGGACGTTGGCACGAAAGACTAAAAAGCAATAGTTGTTTCCAGTTAAAGCGAAACTGTAGACTGAAAGAAAAATGAATGGATCGAAGTCAAATTTTGATTTCCTGGTATCGATATCGAATAAGTTTTTTTTGTTGTAAAGTGAATTTTGAAGGCTAAATAAGTGCTCTGAGTTAATGGTATCATGGCTGAGACTAAGAACTATAATTATACCTACTTAGAGCCAAACCCAAAGCAAAAACTAAAATAAAAGAGCTGAAAAAAATTCAGACATACAGGCAGATAAACAGACACACACACAAAAACATCTTGCCTTTTTTATATATATATATATATATATATATATATATATCATCAATTTTCTGCACTTTTGTAAGAACTGTAACCTTGAAACTTCTGAATATCGTTTCTTATGTCTTTATCTATGAGTGTATCAAATTTGATTAAAATCAAACCACTCCTTCTATAACCAGATTTTTTCGATTATCAATATTTATCGGGGATACCTTGACACAAAACCTTGCTAAGAACACTCACAGACGCTTATAGTACAACTGTGTAAATTTTCAAGAAAATCGGTTCAGCTGTTTCGGAGTTTATAGGTAACGGACACACACACAAAGTTCCATTTATAAATAAGTTTAGATTATAAGTACATCAGAAATTAGACACTTAAGGAGAAATATAAAAGCAAAATATGAATTTGATTTATTGTGTTGTAAGGAACAAACATTTCAACAACTGAATTAAAAAAAAAATTGTATTGCAATATATAAAAAGCCCCCTTTAATTTATCATGAAATATATGGGAAAAATAAAACTAAGTAATTTTCAAGGATTTGCTACAGAAAAGACTGGAAGGGATTTATAGTTTGACCCCACCAAGCCTGATCTTCAGCTTGGGTGTAGAGTGACATCTCAGGGCTAGGGCTTCAAATTTAACAAAGGAAAAGTGCACCTTTTATGCTATAAAGTGTGACTTGTTTGTTATTGTATGTATACTTCTGAAATCCACAATAGCATAAAAAGTAAATAAATAGCATACAACTACAAATTGAACAAAGTTACTTTCATCTATAATGCCAAATAGTCATAAATGCCAATTTTATATAATTATTTTTACTTATGACTATTCTTTTTCAGCTGTACACATTGCTATAAAAGGAAAGCATACGTAAGAGGAGAAAACAAAATACTCTTGCTATGTCATCAAATCTGAAACTACTCAGCTGCCATGCTCACCTTCTGTCTTTGTGAGGGATGAAGAAGCTCCCCAAAAGGAGAATTCTCTGGATCTTCAAATGCTAAAAGGGCTAAAGTTCTCTCAAGCTCTGAAAGGATCTCTGGATTTTCTTCTCCACGTTCTGCAAGATGATTCTGTGCATATTCAAGTACAGCCTCCACATCTTTCTCTCGGATCAACTCAATCAGGTGTTGTTGCTAAAGGAAATAAAGTTACAATAAAACTTTTAAAAAACACAAGAAAGATAGTAAAAGATCATTCTTACAAATTTCACTCAGTTTTATTACTTTTTTTCATTTGGCCTTTTTATTGTGTTTATTAAACCATTTTAGCCACTAAACATCATTGTATTAAAAATTCTTATTCAAATCCTACATAAAGTCCTGAAAAAAACTAAGCTGAGAGAATAATGAAAAACACTTTGAATATTATTGTGGTTTTCTACAATCAAATCTGGATTTGTTTCCTCACTTTTTTTTAGTAATTGTTTGCACAATATCTTAGTCCCTGGATTTATTTATGCATGCCTACACACACATGCACAAAACAGATTTTGGAAGCAAAATTTTCAAACCTAAAAGTATTTAACAAAATAATGAATTTGTAAGCAATAAACATATACAGAATTAAGATTTTGTGCAGACATTATCAACCAAATTATTATTGCTATTAACATTTTGGAAATTAAGCAGTGGAAAATCTCTTGATAATAATTGAAAAAATCCAAAAGTTCTAAAATAAAAGCGGTTCAATTTAACATTACTAAGGTAAACTAGTATCAAAATGCTTAATAAGAGTGATTAAAAAAATTAAATTGATTTTAGCAAAACACAATCAGAAGATAATCCCATTTCTTAAGATAATTATGAGCTCATTCTTTTCCTGGATAAGTGTGTGGAAGAGAAAATATGTCTGTTTCGTATGCAAGGTTATCTGAACAATAAAATTCTCAAGTGGAAATTAAAAAGAACAATTCAGATGTCAGCTCTTCTCTGCAGACAACAGAAAAGTGTTTTCTGTGTGCTGATATTTTCAGTACAACAATTAAAACTTACTGTAAATGTACTGTTATTGATTCTATTGGGCTAATAATGACTTGGTTTTGTCAATGGCACATTAATGAAGTAACAATATGAAAAGTAATGAACCATTATTGATAGACTTCAAAGCACAAAGCCAGAGTCAAATGTAAAAATAGAGAAAACACTGAAAACTGATCAGAATCTATAAACAACAGGCCAGACTGGATTTCAAAGGCAAATGGTTAAGTAGAAATTTCCAGAAATTATGAAAAGGTATAAAAATACCGAAACCAGCTGTGGCCTATTAGAAATGTGAATTGGGAAGAATTTATTAAAAATAGTTTCTATTTTATGACATGACTTGATCAAAAGTCCATAATTGAAAATAGCTAGACATTATTTCAACCATTTTCTGACAGTTGTTTGAAACCAGTTATGAAAAAAAAGACTGCAGTTTCATTATCACAAACCTCAATGCTACATTGAGGTTTATTACGTATGCACATGATGTTCAACTGACAAATATGACAATAGAAAGGCTGTTACAATAATATTTAATCTTGGGTCTGATGATAAATACATCCGGCAGCAAGGCCTCTGATCAAGAGATTAGAGGAGCCTGGAACCACCACTTAATTGCTGTTGTTCCCAAGTCCATCCTGACTAGGGGTGGTAGCACTTGTTAGGGTCCTAGCTTTGCACAAATACACTATGAAATATAAAAATACATTTTAATAGTAAAAATATCAGCAATACATTTTTTATATAAAAGGCCAACAATAGATTTTATTTGTAGTTGAAGGCATACAGTTGCATTCAAAATATATTTAGATTTTGGCATTAAATAACTCAGTCATTGATACGTCGTTAAACCAACATGAATTTTCATGACATTAACCCATATAATATGCTACAATTGCTTAAATCAAACTGTATGCCAAAATAAAAAGAAAAAGCACACACTTCATGGCTTCTAGTAATCATCTCCTCACAAACTTGTACATGCAAAAATTCAACTGTGAAAGTAGAACATTTTTATAATTTCAAAACTCCTAAGAAAAATAAAATTTCAACATTAAATGACCCATAAAGAGTTGATATGTTGCTAAATTAAGTAACAATATATATATATATATATATATATATATATATATATATAGAGAGAGAGAGAGAGAGACAGAGACACACACATATATATATATATATATATATATATATCGGTCTAGAAAACTTTTGAGAATGTCCTGCCACAAGTAAACCAAACCAGTGCCATGTGGTAAAACAACAACAACACTCATTGAATGATAAGATGCAAACCAGTTCAAAAATCAGCAAGAAACTTTTGGAACCACATCACTAGGCCACATTATATATATATATATATGAAAATATAGTTGGCAGCACAAAATTTCATAACCACCACAGACAGACAAAAGTTTTTATTACTACTCATGATATTTAAAAAAATAAAATTGAAAAACAAGCCAGCTAACCGGTTTCAATCCTTGTTCAACAGAACTAAATTGAGCGTAATAAAGAAATAATTATCAATATACAGGGGGGGGGGAACTAAAATTCTTAGATGGAAATTGAGTTGGAGGCCAAATATATGATCCTTTTCTTAACATAATGAAGGTTTTAGAGATAGAATGTAGATGGCCTCTAACATTTTAAGGTGATGATTTGAGTGGCACAAGCTAAAGATGGAGAATGTGTTCACACTGAAATTATCGGCACAATTATGGATATTTATAAGGTGTTCTATGATGGAAGACCCGTATGTGTTGGTCAGCCTGTCTGACAAAGAATACTTCCAATTTTGGATTTTTGCAGGTATGTGTTTAATTCTGGCATCCAGTCTTTGAGTAGTTCTTCCTATGTAGTGTGATCCACAATTACATTTAAACAAGTGAAGCAACTATTATGGTGTGGAGGGAGAACATATTTCTGTATAGAGGAAAAGACAGGTTTAGCAGAAAAAACTACACACATGTTGGCAGTAAAGTAACAGTGTAAAATTGCCACAGAAACCCGCTTCGCAAATCTTTTACTGACAGTATCCAGCCGAGGGAGGCACAGGTATGCAAGGCATCTTTGTACTATAGCTGATTTAACTTTATTGAACTCCAATACTTTATTTTTAATTACTTATTAGGCAGTATTTGTCTATACTTTTGAGATGAGGTAGTATTAATATTATTCGGCCTATTGTTTTTGTCTCTGTTGTCATTTTTATGGCATTTCGACTGTTGTATGCTCTGGCCTTCCTCAGATGCTAGGAATTTCAAACCGAGCACTTTATTACGATGACTGGGGTATATCATTCTCATTCCCTGTGTGAAGCCGCTTCTGCTAGTCATGAGTTACCTCCCTTTAACTTGTCCTTAAGTTATTTGTTCACCACTGCTGTAGCCTGGTATTGAACTCACAACAATACCAAGCTACACCAGTAGCTTAGAGAGTTAAGTATACAAACCAGTAAATGTTGGTTTTCGGTAAACCGAAGTAAGAAAACTAGAGGAAGATCTACTCACCAAAACATCAAGAAAAGAAAAGGAAAAATTAATCCCCATTTTCTTGTATAAATTTTACAACTGGATGCATATTATTGAGGGATGAAAGGAAATGGTCCACTTCAACCTAATCATTAAAGATACAAAAAGTGTCATCCTTGTGTGTTTCAGTCAAACCAGCTTTAAAATTTACACAAGAAAAGGAGATTAATTCCTCCCTTCCTTCCTTTTCTTGATGTTTTGGTTAGCAGATCTTCCTCTGGTTTTCTCACCTCAGTTTACCAAAAACCAACATTTACTGGTTTGTATACCAGGTGGGATTTTTTTTTTGTCCCCAAAAAACATAAAATTAACTTAAGACTTACTCATAGGATCTTAATGACTTACTCTAAAACCAAGTTGAATGATGAACTCTAGTTCATTGCTACCACTCTCTGCAACAATGCCTATCCATTAGGTATTGTCCAATTAGTAATTAAAAATAAAGTTCTGGAGTTCAATAAAGTTAAACCAGCTATAGTACAAAGATGTCCAGTATAACTGCGTCTCCCTTGGTTGGGAACTGTCAGTGATAGATTTGCGAAGCGGGTTTCTGTGGCAGTTTTACACTGTTACTTTGCTGCCAACATGTGTGTAGTTTTTTCTGCTAAACCTGTCTTTTCCTCTATACAGAAATATGTTCTCCCTCCACACCATAATAGTTCTTTGACTTATTTGTTTAAATGTTGTTGTGGATCACACTACATAAGAACTACTCAAAGACTGGATGCCAGAATTAAACAACTGCAAAAATAAAAAAATTTAACTATTCTTTGTCAGACAGGTTGACCAATACATACAGGTTTTCCATCATAGAACACCTTATAAATATCCATAATTGTGCTGATAATTTCAGTGTGAACACATTCTCCATCCTTAACTTGTCCCAGTCAAATTATCACCTAAAAGTATTGGAAGCCATCTATATTCTATCTCTAAAACCTTCATTATGTTAAGAAAAGGATCATATATTTGGTCTCCAACTCAATTTCCATCTAAGAATTTTTGTTTCCCCACCTATATATTGTCCGTTTCTTTTATTGATAATTATTTCTTTAAACTCAATTTAGCTCTGTTGTAAAGGTTTGAAACTGTTTAGCTAGCCTGTTTTTCAATTTTATTTTTTTTTAAACATTATCATCATCATGAGTGGAAATAAAAATATAAATTTTTGTCTCTCTCTCTCTCTCTATATATATATATATATACACACACACACACATGCACACACAAAAGATCTATTTTGGATGTCATTTTAAAAACCAAGATTTATTTTTTATGTACGAATTCACAAATACAAAATGTAATGTGCATTCATATATTTGCTTTTAAAAACTTTACACAGAATATAGATACCATGCTAATCCAAAGTAGAAGTTCTAGGAATGTCACTGAGCCAAGAGAGTACACAGATACTACACTGATCCTAAGCAGATGGCCAAGAAGCTACAGATACTCGGATCATATATAATACAACATTTTGTCATTGTTATGGGTACTAATATATAACGAACAGTTTCTGTATTTCAAATCAAAATCTGTAACGACATTCTGACCATTTGAATCTTTTTAAATTACTAATGAGTGTTAGTTTGTTTCAAGTATCTACATTATGAAAGATTGAAGATATCAAGTGAAAATATGATGGAAAAAGCAACATAAAGAATTAAATAAATGAAAAATAATTCTAACACTGGAAAAGTGCAATGACAAAATGATTCAAGAACTAAACTTTGCAAGAATAATATTTGTACATTTCTCAAAAATGTCCTTTCCATAAGTAAAAATGAGCTTCAAGGTAGAAGTTCCAGGAATGTCACTGAGCCAAGAGATACTATACTGATCCTAGGCCAAGAAGCTACAGATACTTGGATCATATATAATACATTTTTTCATTGTTATGAGTACTAATATATAAACGGTTTCTGTTTTTAAAGTCAAAATCTGTAATGACATTCTGACTATTTGAATCTTTTTAAATTACACGTTATCACATTTAAATAAGAATGAAAATGGTTATCTCCACAAATATTTGAGCCATACATAAATACCTAATATTAATTTCTTATTTCTAATGAGTATTAGTTTGTTCTGAGTATCTACATTATGAAGGACAGAAGATATCAGGTGAAAATATGATGAAAACAGCAACAAAGAATTAAATTAAAAATCATTCTAACACTGGAAACGTTTAATGACAAAATGATTCAAGAACTAAACTTTATAAGAATAATATTTTTACATTTCTCAAAAATGTCCCTTCCGTAGGTAGAAATGAGCTTCAGGCAGAAATATAAAAACTTTTTCCCCTTCCCAAACCAAACTCATTGTAATCTGTATCTTTCAATCTGATCAAATCCTCATAATCAGATATCAGACCTTCACTGAATGACTTCTAGTTTAAGAATAAAACATTTCATTGGGACTAGTTAAAAACTAATAAATAAAAAAGACTGCACTGAAAAAACAAAAATGCACACAATGTATTAGGTTTCAACAGCCCTTCAAATAATTATTTGAATGATAAAAAAATAAATATCATTAATTTGACAAAGTATACATTTGGACGGCTGTGCGTTGTGGGGCATTGGATATCGGCTTGGAACGAGAAATCGGGGAGCCAAGTTCGAATTCCAGCTGAATTCATTGCATTCACTTACGCACAAATACCTTTGAGAAAGGTATCAATCCGTCTCTTCCCTCCAGTTATGGGTTAAATAACAGGACAGATTGGGTTCTATAGCCTTGGTCGACAACCAGTCTACCGCAGAAAGCAATGGCAACCTACTGCGGGATAATCATCTGCCCAGTCAGTCATGTCTCCTTCGAGACATGATCGCCCAAGCGTGTATCACATATGGCACTTAACTGACTGATACATTTGGACAAGATACAAACTTGTTCACAAATTGTTCAAATTGAAATGTTCTTAACAGTGTCTTATGTAACACCAATTAGCAACATATTCTGCTACAATGAATGAATGTGTTAACAATTGTTTTTAAGTTATGTAGTAAAACATTCAGAGGTAACTTAATGAAATTCAAAAATTTGTTGAATTCTCAGATTAAGGGGGGGAGAAACAGAGAACATATACCTGTAGATGGAAGTAAAGATAACGGTCATTGTCAAGCAATTCTGGGTGAAGACTGTTGACAAGTGAAATGGCCTCCTGGATACGACCATTTTGGATGGCATCTCTGATTTTTATTCTTTCATCAAGTTGATCCAAATCCATGGAAGGTTGAATTCCTGATTCTATTCGGAATTTTTCTGCAGCTTCTTTAAAGCCCTCTAAAACAGGAAACAGAAACGCATGAAGAATGCTAAAGAGAGCAAAAACAATTCTAATAAAAATAAAAGCTAATAAAATCTTACATTATAGTAAACTAAAACTTTAATTACTGGACATGTATGAATTAATTTAAAGCAATAAGAATTTGTGCTTTGTAAAAAGCTGCATTGGCTTTGCTCAAAATCCTTCATTTATGAAAATATAAAAAATAAAACATGTAGCAAGTAATAATAATCACATTTTATATCAAATTAACGAGTTATTTTTAATTCATTCAAACAAAATAAGTTTGAAAGAAATGCCCAAAATATAGTTTATTCAAAACAAAATATCACCTCCTCCCCACTTTACTGTTAATGCATTAGTCCATGTTTATAGTAAGTCATGAACTTTGTTCATAAAGAATACTTTAAGATTGAATGAAGCAATAAATTCATTGCAGATTTTTTTTTACTTTATACTGACAAGTTTTTGTACTTAAAGAAGCAAATATTTTAAAGAATAAATATTTAAAATAATCTGACACTATCTAAAAAGTGCTGGTAAATGGCAGAAAAAAAACACTAATTTTTGATAAAGTGAAGATATACCAATGACCAAATGAAGGAAAACACAAGAAAATGGTTATTGGGGTTTTTCATTTGCCGGAAAGATAAAACAAAAGGACCATTTAGTCTTGGTCAAGATTGAGATGAGTGATGGACCTCCTAAGAAAGAATAGATAACATTTTTACGACCATTTTTAGCCAACTTTGAGAATATTTTTATAAGCATTGAATACAGAATGGCCCTGGGAGTAAAATTTGGTCAATTGATAAAAATAACTTAAGACAAGGCAGGTTTCCAAACAAAAATAGCAAAAGAAGAGTAATTAAATTTTTTGTATGCCAAAATGCAATAAAATGCCTCAAATCAAGGGATTGTCCCTTTTTTGTCACTTGCTGGCAAAAGGGTTTAAATGATAAATCTAGAAATGATAAAGCTAGACCACACCTCCACACCCACTCAGGCAGTGATAGTGAGAGGCACTCACATAAAGCAGGAAGGAGAGGAGATACTCCTCCATATTTAAACATTTACAGAGAGAGCCCTGACTGGTTGTTTAGAGAAAGCTAGCATTGTGCAGAGAACCATAAAAAGAACAGAATGCCAAGCAGAGTGAGTTCAGCCGGCCGCCAAAAGAGAAACGGTTTGGCTTGCTGGAAGGACAACAAAGTGCAGAGATGGGCAGACAGAGCATAGCAAACCAGAAGACTGTGTGTGTGTGTGTGTGTGTGTGTGTGTGTGTGTATAGACTGGAGAAGACGATTCGATAGCAGGCCTGGTGGGCGTTCATCGTGTCTGGGTCCAAGGTGGCAATGTGAATAAGTGAAGTTAGATACACAGTGGAGACTAGACCAGAGACACATGACAGATCAGAGAGACCCGGTGAAGACATGATGGCATTCAACAGCAGAAGTGAAGAGGCAGTCATGAAGAGACACAGAAGAGAGACCAGAGTGACAATGAGAGGTAGAAAAGGCAAAGACTGGAGTCAATCTGCAAACCAGAGAGAGAGAGTTGAGACTGCTGCTTCGCCTGATCTGAGGTAATTTGCCACCTCAAAGAAAAACCTCCAACTTAAAGACTTGTTCCAGAAGTCTCGTTAAAAACCAAGACATTAAACACTGGGTCACGATAATCAAGAAGGGTCGACAGTTACTGCATGGCGAATATAGACCTGTCTCCTGTATACAGGAATTATATATAAATTCTTTTCTTTTATCAAAGCTATTTTTTTGTGTGACTACGCTGACTGGACCAAGTCATCAATTCCAGTCAACCATTTGAACCAAATCAGTCTTGCAATCAATCAGCACAACATGGAGTGAGATGATTTTTAGGCTGAAGCAATCAACTCCATGATCAGCCAAGGGGATTGAGCTTGAGTATGAAGCAGCCATGGGGTGGATGTCATATTTTAATAAATTAGATATTTTAAATGATATTTGTAATAATAATAATAATAATAATATAAATTACATATTTTAAATGATAAACATTTAAAATAATATTTTAATAAATTAAATCTTAAGAATAAATTTGTAATAAAAGCATATAAAAAATAAAATAAAAAGAACTTGACAAAATAGAAAACATGGATGACATTCCAGTAACATTTAATTGCTGTCTTAATATCCCTAACTTAAAAGGATAAAGATCTACTATGCTATTAACAGAGTAATCAATTATTCTTTTTATCAGATCAGAAAATCATTTTATCTTCAATTTTCAAAACATAGCATCTCATCAGAAGATGTCAAAAAATGTTAATTAAAGCAAACGTTAAGCATTTAAGTTTAAAAAAAGGACATCAAGTATACATCACTGAATTGACAAAATTATTCAGATTCTTACTGGCAATTATTGAGATAATGCTAAAAAATTAATTAATCAAAAAGCCCTGATGATCTTTAACTAACAGCTTAATGAATAATAGGCTAGAATATTCTTATGAATATTAAGTTAAACAACAGCAAAGAATAGTTGGAAAATATTTGAAGACATAAAAAAATTGTAGGACTCCACTGAGAAAGGACAAAAGTTTGGTGGATTAAAGTGCTGGTTCATAAAGTTGGTAACAGTAGCACTGGGCTGGGAAGTGTGTAATTGGACTCAGTGGAAACAGAATGAACAATAACTGAGCAATATTAAATAAGAACTAGACAAGACTTTGTTAGCAGAACGAGAACAATCTCATCCCATATATTAAATAATGACTTTGTTCAAAATTTGATGCCAGTTACCCAGATCAACAAGCACCTGATGAAAGCCAGAGGGCACATTGGTCAAAATGTGATAACAGTAACAAAGATGAGGACAATAGTCTGCATATAAATAATCTCTTGACATAAGTAGGGTTGTTTCAGTTTGTACTAAATGTGTGTAATTATTATCATTAAATACTTTAAAATATGAATTTTTTTTTCTTTTTCTACATTCAAATAAAGTAAAGGGCATTATACTTTCACAGCCTCATTTGCCAGAATAGTGAATTTGATCCTCACTGGGTAAGTCACTAACATGGCCTTGTGTCATGTTAGGCTAAGCTTAATAATTGTAAAAATTAATTTTCTTTAACTTTTAAATGGACAAAATATCAAAACTTAGCAACATAAATGATCTTTCTCAATTATATATATATATATATATATATATATATATATATATATATAGAGAGAGAGAGAGAGAGAGAGAGACTGGAGGCTATTCGTGGTCGAGAGGTCTAAGACGTTGCCAGATCAAATGTTAGCTTCCCCTATGTAAATAGGGGTCGCAGGTTCGAATCCTGCCGAATGGCACACATTTTCGTAATAATAATTTATCGTAAATAATCAGGCCGGTAGATATAAATAATTAATACTGTTTAATTAAAAAACAGAATATCTACTTAAATACGAGTATCGATAAAAAAATAATGTTCAAACAATTCAATTTGTCGGTTATTTATAACCAAGTTTCGTTAAAATTCGTTAATTTCTGTAATATATATATATATATATATTTATTCACAAGAAGCAGGAAATACTTGAATATCTTAGTAACTAATTTTTTTTATGAATTGTCTTCAGTAAGTTTATAATACAGAGGCAACGTAACATATTTCTGCAGTTTTATACGAAGTGAAATTTTGCCAATTCGGGGTTACTTTTGAAAACCTAGCACTATTAAACTTTTCATTTTGCTACTGTACTTGTAACATTTATGATTAAATTTTTCTTTAAATAAACTAAGCAAACTCGGACAACTAATGAGAAGAAAGTCCATTCAAAATTTAATAGAACTGGGTTTTCAAATGTAGACCAATTTACTACTTATATCAACAAAAACAGCCCAAGAGGTAAATTACAAATAAGAAACACTAAAATTGAGCAAGCACAAACATTTAAAAGTGTTCGAACAGAGGATGGAAAATCTAAAAGCACATTGGAAGAACAAAAGTTAACTTCCAAAAATCAAGTAAGTATTAAGGAACAAGAAAATTCTGTTAGAAGCAAAGAGTACTGAATTGTTATATAATATTAGTTCTCCTATATGGCAGTAAATGCTGGACAATCTCATCACATGAAGAAAAAACTTGAGGCAACATAAATGTGACTCTACAGAAGGATGCTGAGGATACCATGGACTGAACATGTGAGTAACGAGGAAGTTTAAAGGAAAACTGAAACAAGAAAGATGCTTTGAATCAGAAAGAGACAATTTAAATTTTTAGGAAAGAGGGCTTGAAAAATTTGACATTCATAAGACATGCTGAAGTCAAGAGGGACAGAAGAGAGTAGCAAATAGCCCACTTAATGGTTAGCAGAACAAGGAGTAAGAAAGAGAGCAGAACGAGGAGTAAGAAAGAGAGCAGAACGAGGAGTAAGAAAGAGAGCAGAACGAGGAGTAAGAAAGAGAGCAGAACGAGGAGTAAGAAAGAGAGCAGAACGAGGAGTAAGAAAGAGAGCAGAACGAGGAGTAAGAATGAGTAAAAAGACAAACTTTACTAAGAGCTAAAAACAACAAGAAATTGAGGAGAGCCATGATTGTCCATATATAGGACAATGGCACATAAAAAAAGAAGTCAAATAAAGCAATCCTGACATATAACAAAGTATAATTGAGACAGATTGCTTTAAATTGTCTGTAACTTTGAGAAGAGTTGTTAACATTGTCTGAACAATGTTGGTTTAATTACTTTGTAATAATACATTTGCTTTTCCCCCCCAACCATATTTTCTTGTCTACCAAAAAGATGCACAATTTTATTGCCCACCTAAATATACACAACATTTAGAGTTAAATATTTTTCCCCTGATATAAATACAAAAATAGCCAAAACAAACTGAATCAAAACAATTAAGTTTCCATTTTTATAATCTCATGAAATTAAAAATACAGACCCCAGTTTAGGAAACCAATACCAAAAATGAAACCATGAAACAAGCAAGAAATATAAAAAAAAGGAAATAAAATTTCCAAGTTTCAATGTTTCTACATACTTTTTAAATATGTAAGAACAAAAAGTAAATGAAAATACTTTTATGGAAAAAAAGTATAAAAAAGTATTCATTCATCTTTTTTTTTTTAAATTAAGAATTAAACTTCCTTGCTGTTCTATGATAACAAAAGAGAATATTTTAAATTCATAGATTTGAATATTTTTTGTTTCATATTAGCATTGTATGACTGTTTATGTAACCCATGATATCATGGGTCGGATTTAGTATATAAATACATTAAAATATTCTAATCAATACATAATACATAGACAGCAACACAACAAATTTTTGAAATCAGAAATACAAGGTAATTTTTATTTTTCATTTCCTGAAAAGTTCTTTTTAACATTTGTAAGTTTCTAAAGAAAAAGAGTTAGTCATTAAAATACATTTCTTTGATACTCTGAGTAGGATGGAAAATATTGAAATAATTTTGTAATTTTCATTATACATGGACAAACAATTTTGTTATTTTACTTTCTAGGAATCATCTTCCCAATCTACAGGTAACAAGAGATTAATACTTTTGATATTTTGTGATTGTTTATATGAAAACAATGCAAAACTGCAATCAATGTCAAAAAGATGATATTCCCCAAAGGACCCAATAATAAGAGCCATGTTAATCACATTTACAAGTATCAATTGAACTAAAAAGGTAAAACCTTTTGTTTTTCTAACAATTGTTCTTGCTTTCATCTGAAAGTGGCTATTGTTTCACCATATTTAAGTTTATTTATTAATTTATAAAAAGTTAAGAATTCTTTTTAAAATATTAGTCAATTAACAAAAGTTAGATATTCTAAATGGAAAACATTTAATGATATCATTAAAATCATTTAAACAAAAAAGGTCTGATAAGCATTTATAAATGTAGCAGTGTGTAAAATAACTGAATAAAAAAAAAAATCTTACCAGGTTCAATTCCAAGCTTTTTGTATAGATTAATTCCAGCATTGTTTTTTTTTTGTTTTTATTGCAATTAATGGTCTCTGATCATTATTATTCAACACAATGTAATTAATTTGTTGCAACATGAATAGCAAAGAGTAAAATAAATGGGACTAGAAACAATGACATGATATGAGGTCCACTAAACAAAGCAAGCATAAATAGAAAGACAGCAAAACAGCAGCCCAGAGAAAAATAAATATTCATAAGTATTAATAGTGTTTGTGACAAATACCAAATTATAAAAAAACCTTTCTGAGATTGTGCAGAGAAAAATATCCTATCTCTTGTATTGAGAGTTTTTATGAGAAATACTCGACCAGTATATCGACCAGGTAAAGTTTCAATTTAAACTTATCTAATAGGATTACAAAATTAGAACAAGATTCTTATAAAGAATGGCACTAAACCCTTAAATAATAATCATAAAAAAAGACAGTTAACAGATCAGAAAATAACAATTTTCAATCAGTCATTTTTTGAAAATGTAATTTTTAAATAAATTTCATAAGAACAGATCAGAAAGCACAACAAACTTTACTTTCAGAAAAATAACAAATGAAGGACTTGAAATGAACAAAGTGACACCTCCATATTGCATTAGAGAATCAGGGAATCCCATAATGATAGCAATAACTTCCAGTATTAATTTTTTTGTTCATAAAAACTGACATTATATATATATATATATATACATACATATATATATATATATATATATATATATATATATATATATAATGTATGTGATACAAGCTCCATAAGTACATTTTTTTTCTCTAAATATGTTGAAGGATGTCATACTCCTATAGAATAACTATTGTTTAATGTAAATAGTTTTTTCACTTGGTAGATCCCCCTCACTCTGAAACCATCTAAAATCTTTTGTGGAGAAATATGTAACTGGAAAAAATGATTACTTGTTTTACTACACTGAAATCAAAAGTTTACAAAAAGGAGAGAAAAAGAGAGAGAAGAAGAAAAACCTGAAGAAAGGAAAATGTACCAACACCAACTGATTTTCTAAAAGACAAGAATCAAAAGAAACTTTTCGACTTAATCCGATTGACCTGATTATAGAAAGAAGCTGATAAAACTGTCTAAGAGAGTATCATTAAATCAGAAGGTGGTGGTGGTGGTAAAGGATGGATAGAGACAGGCAGACATACAGTCAGACAGACAGCTAGGTAGTCTGTAAGTCTCAGGTGTAGTGTGTGGGTTGGATGATAACTGACTAGCATCTAACAGTGTGTTGGCATCAAAGGCAAAATCAATGGCAGACAATAAGTGATGCAAAAGATGGAAGATGCAACCAAAAAGGACTTGCAAAAACCTTAAGTACAAAAGAAAAGCAGAGCAGAATCTGGGTCTCTCTCTCTCTCTCTCTCTATATATATATATATATATATATATATATAGAGGGTACAATGGGGAAATTGTCACCATTTTATTATTTTAATTTTGCATATACACATTGTTTTTGATTTTGTTGATTGCACAGTATAGTAGGGTTAGTTGGGCACTATGTGAGAAAAAGAACACCATAACACAATTCACTCTGCCCCAAATTTGGAAATGGCATACTGTACTGCTTGGCATTCATGCTGGAAGCATCAATAAGAACATTTTAGCATGTTTGGGTGTCAATCAGTGACAGTCCAGAGGATTTAAAAAGACTCAAATGAGTTTAATGGTGATTACAAAGATGTTTGCAATGATCACTAGTGATGACAACATTACACCTTTATTCATTTTTTCACAGGGCCTCAGACTCAACATGGAAGCCCACATCAAGTGCCTTGAGGAGATAGTGCTGCCCTTGGGTTTAAGAGGGTGGCTGCTGGAAGTCCCTATATTTGGCAACAGGACTCTGAACCATGCCACACAAGCAGGAAACCCCAGTCATAGCAGTCAAACAATTTCTGCAACCACATCACCCCTTACATCTTGTCACCTAACTTCCTGTCCCCCTTGGTTATTATGTGTGGGGTGCAGTTGAGTGAGGGATTAACAAAACTCCTAGTAACATAAAAAATGAACTGAAAACAAAGATTATGGCAGCATTTAACAACTTAAAGGAGTTGCAGGAGATTCTGAAGCTGTCTGGAGGCTATAGTTGAAGCCAATGGCTATTTTATTGAATAAATTTACTTTAATATTTCGAAATATTTTTGTATAATTTTGGTAAATATGTCTGTTAAAATGGGATGTCATTTTCATTTTTGTGTAATTGAGATGCCAATTTATCCATCATGCATGCTTGCACACACACAAAATATAGTTGTCTTTGTTTTTCAATGGCAATAATGGTAGCCAGTTTTAAACCTAATCTCTAATATTCTAATCAAAAATGGTTGTTAATGATCATTCTGTTGTTTAATATTATATAGTTCAAAGATGCAAGCTTACGAAAATTAATCTAAACTTTGACACTACTGCAATTAGTTTGTGTTCATCAATATAACTAACTAGCTCGTATGTCAGAATGCTCACATGTGTCCTCATAGAGGCTTCACTTGCGCATATATTAAGAGACACATGGTGCTACTTTATGTGTTCCCACAGTTTCCATTTGACTGAATAATTCGGTCACATCCATTGTCCAGTATAAAGAATTTTTTTGCATGGCACCATTGCAGTTCAAGGTGACAAATCTGGTTTTGTTATATTCTATCATTGACTTCCTCCAACATCCTGCTGCTGATGTCTTCACTGTAACCTTGGCAGGAGAGAGGACTTCTGGGTGCTGTACCTTGATAAAGAGCAACTTGTTATTTGATCCTTGGTTCACATATGGTTTTGACTTTATAGTTTTCCTGCTTAAACTGATTGTCAACCATTGCTAGAGACCCCAGTCTTCCCTGGAGGGAAAGAAACGGATTCATACTGTTCCCAAGAATATTTGTGCATAAGTGAATGTAATGAGCTCAACTGGAATCCAAACTTGTTTCCCCATTTTCTCCTTCCCAGTTGCTACCAGTTGCTTTATTAATCTAATCAAATTTTTTTAAATTTCCAACCAAAAAGTACCTAAAATCCTTAATAAAAGCTCTAATAATTACTCCGAAATTTAAGATTGATTATGAGCAACACTTCTTTCATGAAATACATTTGTTTGATGTTTCAGCACACATCATCAGTGATGTTTTTAGCCAAAGTTCAGTAGGTGTTTTGGTTCTTTCAACATCACACTCCCTCTCCACAGTGACCCAGCTGATAATGATAAGGTATTAACTTGTGTGCCATCTGTCAGCTACAATTTACACCTCTTGGCAATTTATAGACCAATCACAGATAACTTCCAATTTACCAGCAATCTACACACTTCCATAAAAAAAAGAAGCAAATGTAGTATCAGTTTTGATCTGGTAAGAAATATTGTGATACACTTGACTTAAAGAGGTAAGTAATGATTTTGTTTCCCTTCACTGAGATATATACATGTAAACACACATGAAACTGATTTTAATCACTCGTATTTTCATTCATGTTAATCATCCAATTAAAAAAAAAATTAAGACCATCTCTGTGTGTGTGTGTGTGTAAAAATATATATATATATATATATAATTTTCTTTTAAATCTTATTTTTTTTTCATTTTGATATAGACTGTGTTGCTGAGGAGACATGAATTCTCCCTTAGGGATTTCATGTTGAAATGTTCATTTAACGTTTTTGAATTTTGAAAATTTAATTTAATTTATATATATATATATATATATATATATATAAAGGCTGTAATATATTCTTATTTTGTGACCAAGATATTTATGTTCAACATTACATTTTATTTTTTTTATTTTTTTTATTATACAGCAATAAGCAAGTTCTGGATTTATCAATATGCAAAAAAAAAAAATTACTATGTCTACATTCATTTTACAATAACATCAAATACCATTTTTGCTTTGACAGATTCTGACAAGAGATTAATAAAAAGCAGTTAGTTTTATGAGTTCCCAAACAGAAACAGAGCTGAGCTTCTTACTGTGTCTTGCTTATTATAAATATAATAAAATACTAAACAACACAAGCAACTTGTATTCTGTGACACAGCTTTACAATTCTGATACATTTAATCACATTTGCACATTTTTTTTAAGACATTCAATGTTGACAGTGTAAATAGTGTTTTTTTTTTTTGTTTTTTTAAGTACTGCATAGTTGTAAATAAAATTCTTGCAACAATTGTAAAAAGTTTTAGGAATACTTAAAACCCAGCATTTGTTCATCTGCACTCAATTCAATAAAACTACTGAATCAAAATTTATTCAACATTTTTTTTAATGAAAATGTCCAGTTAAATAAAAATTCTAATTTCTGTAGAATGTATGATCAGTTCGTTTTAATTTAACAGGAGATCAGGCACACAACTAAGGGATGCATTTCAATTTCCTCCTTGATACAAAAGGACAATACACATCTTATTTTTGCTTTTAAATGTGACAATGGGAAAAAAAGTGAACTCTTCATACTAAGTGCTTCTTTTAAACATCAGATTTAAAAGTTAAAATATATTTAGGCAATAAAAACTACTAAAGAAATTTTAACGAATGTATTTTAGCTCAGATCATTATGACAGCATCAATAGTCACAGGAATTTGAGAGAAGATACTTTATACTGGCTGAAATAGAAGAATACCCACAACAGGTTTCATATGCAGTGTGCGATAGGTAAATTATTGTCATTTTATATTTTTAATTTTGCGCATGCTTTTTTTTTATTTTGTCAACTGCACAGTATAGAGGGGTCAGTTGGGCACCATCTGTGAGAAAAAGAGCTCCATGATACAATTCACTGCCAGAAATTTGGAAATGGCTTGCTGTACTGCTTGGCATTCGCACCAAAACTCCACTATGAACATTTTCGTGTGTTTGGGTGTCAATCTGAGAAGAGTGCAGAGGATTCAGAAAAAGTTGAAGGAGTCTATTGGTGAATAAGAAGGTACAGCAGCTTGGAAAACTCCTCGATCATTCTCATAAGAAAAGAACTTTCAAATTTGTTGGTGAGATCTAGGCCATGATTGAAAATGATCTCTGCTGTCCTCAGTCAAGAGGGTGGCTGCTGGAAGTTCATAAGTCTGGCAACAAGACTCTCCATCATGCTACAATGCAAGAGAACCCAGTCATGGCAGTAAGACAATTTCTGAGACCACATCACCACTTACATCTGGCGACCTAACTCCCCAGATTGCAACCCCTTTGATTATTATGCGTAAATGCATTTGAGCAAGAGACAAACAAAACACCTTGTAACACCAAAGATGAACTGAAGGCAAGAATTATGGTAGCATTCACCAACTTAAATGAGAAGACCTTCCAGTATAGTTGCAAGAGATTCCAAAGTTATCTGGAAACCATGGTTGAAGTTAATAGTGATTTTATTGAATAAATTTACTCTTAAGAATTTAAAGATATTTTTGTGTAATTTTGGTAAATGTATGTTAAAATGAGATGTCAGTGTTATTTTTATTTTTGCATAATGCAGACGACAGTTTATCCATCGCACACTGTAGCTTAACCTTGATCTAAATCAATATGTAATAATTGAAAAGAGTTAATGTATATCTCAAGGTTACTTTGATGTCTAAGTAATAAATCCTCAAATAAAGAACATACAGTCAGTCATGTACACTAGCTTAGTATGGCACAAAACCACAACTGATGAGTATTCAGAGATGGTAGTCAAACTACACTAGCAAATTAATCTGCAAAGATCAGTTTCTTGCCTTGCTGGTAATAAGGAAATAGGTAGATGAGAAGCTTTCTCATGTATTTTATTGTTATGGTTTTCAAGTATCAAATGAGATTTCAGAGTTGTTGAGAGCTGACAATATCATACAACAATCCTCTTTTATGAAATTAAGTAGATTTTAATGGCTACATGGAACACTATTAAAGTTGTTTTTTAATCAGTTTGTTCTTTGTCGATGGTAAATTGTCGAGTATAAAAAACTGAAAAAAAAAAGAGTGAGACAAGGTGAAGATTTCACTTAAATTATTTCCAGCAGAATTAAAAGAATCTTCTGGAAATTGAATTGCAAAGAATTGGGCAGAAATAGAAACATAATATTTAAACCATCAACGATTTGCTGATAATATTTTCTCAAGATCAGAATCAGCAGATGAATGACAAAAAATGTTAAATTACTTAAGAGAAAATCTCAATGTTGGTTTAAAAATAAATAGAAATAATATGAAAGATTCAGTTGTCACATTGTAAAAAAGACAAAAAAAATGAATTTAGACCATGAAAATTACTATGAGAGAGAGAAGAAAAAAAAAATCAAATAGCATTTAATAATGGAGACATAATAAAAATACATAATGTCTTAATAAATAAATAATGACCGCCTGCATCCTCTACGCAAGGTCCCTCTCTATCAACAAACCATAACATGATAAACAGAATCAGAAAAAATCCTAAACCAGCCAAACTCAAATCCCCAAAATCCCTTAACTTTTCTTTTACTAATATCGGGGGCATTCGTACCAACTTTTGCAGCATAGAAGCTTTCCTCCACAAAAAGTCCCCTGACATCCTGGCAACTCATCAATTTCCTCCTCTGACTTCTCGATCCCTGGTTATCTTCCCTTCCTAAGGAAGGATACCTCTGTCCATATGCATGGGTTGGGGGGGTCTACGTCAGTGAACACCTCCCTGTAACTGGGGTGACATCACTCAAATCCCCCAACCACCAATATATAGGCTCATCCCTTGTTCCTTGTTCAGGATGTTGTTCCCGGCTTTCTCTTTTCCAACTTTTCACTTTTTTTTTTCTCAATTGGAGTAGACTAAACTATCGCCCTGTTCACACTCCACCCACGTCTATTGAACAGGTGAAGAGGCTCATCCCTTGTTCCCTGTTTAGGATGTGGTTTCCGGCTTTCTCTTTACCAATCTTTTCACTCTTACGTAGCCCCCTGCACATCAGTGGCATTACCACCTTGCTTGGGGTGATATGATTAAAAAAAAAAAAGAAAAAAATATACATCTATATTGACAAAGCTGTTTTACAGAAATTAAGAACATGTTCTAATGTTTGTGGATTTTCCTTACACAGGGGACAAGTAAGATCACTCTATTGCTTCCATTTAACAAAGTTGCTCTTAGGTTATATGTGGAACGTATAAAAAAAACTCAAACTGAGTGGAGTCATCTGCCAAATATCCTTCCAAGTAATAGATTTCTGCAGAGTCTCCCCCCAGTTTATTCACTGGCCTTGTTGGGATCGTTGTACTCCTTTGATGAGTCTTTTGTTATCTTCTTCATTCCTTACATTTTGGATGACCATGTTGCAGCAATCTTTATCAGAAGTTTTTGACTACCACTGCCTTTCATTTAGTTCTAACCCTTGCTTCCCTGCTTGAGTGTATCTGATGACTTTATTGAAAGTTAGATTGTCTTTAGCACTTGTTATCATCTCTCTGACCTTTCACTTTCTCCCTGTTTTTAATGTAGAATTTAATACTTTTATTGCTTTATCCTTGGAGTCATCTAACATTATTTGAAGTCTGATTTTTCCAGATTTATACTCCTCTACAACTGATTTAAAAAAAATCAATAAGTAAAACAAACTATTGATAAAATATAAATTCTCCCTTTTAATGGCATGTTTCCATTTATCAAGTAAATGTTTATTTTTTGGAAACGAAAAACAACAAACTTTCGGTCCATTTTTATAATTCCCTTTGTAATTTGGTTCTGAAAATAAATCAACGCTAACGGACGCCGTGTAGTAAATAAAACAACTCTACTAAGTGTGACGTCAGCAAGTCAACTTTAATCATAGAACAGACCCGGTAATATAGCAACGGTCACAACAGAGTAGAAGATTTTCTTGTACTGTCGGCAGTAGACGGGTTGCCAACCAGGCTATAAAACCTAATCTGTCCTGCTATTTAACTCATAGCTAAAGGGAAGAGATGAATTAATACTTTTCCCAAAATGAATGTAACAAATTCACCTGGAATTCAAACTTGGCTCTTTGATTTCTCAATTTTTGTGTTTGTATATACAAGTATCAAAAATAAATCACATTCTTCTTATATGGCCTCATTCCTAACAGCCATTACGCATGATATCATCCTAGACCATTTCAAAATTCCAGCTTCCCAAAGAATAACAGGATGTAAACCAAGGAATCATAAATACCACATAGATACCACATTGGTTCTTTAAAATGACTGCGTTAGTCAAAAGTACTTTAACAAAAGTAACAAAATATTAATTTCAGACAGTTTATCCACAACTTTGTGCACAATACTTAATCTTAGATGAAAATTGAAGTAATTAAACTTTGTAATTTAAACATCCTCCATGAGTCTCAATTTTTTGTTGTTAAAAAGTAATTGATGCATTACTTTCAAAAAGAAATTTGACTAAATTTTCAATTATATGCTTTTGATAGTTTTCTCTTACATATTTTAGCTAAAGATATTTCTTGTTCATAAATACTACTTTCATTAATAAACGCATTGTAGAGTAAATAATACACTTTTTGTGACATAAATGAACTAGACTAGATGCCTTAAATAAAAAACTCAAAGTGAGCCTAAAGAGGTCCACTGGAGTCAGTCAAGAGTATTTCCAACAGGCATCATGGCAAGTAACCTAAGCAACATTTAATAACTGCTAAAAACCAGTTAACAACAAAATGTTATCATTGAATTTTAAAATCTTTTGTTATAGTCTCTTGAAATACTGAATTTCTATAGTTGTAGTCATGGAATAATATTTTTATTCTTCAAATGTTACATCAATATTTTCCATGGGTCTTTAGTAATAAAAAGTTGTGCTCAAATGTTATCCTTTCTGGAACATCAGGTGACCTCACTTAACCTTCTTAATCTCTTACCATATTATTAAAATTTCTTAAAATTTTATGGGATGTGTCTGAACCAGACTCTTGAGAATTTGATAACTAGTTTATTTTAATCAATTAACAGTGATTATTTATGAAAGCACCATTCATATTATTGAAACAAAACATTACCTCAAAATATTTTTACAATTCAATTAATTTCATATTAATTAGAAATATACCAATTGGTGTTGTACAGTTCTCAGCCTCAACAAAGACTTTCATAAATTTCTGATATTTGGTCACTTGGCCAAATTTTTGAAATTAGGTTGTGCAAGAACATTTCAACAGATCCTTGTACAGTTCTTTTACTAGCATTTTTAATGTTTAAGTTACATCTTTTTTTACACAATATACTCACTGGCTTTTCTAAAATGTTTGTTATAGTTGATAACTTTCATGGAGTTTTGAACAGAGCCACTTATTTCAATGAATAACAAGTCTGTTGCTTTCATCTTGTTTTGTGAATCCAGCATCCTTCCTAATAAATGAACTCAAAAAAAAAAAAAAAAAGAAAAAAAGAAAAAAAGAGAGACATTTTTATCTTCTTTTTTTATTAACTGTTCCTTTTACACTCTCCACCAAAAAAATTAATTGTTGTTGGCTCTTTGGACTTTCATATTTGCAAATCAACACCAAATTCTATGGATTAAAGTGAACCAACACATGTGACATAAGGATTTGAGAATTCTCCAAATAAATCATGTTACAAAATACTTAAAGAATCTTATTTAGTTTACTGCTACTGACAAGATACATTTCTTTCCTCTTTTGAGAACTTGTTTCCATTCTGCTTTAAGTTATTAAAATCTTAACATTAAACACTGTTGTCTGTTCTTATTAAAGCTAAATCTTAGATATCCCAACCAGTTTATAAGATAGTATTTTAAAAGCTTAGCATTTCTTTGGCTCAATTCATGGCATTAGCAACAGATATGATTACAAAATTAATATCTTCTTCCGACTTTGCTTTCATGACTTTCATTTAGTTTTTTTTTTTTTTAAGAAGATTTGATAAACTGTCAAAAACATTATAAACTAGATAATCAAAAAGAAGTGTCTCTTGTTTTAATTCGTACATGTATGAGGGGGTGCTGAAAAGTTTACAGCCTCACCATAACAAAAAAAAAATTTCTGATAACATTTCAGCACTCTCCTATATACTACATTTATCAAGAGCACAGTACTTTGTGCATTTTTCTAATTTTTAAGTTTCTATTCAGGGTGCTGGGTCAGTACTGATTGATTTGCTTTCTACAGTTTATCAACCCATTGCAAATTAAAGCCAGAAAATATTTTTAGATTGAAAGAATTTTTTTTCTTTTTTTTGGAGATAATGGTTTAGTGATACAAGATTTATTAATTAACCCATAGCTTGGGGAGGGAAAAGAGGTGGATTCATACCTTTCCCAAGAATATTTCTGCATGAGTGATTTGGAGCTTGGCTCTTTAACAATTCTGCCCCATTATCCATTACACCATTTGCACATCCAAGCTCACAGCACCTAGTATCTCCAAGCTGTCACTCATTCAGGTACTAACCAGGCTCGATGTTGCTTAAAGGTGAGTGATCATATGGAAGCTAATGCTTCAATGTGATGCAGTTGTAAGCTACTGTATCCATAACATTTATTACTATACATTTATCAAGACAAGTTTGATTTCTAAATCAAAGTATTTCTTGTCTATCAGACTAATTTGAATGCATTCTCCCATGCCCAAAGAATATACGTTTTATTTTTTGTAAAAAGTTTTAAATAATGAATAGACAATACCATTTTTAGTATTAGTAGTAGGTAGAATATTGGAAATTTTAAAGGTCAACAAGTCAACCCCTCAACTTTTGACAGCACAGGAAAATTAAGTGTGTGTGTGTGTGTTCTTAGTTTATAATCAATTGTAATTTAGCTTTGAAGTACCAGAATCTTGAAAAAAAGTTACCTTTATAACTTGCTATCAAAATAGTTTATGACCCAAAATTTAGCTGAATCATGACAATTCCTTCACAATAGTAGTTATTGAAAAAAAATTTGTTTTTCAATTCAAAAGTCTTAAAATAAATGTGAGACTCAGCACCAGTGTGTTTATGAGAATGTATCAAATTGACTAACAAAAGTAAAAGGCCAAAACACCTTTTAACAACTGGTAGATGCAATAAAATTTTATGAGATCAAACATTAACAAAATCACTAGATTCAATTTGAGCCATGTACAATATAATCATTAGCAGCAGATGAACAGAGAGATCAAAAGCTTAAAATATGATAGGCACAACAAACATTAGATCACAAGCCAAAAATATCAGCAAGGAGGCCAGGAAAACAATAATCAATTTTACCGAAAGAAAAATCAGTAACAAGTGAGACAGTCTCAAGGTAAAAAGAGAAAAAAAAATATCATACTTTCAATCAGTTCCTAAAAAAGAAATGGTGCTTGCAGATAAATTCTTTGTTATAGGCATTGAAGAATGCTGGAATTTCTTTTTCTATTTTGATTTGGTTGATGGTGTCTTTCAGTAACAGATCTTGTCTTTTGCAATCTGATACTCCAAAGTGGTATGCTTATTTCCAATCATCAGATTTTTTTTAAAAGTCATTAATATTTATATGGGTCATGTTCTTACAGATAACAAATTGGGAATGTAGTTTTGCTTGCATCCTTACATTTCAAAGAAGGGATTCCCAAATATTTTACAAAAGCCACTCACTGTAGAAAATATTCTCTCGCAAATTGCTCGAATTTCGGGCCAGAAAAAGAAAAATGCTGACAATTTAACTCGCCGGTCCAATCTCACCAACTCCTATCCACCTAATCAGTTAAACCTCCTTTTCGCTTCGAGAACGACTGCTTTTATCGGCCGATCAATTTTTCCATTGGCCGACAACACAGAGAGGACGACAAAGATTTGCATACACTCCCATAGCGACTCCTGTGGCGGACTTGTTTTGGGTATGTAATTTTCTTTTTCGCCGCATTTTACGTCGTAGTATTAACGCGACGCGCTGTCGCTTGGTTTGACGAGGTAAGTCGCCGTTTTCTTCACTATACCCCCCCATGATCTCATTATCACAAAACGAGCAGCTTGGAGCAGGTCTTTTTATCCTGGTGCTTCGTCGTAATGGGACGATTTCCTCTACTCGTGTCGGAGAGTCTTCTCCTGAGGAGTCATTAGATGTATCTCGAGTTTCTGAAATCTCGTGGTCTGTAGAAGCATTGGATTCGCAGATTTCGATTATTCGATCGCTGTCAGACGATGAATCATCATTGGATTCACTCGACGATGCATCAGAACCAATAAAAAGACGAAGATCTTTTACGTGCCATGGCATCCCGTCAACTATTATTGTTTGCAGACTTACGATGTTCGTTACGCGACCAACTTGATACCTGGAGGTGCACCGGCCATGGGGAGTTTTCACCCATACTCTGTTCCCAATATTGTATATACTATGATCCTTACAGCAATCAGGTGGTAATGTAGTAGTAATTCCCTTCACTTTCAGTTGGTAACGGTGAATCATATTGGCAGGCGCATTAGTCGACGATACATCATCCTTCGGCATGATATTATGCCAGTATACGGCCTCCATTATCAAACATTGCTATCTTGCTGCAATTCTCTTTATGCTCCGATGAGATCTTTCCACTATACCGTTTCCTGCAGGAACATAAGTGCAACGAAAACAAAGTTGGACTCCCCATTCATCCAAAAAATCTTTAAAGGACTTACTGCAAAATGCAGTGTCATTGTAAGTTAGTATTTCTGATGGTGGGCCTCGTTCAAAAAAATAATTTCCAACTGTCGGATGACGCTTCTCGAGTCTTGTTGAGGCAAGCGTCGCCATATCGCAAATCGACTGTGGCCGCAATCAATTAATGTAAGGTAGTGTTGTCCACCGTAATGTGTAATATCCATTCCCAAGCGGGCCCAGGCTCCAGTTACACTTAAGTTGCCACATGGCCAACGACTCGGGGCTGGGTCAATTGACTGGCATTCTTTACATTTTCTGACTACTGCCTTGATGGCTGCTTTGGATGTCGTAGGGTAAACTAGTCTCACTAAATACAGTGTTCGCCTGATGCCAGGATGCCCACTCCGGCAATGAATGACACGTATCTGATCAGGGGAGGTTCCGTTCACCATAGAAGCACATACTGGACGTGTTGGTTCAATTTCCTTCTTAATCACATCATACCATCGTTGTGGTACTCTGGTAAGCTTATCCGCTCGATTCTCACTTGACAATACTAAACTTATCGTGATCAATAAGTTATACTCTTGAATCAGCATTTTAAGAGTACTCAAATGCCTCCGGATCAGCATCTCACTTGCCGCTTTAGTTCGTATTCCGGCTTTGCCAGTGAGCATGTTTGATACCCACCGGTGCACACATGTGGAGTCCGTGAAGAGGTGTAGCTTCGTTGCGCCCCACTGCAGGGCTAAATTGACGCCCTTCAGAATAGCATCCAATTCTGACAAATTGATATGTTGGACGTCCTTCTCAGGTCCTGCGTTTAACAAATGATGTAGCAACACGAAGCCATCCATACACGGGGACGTGACCCACCAGTTTTCCGCACCACAAGAAAACGTTACATCACGTCAGGACCTCAGGAACTGATGGAATCTCATTTTCATGCTTCCACTTAAGCGTGTCATTATCTTGTTCGACACACAAACCCAACACACGTGCGCCGTCCCGTAACCGTTCCGGATCCTTGCAGATCAAACCAAACGCAGTCAAGTGCTCCTTCACACGAGCTGCTGAAATCATTCTCTCATCAACATAAATATCATCAATATATGATGAGGTTGCCCACTGAACTGACTTGTCTTTCGACAATGCGGCGTCCACAATGGCCTTCATTATTGCTGGTGCAACATTCAACCCAAAACCCGTTCGGGTCAAGCAATATCTTCGCCTCTTGAAGATTACAGTTTGAAAGGGCCAAAGTGACTTATGGATATGAACTTGCAGATAGGCCTGCCGTAGGTCAAGGATAGCGACATCCGGTCCTTTTTTACACCACTCCCTCAGTTTCTGTGCATATACGTCAGCATTGGCTGAGTGTGCGTCGAGACACTCGTTCAGCTCTCGATAGTCTAACACTGGCCGCACTTTATTTTTGTTTTTCTGCACAACCACCATCAACGGAATTAGTCCTTTTGGAGGACCAAGTTCTTTTTCAGGATAAGGCTGCAACCAACCGTTGTCAAGCCAGGTCTGCAGCTCCCGGTCGTATTCCTCCTTAATTGCTGTTGGTATAGGGGACTCAGGTATCCGATTTCGCAAACTCTCCAGTGATTGACCATCAGACCACTTCCATGATGCAACCCATATCTTTCGGTTTGGCTCGAATTTGGCACAGAAATCAGGTTCTTCTATTTTAATAGCGGCGCAACAGACAGGCTCATGCTTGGGAAATCGTATGTCGCCAGGCTCTGTTATTTGGAGTCCGCCTAACTTTTTAATGGCTTCGAACTCAAGTAATAAATCAAAGCCCAATAGTTCTCCATCCACTACCAAGACTTTGATTTTGAGGGGAGTTGCATTGGCTACGCCAAGCTTAACACGTCCAACTCCGCAACATTTAAGAGTATTTCTGTTTACAGTGAGTACGTCCACCTCCGTCATCTACCAGGATTGACAGATTGATTTACTCACGAGTGTCTGTGAACAGCGAGAGTCCACTAGTGCTACTCTCTTAATTCCGTTCACGTAAATATTCAATACCAGTAGCGCCTCATTTATAACTCGCTTGGGGAAGAGACTGGCGCTGACGTCTTGTCCCCTTCCTCTTTTCCCGGACAGAATGAAGCAATGTGGCCTATTTCTTGACATCTGAAGCAACGCAGTGTTGTGCGTGACCTGCGTGACTTACGGGCATCTTCTCGTCGAACTGGGCAGTCCCTGGAAAAGTGATTCCACCCAGAGCATCTGTAGCATCACATACCCTCCCGACGTTTATCATGTGGATATTTACCAGCTCCGCCTGGTGAAATGGTAGCTGCAACCATTTCCTCAGTTGTGATTTCATCTTTCATTATGGCCCGAGCTCGGTCCAATAGCTGGTTTGTCTTCATGTCTTCCATTCTGGAAGACACTCGCAGTAGTTGTTTGACATACGCTTATAATCCTGCTATGAACGCACATGCGAGTCCTTGCTCGGATATTCCGCCAAAGAGACATGCTAGCTTCTTCAAGTCGGCTAAAAAACACGTCAACGGATTCGTCTGGGCGCAGTCGGCGTTCCACGAACTGCTCGTAAGCCAAGAAACGATCTGGTGCAAAGGCAATCCACAGGGCTTGTTTTATTTGCTCGACATCTGACTTTTGCTCCGAGTTTAGTTGTTGATAAACAGCAAATGCTCCGCCTGACAACCTCAGAGGAAGAACACGTTCAACCTTTTTTATTCCACACAGGTCACAAACAAGTTCTGCTTTCTCAATCCATTCAGTAACTGCCAGTCCGGTTACCGAACCATCAAACTCTGGTATCAACTTCACGTCAAAAGTCTTGTCCGTCATAATGCCGAAATAGCTTGTAGAAAATATTCTCTCGCAAAATGCTCGAATTTCGGGCCAGAAAAAGAAAAATGCTGACAATTCAACTCGCTGGTCCAATCTCGCCAACTGCTATCCACCTAACCAGTTAAACCTCCTTTTCGCTTTGAGAACGACTGCTTTTATCGGCCGATCAATTTTTTTTATTGGTCGACAACACAGAGAGGACGCCAAAGATTTGCATACACTCCGATAGCGACTCCTGCGGTGGACTTGTTTTGGGTATGTAATTTTCTTTTTCGCCGCATTTTATGTCGTAGTATTAACGCGACGCGCTGTTGCTTGGTTTGACGAGGTAAGTCGCCGTTTTCTTCACTATACTCACAAAAACTTTCATTAACAAATATGAAAACTTTGATATTGCTAAAATAAAATATGGGGTACGATGGATGAATTATGGTCTAAATTATACAAAAAATAAAATAACCTCGACATCTCATTTTAATATATATTTACTGAAATTACAGATATTTTGAAATACTGAAGGGCAAATATATATATATATATATATATATATATATATATATATATGCGCCAAATGCGATGCATTTTATGTCGGCAGCACAACAAGACATCTACACACGCAAGCGTCGTCATTCCAAAAATACTTTAAAAAATGCAAAAATAAGGACAAAACCATAACCGTTAATATCTTGGCTAAGGAACGCAACATAGGTAACCTACGCTTTAAAGAGTCCCTAATAATATCTATACTACATCCGACAATTAACAATCGCCAAGAATTAAAACTAGATTACGTAACAGTATAGACGACACCAAGACGCACACAACGTGCACTTAACACGGCAACAAAGGTCACACACACGCAATCAGTAACAATAGCCACACACACACACACACACACACACACTTCTTCCTCCCTTATAACAAACCGTTAACCAGGCTAAAGCGCGCACGCACACACACACACACACACACACACACACACACACAGAAATAAGTTAGGTAGATTTAATTACAATACTACACATAGCCTTTACACACATAAAAGAAAAAAAAATAGTTACAATAACCACGCAAACACATTTTCTCCCCCCCCCCCCCGGACTGTAGTAGCAGAGGTGCCCATAACAAAGCACGTACCAGGACAGGACAGAACAGAACACACGCGCGTGCACACACACATAAAAGTAGATTTAATTACAGCACACACAATGAGCAAACACCACCAGATAAATCAAACAGATAAGACAACAGCCATGTAACTGATATCCTTTGACCTGGTCAAAGTCACATCAACTTCTAGATCCTATGAACTGATTCCTTCAGACCAATAAAAACCCCATCTTGAATATACACACCATTAGACCATATAAAAAAAAAACAAACAACCAGAACACACATAGACGCACGTACATACACGCACACACGTACAGCAGCAGTGGATAAAGCCAGCCAGTCATAGATGGACAACTAAAAGCACAGACAGTTTGAAGTTTTCTCTGCCATTCTGATGATGAGATTATAGTCTCGAAATATAAATAAATAAACTGGTCATACAAACACCTCCCAACCTTACTTTATTTCATTCAGCGCATTGTGACAGCTTTCAAGACATAACACAAACATATATATATTATATTTAAAAAAAAAAAAAATCACCATTGGTTTCAACTATGGCCCCAATAAAACTTTGGAATCTCTTGTAACTCTTCTAGACAGTTTCCATGTTTATGTTGGTGAATGCTGTCATAATCTTTGCCTTTAGTTTATCTTTGGTATTAGAAAGAGGAGTTTTGTTTGTCACTCACCCAACTGCACCCTACACATTATAATCAAGGAAGTTGCAGTCTGGGAAATTAGGTGGCTAGATGTAAGGGATCATGTGGTTCCAGAAACTGTCTGACTGCCATGACCGAGTTCTCCTGCATTGCAGCATGATAGAGAGTCCTACTGCCAGACTTAGGATCTTCCAGCATTCACCCTCTTGACCCAGGCTAACATTACCTCCCCAAGACTCTTGATGTAGGTCTCTGTACTGAGTTGGAGGTCCTGTGAGAAGATGAATGGAGGCATAATGCCGTCATCACTAGTGATCACTCCATGATGTTGACTGAATATATCATCCAACTCTTTCCAAATCCTCTGCACTGTCCTCAGAATTACACCCAAACACTCTGAAATGTTCATATTGGAGCTTCTGACATGAATGTCAAGCAGTACAGCATCCCATTTCCAAATTTCTGGTAGAGCGAATTGTATTATGCTGCTTTCTCACAGATGATGCCCAACAAACCCTACTATACTGCGCAGTTGACAAAATCAAAACAAACATACATGTGTGAAAATTAAAAATATAAAATGATGGCAATTTCCCATTGCACTCTGTACTTAATTATCTTTTTGGACAATTTTCTATGGAATGATAGCTAACCACTTAAAAACTGAAAAACTTCTTTACAATATTACACAGAGATCTAATCAGATTATATTAAATGCTGTTTTAAATAAAAGAGAAAACAATTGACTAAGGCAAAAATGTATAGAAAATGCACCAATTGCGAAATTTGCATCCAGGTTCATAGATTTCACCTTTCTTGGCAGGTTTTCTATTATCACAATGTACAACAATGGTGAAAACAAAAGCACAGAAAAACTGACTGAGATTGGCTAGGTTGTATCTAAATACAAAAAAATAAATAAATAAAATTGTTTATATTTCTGAGAAGGTATTTTAATTATTTAAACTATTTACATTGTTCGTACTGCTGTCCTTCTTTTTGTTGACATATTCATGATGTGTTGGCTATTCTTCAGATCTTGAAAAAAGCTATAATAAAATTGTAATATGAACTCTGGTTACAAATTGTTACTGAGACATTCGGCTTATAAGTTTAAAAAATTCATACACAAGACCTAGTGGACAAAAATGTTGGTTGAATACAGTGATTTGACCTAAAGAGAGTTGTGAGGCATGACTTGTAGAACTAGAACAATCTACCCCGGTGGATGAAATAAAGGGTTCAATTCGAGATTTCAATAACCTAAAAAAAAGCATTAACACAGCCCTCTACTTTATAATAAATACAATCTTGTATATGGCAAATACCATTGACAAGACATTATTTCATAACTTTTGTTCTTGTTGATATAACAAGAATTGTAATCAGACTAAGTGAATCAGTTAGGCATTGTTTCATTTTGTTACATCCATGTTAAATAGGAGACAGGTCTAGTCATAAGCAAGAATTGTAATTTATGGCACCCTACACCATAATGCCAGGTGCTGGGCAAATACACCCTGGAATATCTCATTCTCCAAACATACATTGCATATGTAAACAGCCATCACTTGCATGAAGACTAAAAATGTCCTGCTAATGAATAATACAAAGTATCATTCAATTCCCCATTTGAACCTTTGTTTTTTTTTTTGTTTGTTTGCAAGACCACTGCATATGCAGCCAGAGGCACTGATATGCATCAAACAAATGATTTTAAACAGTCCATGATATTGATATTCATTGGACTACACTTGCTCTGATCTATGTTGTGGATGCCATGGAATCTCTGCTACTGATGACCTAACAATGTCTTGATCTTAATGATTATCTGTACTATATGACCATCCAGAACCAGGTCTTCAGTCTTAGGAATGTTCATTTAACCACTTGTTAACATTGCAGCACCACTGACATATCACAACCAACAGGTGCAGCAATTCTCTAAATGAACACCTAACCTCTTCAAGAGGTCATAATCCAACTCCTTTCAAATTTAATCAAAGAAGCATATATGCATGCTCCATGATATGCCTACTACTTACAGTAGACTATTACCACACTGAACCTTATTGAATCATGCAAGACTACCTAAAGTTCAAACATAGATAGTGCACAGATGTATTACTACATCACTAACAATATGACCAAAGACTGAAAACTTCAATATATTTACTTTTCCTGGTATACCCAGATCAGAATCAGGAGGGGTCTTTCAAGATATTGCACTTTTAATTTTCATCAATGTGTATGTATATATATATATATATATATTTTTTTTTTTTTGTGTATCACTTTTTTATATAATTAGAAAGGTCCATTACACAGAAATGGGTAAAATTGCCCATTTCAATATGGTCAACTCTTCTAATGACAACAAGGAAATGAAATTTTATCATTGACAAATAACATGCCATAATTCAATTATGCCTGATATTATTTTTAGTGCACAGATAAATGGATTATAATAATGTAATTGCATTAGACTTATATAAAAATTTTTTGACAGCATAGACAAACTAGAGTATATATTTTATATATAAAGGGTGACTTAGTGTGAAAAAAAATTAAAGATTTGACTAATGTTTCAATAGATTACTGAATGATAAAGTAGAGTGGCTTTGTTACAAACTGGGGTGAGACTATCATGCCAAAGATTCGATTCAGTTAAAAAAATAAATACATGAAAAGAAGTTCAGCAATAAAAGAAATCTCAGTCTTAAAATTAGAAATAAAATCAAGGCAATAAAAAAACTTTTACTTTTAGTTAACAAGAGTCACTGGAACCAAAGCAGGCAAAAAAAATTTAATCTATTTACTAATAATGGTTTTATTTAGGTGGACACATATGGTTATAAAAAGAAAAAAAATTTTTTAATTTATGTAGAGACAGAAAAATTTTTTTCTTACATCTCCATCCATCAATAAAAGGCAGTCCACTCACCTGTGACAAGATAGTTCATGATAAGTCTGTTCATATCAGCCCGAGTTATATGAAGACTGTGGAGCTTTTCCATCCATTCTTCTTTTGTAGTTTCCATTTGCTTGTCATTAGCAAAACTCATTTTTGTCTGAAATGAGAAATAATTTCAATACAGGTACATTTATGGCATAAAACTGTCAAGAGAGAGAGAGATTGAGAGCTTAAAAAAAAAAAAAAAAAAAAAAAAAATCAACCTTTTTATATCTATAGTGACTACTTGTACAATCCTTAATCAACTACCAAAACTTATAAAACCAGTTTATTCTTCATAAATAAGACACTGAGCTGATGCTTAAATTAAAATTTCATAAACATTTTGGCACTGTTTTATAAATCACAAAATATGTATTCTATTGCTTCAACATCTATAAGGTCAGCTCAAAACATCTCATAATCACAGTCACAAAAAGATTCTCCTGTTATTAGCTGTTGTGAATCAATCTATATACCATAATTCTTTTGAAGTGAGTTGACTTAGTTCAGTAGCAGCCAAGTTCATTGCTCTTATGAAAATAAAAACATTGTTTTGAAATAGCAAAAACAGATTACTTCATTCAAATGCATCAATATTTTTCTTTAAAATAAAGCAATAGAATCAGTGTTCTTAAAAATCATTTAATCTGAAATTCATAAAGTATTAAAACTGCAATATTTTCAAGAGAATGCAAAACAAAGCAGCTTAAAACAAAAACATCAGATAGAAAACAACTAAGAAACACACGCAAAGTAGAAAGTTCTGATGTTCTTGATGACTTCTTTTTCTAAGGAAGACATCCGAGAGAAAAAGATTTCCAACACAAGATGGGATTTTTCTTACAATTAACAAAATGTTTAATTTTCTTTTATGAAATTGCCAATTCAGCCAGTTAGTTGTGTAGATGTTCTTTAATAGGAATTGCACAAAAATACTCATTTTTTTTACCAAGAAAGACAAAAATAGTGCTAATAACTGTAAAAACAAAACAAGAAATTCTAATCTCCAGTTGGTTGCCTTGTGTCCCAATGCTTCTTCACAAAGATTGTTATTCCCTCCCCATTATACTCAATTTATATTATTTTTAATTAATTTCACAAAATATAAATAATTTATCATAAAAATATAGACACAGATAATAAAGAAATTTTAATCAATATAAATGATCTTCTGGATAACTATTAAAACTATTATTAAACCAGTTACCACTTCAATCCAAGTTTGGCATTAACAAGATAATGGAAATAATAAACAAAATATATGACATGCCACAAGATCTTAGTAGATCCATCTTTATAACACTACCTAAGAAACCAGGTGCAAATGAAAGCAATCAGTTTAATGAGCAACATAACTGAAGTTATAATAGAAACTGATAAATAATGTGTGAAAGAACTAGTCAAAAAGAGGACAAGAACAGTGTGATTTTGTCAAAGACACTGGAAGAAATAATGCTATATTTATGATCAGAATGCTTTTTAAGAGAACAAATGTATATATTTGAAAGAATATATACATGTTTCATAGATTGCATAAAAAAAATTTGTTAAAATATGATACAAAGATCTGTTTGAACTGCCAGGAAAATTTGATTAACCTTTTGTGAATCTCATGACCAATTTTATCAACATTTTCTGCCAAAGTTTTTTCCACATACAATTTACTTCCAAAAAATGCAATTTTATGACTGCAATTTAGATCATAAAAGCCCTAAATTAATGCAACTTCTAATGACCTCCTATGAACTCTGATATGGAAATGAATCTTATCCAACCTTCTATTTGTGATATTTTTGAACATCATAGCAAGTTCAGCATAACATAAGATTTAGTGAGAAATGACGTACTATGCTCTTTGATGACTTCTGGTCACATCTGAACATCTTAGTTTTTATGCCAATAAACACAATATCTCAATTCAGTTTGCTAGAAGTTGTTTCATTGGGTAGAAAATGTGTTATTTGACCCTTGGTGACCTTGAATGATATCCAAGGTCAACATCACTTGCCCAAAGTTATTGAGATCTTTCATGCAATAAAGAAAAAAAAAACCCTGGATTCCTTGGCCTTTCTGTGTGATCATGATGCCCACACACACAAACTTTGGCACATCAATATGTAAAGCAGTACAGAAAAATTCTGATCATATAGAGTTATTTCTGGGTATAAAACTTTTCAGCACCCACTCATCAATAAGATCATCATTTACAATTGTGCTGACAAGATAAGGATATGCTGACTCTTCTACCTCGGAAACAATACTTTAGATAAGTATCTAAATGGTATCAGTAGAGACTGAAAATAGACTCCATTTTGCAGATGTTATACAGTAATTGGATATGCCTATAAGCTGAACATATTGTGCCAGCCTCAAACAACCATTATAACAGCTCAATATACATTAACACAGTGTATATGACTAACATCTAAAATCATGATCATCCCTAAATAGGTTTCAAAATGTATCTGGGAACACACATTAAGATTTTTCTTTCTTGTATTCATGTATTTCAGGTTTAACAGATCTGGATGGCTCAAAAATTATTTTGATTTTTGTGGATAATGATGAAAATTAGAGTGAAATAAGTTAATAAAAAAATATTTTATAATAAATTATTCAGATATCAAAAAATATAGTTTTGCCAGGAATAAAATTTAAAAGAAACAAGAAAGAAAAATAGATTGGTTACTTCTGAATGGTGTTCTCGTCAAAATGAATTGGTTACAAATAACCGGGCTATTTATTAAATTATTTTGTATTGTTTTCTTAAAACAATCAGAGTGTATCAAAATTAGTGAAAGTTAAATTTTAATGTAAAATATAAAACAAGTATTGAAGAATATAAATTTGAATTAAAAGTCATTCTTAAATATGCAGTACTGTGAAAACCAGACAAAAAAGTAATAAGATGTTTCACAGCAGGAATTAAAAATTGTAATAATATACACAAATTTTTAATTATTTTAGGTTCTCTGCTGAAAGTGTTGACAGAATTGATTGGTTAACATTTTTTTTTCACACTTCAAACAAGTGAATAAATAAACATGTCAACAAAATGTAATCAAATATAACATCCCTCTTGTTACATTTGAAAAAGGCCTGAACAATGACTGAAATGTCAAACATGGAAATATAAGATGAAAACAATAGTCCTAACAATGTAAATAATGTAAAATGAGTTACAACAGGAAAAGTTATTTAAAAACATTTTTTGCAGAGGTATTCATTGCATACAATAACAGCTTAAACCATGCCACTGGACACACAGGGAAGATGATGGATTAATAAGTTATTTCTTTTTTTAAGGTAAGCCACAGGCCAGAAGAAGGCAAGATTATCAATCTAGCTTATTTTTGATATATAGAATTGTAAATGGGTGGTAAAAGCTAAAAAAGCAACAATAGTTATATCAATGTAATGAAAAACTCTGCAGACTTGATTATTCAGTCCATTGAGGCAGTTAAAGACAACTTTATTTTTTTCAAAAATATAACTGTGTGTCTTCAGCTTGCAACTATCTTATCACAACCAATGTCTACAATTTGATATTTTGGATTTTGTAAATTATTTTTCAACTGCTTTAACTTACAATTGTAACACCAATAATCTTACAATTTGGCACTACAATTTAACTGTTGTACAACCACAGATTAAATTAAATTGTACCCATGAATATGTTAATATAAAAAGCATACAAGTATTATTATGGGGTAATAATAGAATTCAACTGGTTTACAGCTAAAATAAAAATAATTACAATAAATGTTTGCCTTGAAAAAATAATAATCAGTAAGTAGTCAAGACTACATTCAACTTTTATCAGAAACTAACAGAATTCATGTATCTCACTTTACAATGGTAACTGGTTCCAGGAGAGGTGACTTAAGTCAAATGTTTTTGTCTCCGAATTTGCTTGTCATAAGGCTAAACCACAAATAACCATTCCCAGTCCTGTATTTTATTTATAAATGCATTTTCAATAACATTCTTCTTCATGTGCCATGTTCCTTCAGAACATAGACGATCATGGACTTCCACTTGGTGCTGTCTCTTGTTGCTCTCAAAGTTCTTCCTCTTGGTATTTCTCCCAAACCTCGCTCTGCCATCCATTTGCTCAGGCCTATCAAGTAAGTTTTGCACTGCCTCTTTCCCTCTATCCATCCTGTGAGTATTAAATTCTACAGGCCCTCCTTCCTCGTTACACGTTCCAGAAACCTCATCTGTCTCTTCCTTATGTTAAGTATGGGTTTTCTCCTTGTTTCCATCCTCTCCAACACCTCATCATTAGTCATGTGCTCAGTCCATGATATACTCAGCATCCTTCTGTAAAACCACATTTCTGCTGTCTTAAGCCTCACCTTCATTCTTGAGGAAATTGTCCAATATTCACTGCCATACTGAAGAACGGATATCACATAGCAATCCAGCACTCTCTCTGTTTTCAATGAGATTTTCCCATCTCTCAGTACACTGGTTGACTTTAATTAATGCCAATGCATTTTTGGATCTCAACATTGCACTTTCCATCCTCTGTCAACAAGCTTCCCAGGTATTTAAATTTCTTTACTTTTTTCATTTTAGTTTTTCTGACCTGTAGTTGGCATTTTGGGGTCTTTTTGCTGATGACCATTCATTCAGCTTTCTTGAAGTTTATGTTTTGCCCTTTCTTCCCACTTTCTCTTGCTACCTTCTGTAGGCGGTCCTTTCGTGTCTGCTATCAGCACTGTGTCATCTGTGTATCTTACATTGTTGAGATTATGGCCGCCAATGACAAATCCTGGCAAGTGTTTTATTTCTCTCAGAATTGTTTTGCTGTATAAGTTGAATAGATCCGGTGAGAAAACACATCCTTTCTATTTTTGTATACTTGAATTCACTTCGTATTTGTATGCAAGCAATTTGCTGCTAATAGATATTCTTGATTATTCTAATGTCTTTTCTGAAAATGTCGAAGTTGTCAAGCATCTATCAAATCTTTGTGCCCTACTTTGTCAAATGTCTTTGCATAGTCTATAAAACACAGATAGAGGTTCTTCTACATTTCTATTGCTCTTTCAGATAGCATTATGAGCATGAATATTGCATTCCTTGTTCTGGTATCTTTAACAAAGCCACACTGTTCTTGTCCTATTTTGGGGCCAATTCTGCTGCGCCCTCTATAAGCTTACAACAAAAAAAATTTTAGTTTTTAATATAGTACAGAAAAAAGTAACCTAAATTTATAAATATATCTACATACATACTTGTAAATGTAGATGCTCACAATTTGGCAATCTTCAAAGTACATCGAACTCTTTATTTGTGAATGTGGTTTGCTCTACGACAAAATAATTCTGCAAGGTTAAATAATAAAGTTATTAAAATTATTTTGCATTAATATCAAATGAACTAATTTATGTTAAATTTACCAATATTTACATTCAATTTTTTATCTACATTGCAGACATAGATGACTGTGGATCATCAGACTTCAGTATTTGTGGTGGAAAGACGTAGAGTCGAATAAAATGACAAACTTGATTTTTATTTTTTCAATATATTTTTCTAACAAATCACATAACTTAAAGCATACCTGTATTTCTTCTGAACAAGCAATGAGCTTGTACAGAAGAATCAACAGTTTCAATTGCTCACCAAAGTGATGTCTTAAAACACAGTCAGCTACATCAGATAAAGCATATCTAAATCACTGGTTTAGTTTCATAAAATCATATTTATCAATCGAATACTACCAACAAAAAATTCTTGTTGAATAAATCAGATTTATTGAATTTTACTGTTATGATATAGTTTTCTTAGAGAGGGTATTACCATTTGCCCTGCACCATCATCATGGTCAGAAATAGCCCAAAAAAGTATGCGTGTGTGTCTATATATATATACACACACACACACATATATACAATTTTTTTTTTTTTTTTGGGACTCCCCAAATTGTTCACATATGCAATCAAATAAGATCATCATATGTATTATACTAGTGGTATGTCTAAGGCAAGATTAGTTTGACACAAACTATTTCTTTTCAAGCTAAACAAAGGACTGTTATTGATATTAATATTTATCATTCTCAATTGTTCCTTGTGATTCAACCTTAGGTTTGATTTAATCTATAGGAGCCAAAGTTGAATCTATTTTATACGTTTACTCATCTGCAAAATAAAATACCGTCATGGATACACAAATTTAACATCCCTATCATGGCAGAAGAGCTTTTTGACCCATGGAATTATAGATACCTAAACAACAAATGAGGCACAAAAGACAACTTTTTCTGCATGCACTGTACATTCTTACCTTCATCTTAATTGTCAACACTAATCATTGAACAATAACATTAGATTGCAGGAAACATAATGCAAATTTTCTGTAATAAACAATGTAGATTGTCATCATCAAATATAGTAGTAATGTTAGTCTTCAAACCCTTTTTTGGTAATCTTTTCTGAGAGAAAATAAGTCATAAAATTTGTTATTTAAAAGAGCTTTTCCTATCAGAAACACAAATTTGGCTATAATGAAAAGAGCCTACCAAAACAAGCATCAATACAATCAACATGTGCAAAATCCACATGTACTTTGGCCATGAATGAAACATACTATTCAAAAAGACACTTTGTTCTTGCATGTTCAAAACTTCTCTATGTATATAGTTTTTTTACAATGCAAAAATATCCAGGCTATCAAGCTTTAGACAATTACATGTAGCAGTCATAAGACAATGAACATCATGAATTCTCGACACATTGTTTTCAAGATTCTTCTGAGATCACTATTGCAAATGATAGCATTTTCTATTATTAAATCATGTTTAATCTCTTTTACAGTCTTTCCATAGTGGAACAATTACTCCAAACATTTCTTTTTATTAAAAAGATAATTTTGATTTGCATTGAATTATGCAGTGTACCTAAAGCCAAGCAATCCACAAGTAACACATCAATTCTAATCCAATGTATAGATTTATCATCTACATAATTTGAAATAGTGTCTTCACTTAAGTAGGAAATATAATCTTGAAAAGTACATCAACATAAGGAAATGAATTTGCTTTGACATACACAATATCAAAGTCAAATGCTATGAGCTGGATGGTCTGTATCAATATTCAGGAACAGTTAACATATGATAGTTCCTTACAAAGGTTAAAAATAAATTCTAAAGGCCTGTGATTAGACTTCAGTGGGAATTTTCTGCTTTGCAAGAAATGACAGGCACAGATTGGAATCTATACAATTCCTTAATATAAGAATAATTTTTTTTCAACCTCTTTGATAAATATACTACTGGGTGGTTACCAAGTGATAAAATCTAAATAATACCAGTTGTCAATTGCTACAAGGATGCACTTATATATAAAAATAATATTAATAATGTCTAAAAAGTTGTAGTAAGGGATTCTATAGAGCCCTACTTGTTATTACAAAAAAGTTTTAATTCATGAAGTAATCGTAAAAATAAGAAAATTAGAAATAGAATGTTTGAGAAAATTCCAGAAGAGTTGAAAGATTTCGAGAAACATGCAAATTAGGTGTTAACCTGTATAAAAATAGGTTTTGGGAAGAGGGTAGTTGTTAACAGGATTTACTGACATTATCAACTCAGGCCTGATTCATGGATCTGCGCATCCAGCCAAAAGAATCTTTAAGAAAAGTTGCTGACCAGCTAAAACCTGAAAGAGAACCTCGTGGAACTAAATGGGTAAATAGATATTTTTGATTCATTGTCCATACTGGAAATTATCTAAAATTATTTATAAATGGAACTGTGTGTCTATTACCTATAGACTCTGAAACGGCTGAACTGATTTTCTTGAAAATTTACAGTTGTACTATAAGCATCTGCGAGTGTTCTTAGCTAGGTTTTGTGTCGAGGTACCCCCTATAAATATCAAAAATTGATAATAAAAAAAAATCGGGTTATAGAAGGAGTGGTCTGATTTTAATCAAATTTGATACACTCACAGATAAAGATATAAGACATGATATTCAGAAGTTTCGAGGTTGCAGTTTTTACAATAGTGCAGAAAATCATATATATATATATATATATATATATATATATATATAAAGGCAAGATGTTTGTGTCCGTTTGTCTGTCTGTATGTCCTTTATACAAATCCACAATTTTTATCCGATTCTCACCAAACTTCGCACAAATATTCTTTAGGCTGAGTCTGATTTCCAGGACCATGGATTAGTTTTAAAGCTTTCATTACAGACGAGCAATGCTGGGCTATACTGCTAGTACTTTATAAACACATTTGGGGACTTCTATAAAGTATAGCACTTAAACTTCTTCGCTAAGTTAACTGGGTAGAGATACTTGACACCTTCCTTTCCCTTTGTAACACTTACCTCTCACTCTGCCAGTAGTAAACTGTTTTCTATTCAAATGCAAAAAAAATTATATTTGTAATATATTTTTATTTTGTATTATCATAAATTAAATATTTGTTTTGTGATTTAACTGAGTTTTGGTCAATCATTTTTTTTTTTGTTACACTTAACAAAATACAACAATTTAATTCATATTAAAAAAAACAAAAAAATCCTTATAACATCATTTTCAGCAACAGTACTCTTTTTTTTAATTATTAAATGCTTGTTGTACATTTATCCATATGACAACAAAAAACAAAAACAAAAAGTCAACATTCTTTTTGCCTAATTGTTATCAATGGCTTAATCATTAGTGTACTTTGACAAAGTATCTATAAAAATTTGCTAAAGGACTCTTGTATGGGACAAAAAAAATAAAATATAAATAAAAGAGAGAGAGAGAGAGAGAGGTAGGGGGAAGGATATTTCATCACTGCTGTTGTGACACTGTGATCTCCAAGAGTTGATAAAAAAAAAAAAAAAAGGCAAACAAAGAAAGTCTACTAACTGGAGGACAATTGTTGAAATTCACAGGAAGACAGATTGAAAAGTTCAGAAAATTAAAAATAAAATATGTTTACAAATCATTTCAAAATAGTAAGTGAACTCCCATGCGGTCCCTAAAAGATGACTGAACCCAAATTTAACTCGATGGAATTCAGTAAGACTGAAGAAAACCAAGACTACCTGTCCTTCCACTAATGAGAAGAGAGACCATTAATGTATCCTCAAAGATATCAAACAGAAAAAACATATCCATAAAGAAACCTGGGTGGTCACTGAAATAACATTTAAAAATCTGGACAAAAGGCCAGGAAAACCCATCTGGCTTGAATCGACCACCCAGAATAAAACTGTCCCTACAAAGAGAGAGATTAACCCAACAGGTTTATTCATTTTAATTTCTGTGGCATTTGCCAAGAAAAAATTTTAGACCCTGACACAAATTTGGATTTCTTTGGAGACAAGTGATAAAGAAAAATTAATTTTGGAGATAGTATGGGCAAAAAAGCTGTGTGGCCTTGTTGACCAAGAAAATGCATAAACCGAGGAAAACTAAACTTTTGTTTTTATCACTAAAGAGATTGGGAATATTATTCTTTCCCCATAAATGACAATTCTTAAGATTAGCTGGCAGTGGAAAGTGTATCTGGATGGGCACTGAACAAGTCCATGGCATTTGGAAATTACAGTGTGTGAGAGGCTGATGAAGATTAATGGCTGAAAATCCCTTTTTGCCTACAGATTCTGATAATTTGGATTGGACGATGTAATAGCTCTTGAAGTTGGCTGGGGATAGATGCTGAAAAACTGATAGAAAGAAAAGAGAGATTAGCATCACGTTCATGAAGCAATGGTGTGAAATGAGATATGAAGAAAGTTGGAGTTAAAGGGCTGCTTGATTCCTCCAAAAGAGGGCTGGACAACCCAAAATTTGGAAAATCACTTGTGTAAACATGTTTTGAGAATATGGAATTTTAGAAAAAAGTTGATGCTAAAGGTAGAAAACAACCTAACCTGGTCAACCCCACTGTCAGTTGCAGGACTATATATAAACTAGAGATTTAGCCAACTTGAAGAGTCTTCACACTACTGCTACTGGAATCTACATAATTCATCAAGAACGCCTGACCAAATTCTTGTGCTAGTTCTGTAGACCAGAACTTAAAAATTTAAATTACTATTAATACAAGCTGCAAACTAACAGGGGATCCCAGTGTCATCTGATTATAACAGTAGTGGAAAGTGTTAAAACTGCAGTATACAATAAATCATATATAAGGATTACACTGTTAAATACATATTTGTTTAGGTTAATGATCATTTCATGCTCTGTCAGTTGCTTGAATATAATTTAGATCTTTAAGTTCCTTTCTAGTTGAAATAAAAACAAAATCCTGACTGTCTCTCAGATTTTCTATAATATTTTTTTCTCTGGCACACTGAAAATGCCACTTCTATCCATCTTGACAAAATAAGTATTTCAAAGAAATTACAACTTTAATGGTTGTAATTTTTTTTTTTTAATCCACTGATTTTGGTACTATGCATCTTCAATACCAATTCAATATTAAGTGCTTGATAAGTGCTTGAACAAATTTTTTTATAATCATTTACCTAAGAGATCACAATTATGGAAATCTATATCTTGTAACAAAAAAAGACAATGATCATTTTCTACCTTTTTGTGGGACAAAATCTAATGTGTGTTGATAAATTACTTTTTATTGAGAAGAAAAAACAAATTTTTAAGTACTTATAATTTTATAGCACATTTGCCCAAATTTGAATAAATTAAAAATTGTACATTTTAACAAAAACTAAGTAAAAATAACAAGCAATAATTAAATTGTAACAAAGGATATTTTTGAGGTACTACACAATTTCATATTGACTGGGCATTTCAACTAGAATTTACAAGATGAGACCAAGCAGAGTCGACATTTGAAAGTTTCAGTAATGAAGTAGACATAGAAGGGCACAGAGGGATAAACAGCTTCCAAAGCTGAACATAGAATTACAATAACAAGCTAGTGCATATTTTGTAACAGTCAGAAATTCAAGAGCTGCTAAAACATGTCAAACTTCTGATAATGCATGAAATATTGCAAAAAATAAAATTTATTTCTGGATGCTACAAAATACCTTCTTTAAATATATAGCATTAAAAGCAATAAAATGCCAAGATTTATTTCTTAAAAAAAAAATGGATAAAAGTAACAAATATCTTCATTTTTGGGAAAGAATAAAAAAAAAATTAGAAAGCAAACCTATTCATACTTGTCCAAAACACTTAAGTTATATTGGCAGCTACAATTATTATTTTTAGAAATGTATATCAGTACATCAATGAGAATGAGAAAAAGCATTTATTTTACACAGATACTTATTTTTCAACATCATCTCCAAATATCAAAGATTATAATCTATAATTTTCACTATTATTTTGGATAAAAAAAAATTCAGTTCATTTAGTTATGTGACAGACTCATTGCTACAGAGTGCAATGGTAAATTGTTTAAATGACACAAAAATGAAAAGATCACTGACATCTCATTTTAACAGATATATTTACCAAAATTACACAAAAATATCTTGAAAAAATAAGAGCAAATTTATTTAAAAAAAACCCTCATTGGCTTCAACTATGGCCTCCAGACAACTTCAGAATCCCCTGTAACTCTTCTGGGTGGTCTCCTTGTTTAAATTGGTGAATGCTGCCATAATCTTTGCATTCAGTTCATCTTTGGTGTTACCAAAAGAGCTTTGTTGGTCTCTCAAATGTGCCCCGCATATAATCAAGGAGGTTGTAATCTGGAAAGTTTGGCAGTCAGATGTAAAGAGTGATATGGCTGTAGAAATTGTCTGACCGTGATGACGGAGTTCTCCTGCTTGTGTTGCATGGTGCAGAGTCCTGTTGCCAAACATAGAGTCTTCCAGCAGCCACCCTCTTGACCCAACACAGTACTACCTTCTCAAGGCACTTGATGTAGGACTGTGTTTAATCTGAGGCCCTCACCAACAAATTCAGTTCTTTTCTATCAGAACAATCAGAGAAAAAATTTCTCAGTTACCATACCTTTGTCATCATCATTAGACTCAAGCAACTTATTCCAAGTCCTCTGCACTGTCCTCAGATTGACATCCAAACACTAAAATGTTTGTACTAGAGCTTCTGGCGTGAATGCCAAGCAATACAGCATGCAATTTCTAAATTTATGGTGAAGTGAATTGCATCATGGTTGCTGTTTTTCTCATAGACGTTGCCCAACTAACCCTACTTTAAGGTGCAGCTGACAAAACCAAAAACAATGTGAATACGCAAAATTAAAAATATAAAATGGCAACACCCACCACATCTGCTACATTGGATTTCATTTTTGGATTACTTGCATATTTTAATGTTTCATTCTCGAATCAACTCTATACATGCAATCATCATTTCATCAAATTTCAACATACTTATGTTTGCAAAAGATTTTCAAATTAGAGCTCATATTTTTATTTCTAATGTTTGATAAGAATAAACAAATTTACATTCCAGATTCATACATCTTTTACTAAAAAAAAAAAAAAAAAAAAAAAAAAAAAGAATTTAGATTCCTTTTCAGCTGAAGCAGAAAAATAAAACAGATTCTCCTTTTTTTTTTAACCTCTCCTCCCCCAGTATCTATCAATTATGTGTCCATAATGAAATAACAAATCAATGGGAAGCAGGATTATTATTCAGATAATAGAGCCTGGACACCCACAGGCAGTCAACAAGATAAGAAAATTTAACCCAGGCAATGGGCAAGTGACTCTAGCCTTCTCCTACATGTATACATACACACGTATATTGACAGGGACACACCAAATTCAAAGAAATGTCAGAGAATTTGATCATGCTTCTTAGAGAAAAAGGGGAGGAAGAATGTTATGGTTGAGTTCTCTACTTGCGACTAAATGGTTCAATTGTTTTTACATATCAAGTGAAATCTTACTTTGCTCCTTACCCTGCATGCAATATGATTAATATGGAAACATTCATAAAGAGTAAAAGACATTTTTATAAACTTTAAAAAAAAAAAAAGAAATAATAAAGAAATTGCAGCCACCTGCTTTGAGAATTATACTCTTAAAAAAAAGAAAAGAAAAAAAAATGAGCTTTTGAAAGTAGGAAAAATACTATGTAAAAAATCAGGATAAAAAATAACAGTTTACTAAAATATACTAATTCAGTTAATGTAACAAAAATGATTGGCATACAAGACTTTTAGAATTGCAATCATGGAGGTGGAACAATCAAGCAAATCATAGCCTGAGATCAAACTATTAAAAAGTCCTTGAGTTTAATAAGCCCACTTATACTGCTTTCAGTGACTCTCCAAAAGAATTTGACAGCATCAGATTACTTTATTTGTGGAAGCTCTTAGAGGAAACATCTATACATAGAAAATCTATACGATAGACTTTAATGCATGCCTTAAATTTAATATTGGTGTTTCACATTTGGTAAACATTTTAAAAAGTGAAACAAGAGGATGTTCTATCTGCCCTTCTCTTCTACGTTAATTGCTTCAATTATATACAAAATAGAATCTACTGGTAAATCAGGCATTTCAATTGGCAGCCATTTCCTTTCAAACTAAGGATATGCTGATGATGTATCTTCTCTGAATGATGTGAGCCAAGAAAAGCAAAAATCTATCAACACATTTGCCAAAAATGCAGAGGAATTAGGTCCGATTATAAATATATCAAAAACAAAGTGTATGGCCATTAATAAAGATAATGCTTCTTTCAACATAACAGTCCATGAAAAACCAATTCAACAAGTAGCTGAATGTGTCTATCTTGGCTACAAACTATCATCCTTAAATGACAGCTCAACTTCTGTTCAATATAGAACAGGTTTTAACTGGGCAGCATTTTAAAAGAAATTCCACTTAATATCCTTTTGTATTCCCTATAAGACAAAAACTAACATCTACAATTATATTCTACTTGTTCTACTTTATGGCCTGGATTGTGTCAACTGGACTATAACAAAGAAAGTGAAAATGTCTCAGATCATCATGCAATTCATGACCAGCAATCATCAAACAGGGAGCATAAAGATACAAACCCTTCTGGACACAAGTGGCCTGAGCCCAAATGTCCCCTTAATAAAGAGTTATAAGTTATATGGTTACATTAAACCAAACAGAATTATCAAAAATTTGCAAAAAGCGATGGTTGCTGGAAAAAGAAGCAGAGGTTGAGTAACAAAAAAAGGTGGCATGACAAGATAATCAAATATACAACTTGATCTTTGATCCTTAAACCAAACTACTCAGAACTGAACTCTAGAGTAAGTCATGTAGATACACACTCTGCTGTAGGAATAGAGAGTATTCAATGATGGATGTCACATGAACACTTTTGTATAAATTTCTACTTACAAAAATTCAAGAGAGATTTGTGTGTCACATGGTATTGAGTTTCATTCACATACTTTGATATATACTTTCAGCACAAAAATACTGAAATCTTGGATTTTAAAAGATGCACTTTGAAAACATTTTATTAGCTTTTATATCGGATTAGTGAAATAGTGAATACAGTATATACAGGGTGCAATGAGTAAATTGTCGCCAGTTTCTATTTTTAATTTCATACATGCGTACTGCTTTTTATTTTGTTGATTGCACAGGATAGCAGGGTCAGTTGGGCACCATCTCTGAGAAAAGGAGCACCTTTACAATTTACTCTGCCAGAAATTTGGAAACTGAATGCTGTACTGTTTGGCATTTGTTCTGAAATGGTGATTTTATTGAATAAATTTACTTTAGTATTTCTAGATATTTTTGTGCAATTTTCATTTTTGCATAATTTAGACAATTTACCCATCGCACCCTGTAGCTAGAAAATACATCACATGTTAAATGAAAACTAAAATAAAAATAGTTTCGAGAGCATTTTTGTGGATAGCATAAGGATGAGGTTTAATCATGATAGACTTAGATCACTGTATTCTTTTAAATTACAGTTGCTAGTATGAAAAAAAACAGTTAATTTTGATATTTAACTATATTACTTAGAATGGAAGTATTTCTCTAATAAAATTGTTTTCAATTCAGATGATGTACCAAATGAAGAAGCATGATTTAAAGAAAAAATTAAATTAATGAAAAATAGTAACAGAGAAGCACACCAAAATAACAAATAAGGCTTTCTTGAATAATTTATTATAGTGATATTTCATCTCTTTATCTCCTGTATATTTACTCTCACACACAAATAGACTGATCCAAATTATGTGAACTCAATATTCATAAAGGTTCAAGCAAACATTGAGAATTCATTTTCACAATCATTTTGCAATGCCTCCTTTTAATTAGGCTAATTTTATTAATGTCTACTAAAAGTACAATCAGAACTTATTGGCCAGGTAAATAAAATTGGAAGTTTGATTCATAAATCATACAATATCAATTATTATTATTGTTGTTAAATTAAAAGAAAAAAAAAGTTAAAAACTAACATCAATTGCTTTAATGAGCAAAGATGGTAAGAGACCAATTAACAAAACTGTATTTTAATATTTTTCCAAATTAGGTACAAATGTCTTGACCCCTTCAATGATGAGATAATGAGAATGTATCATAACAAAAAGATTTTGAGAACGAATTTGTTTTATTAATATCATAAAAAAAAAAAAATGATGCATATTTGCTATATCTTCTCAGAGAATAAAAAAAGAATTGAATATGATGATCAGTGGACAAATTCAGTGAATAGTTATAAAGATGGGTTCCTAAAAGCAGCAAATTACAGTCAATTTTAACAAAAAAAAGATTTGTCATTCCCTTATTAATTGTATTTTTCTGACAAGATTTCAAAAATAAGAGTATTTTGGTTTGTTGCCAATGTTAAACCTTTTTAGAATACATTTTGATTTGAAACATTTTTCATTTTTGAAAATCTTCCCAAACTTTATTGAAAACATTTTTTAGATGCATAAAACTATTTACACACATTTACGTTAGCTGATGTGTTTCATTCTTTGATGGATTTTATCAAGGCAAATGTAAGGGTTTTATTTTACAAGTATTTTTAAACCAAAGTAAAAATGTACTTTATTTTTCAGAATATTTAGGTGGCTTATAAAATATACTTCAGGCTAACTCAAAGTCAAGGTAAATTATGGAGGATGCTAAATGATATAATTTAATGCGATTTTTTTTCTTTATGTAATTATTATTTATATTGTTTCAGCTTGAGAATTAAGTTATGTATTATATATTTTTAAAAAAAATTGTTATAGCCATGTATGTTAGCTTGGCAAAAGGAGTATTTCTTTTAGGAAAAAAGATATTTGAAAAACCTTTCAAATGTTCTTGATGCAAAATAAAATCCTTACATTTGTCTTGATAACGCCCATCAGAGGATGAAACATGCTGGATAAGATAAGCTTTCTTTTTGTCTTTATTCATTTATGGAATTAGTACATCTAGAGCATTTTATTTAATATCTTAACATTTTGGCTTCATAAAAATATACCTTAAACAAACTAGATTAAATTATTTAAACTAATGGTCTAATTTATTTTCCAAGTCATGCTGAGGAAATTATTATGGATTAATCCAATATTGAAGAAAAAAACTATGAAATTAATCAACAAAACAATTAGAATTTATACTTAATTGCTTCTTTCTCAAACATTTATGACAGCCTTAATTCTTTCAAGCATGGATTTCACTAATTTAAAGCAATATTTGTTATCAAAGTGGGTCTAACTTTCTTGAATAGCAGTTAATAGATTTTCTTTTGTTTCTTAGGGACCATTTCATTTTTTTTTAATTTCCACCATAAACTTTCAATTGGTTCTCATTCTAGACTGATCATTGACCATGTCAATGATTTTTATTCACTTTTTCAGAAGAAAAGCTTTAATCCCCTTTTTTCTGTGGGATGAAATTTTTCAGGACAATAATGCAACGGCAAATCAATTTTCTATTAATGGAATATAGAAAATTATCCTAGGTTTCAATTTACACATGTGCAATGATTGTTGAAATAATGACTATCATCTCACCCAGTCTTTTAAATGATATACAAGGACTTGTGAAATGCAGTCGTTTTCTTATCTTTATACGTTTCAGTTGAATGGCACCAGACAAAAGTTCCAGCTTCATTGCCTTGGTCAATTCAAATTTTCAATACATCACCGAATATCATTTCTTAATCATCCACAGGCCATGATTGGTTCTCTTTAATCCACTTAAACCTCACTTTTTCTTTTTTTGTTTGTTAGTGCTTGTTTTTGTTTGGCCTGTCTGTCTATAAATTCTGTTTCAGTTCTGTCACAAACATTGACTTATTTCAACCCATTTCTTTTTCATTTGTTTTCTTATACATTTTTCTTTCAAAATGTATTGCTTTGAGTTTTCTATCCTGATTCTTTCAGGTCTTTCCTCATTTGCCAGTACAGTTTCTGTTTTTTAATCATCGCAATTCTTTTTATAGTCATACCAAATTTTAGACACGGCTGATTGAGAAGAAGCAACATCTTTTATGACACTTCACTGTTGAGTGCCCATTTCCATTGTCTCAGTTGAAAGTTCTTTTGTTAGTGCCATGTTTCCTTTCAATGAGGCATGTCCAACTGCTTGTTGAGTTCTCCAAGAACTCTTAACTGTAGACCTATTTTCAGATCTACATTTTTGCTGGTGTTTGTTTTAGGAGTGAAAATTACAAGATGATTCCATAATTTTTCTTTAATATTCATTGAAATTTAATCTAGTTTAAGAAATATTTTATGAAGTCTGAATGTTTAGCTATTAAATGAAAATGAATTGCACCTTATTTATTGCAAAATAAAAAAATTATAAAAAAAAATTTATAAAAAACTAAGGTGGACACCCTCTAAGTGTGCTAACTCCATAATTTTTGTCAGGAATTGTATATTCATTATGCGACAGAAACATAAGTTTAGAGTTGGACTAATATGAATTAAGGAACAATATGGACTTATAGATTACATTTATATTTTTACTTTTCACATGGATGTCTAAAATAACATAATAAATCAGCAGAATGGCCTTAACTTAAAGAAAATGTTTGAATTGTTCAGATTTTTGTTTTACCATATCTGTGGAAGCTTTACAATACCAAGTCAAAGGAAGAACATTCATGATTTCATGAAGACTGGTTTACTTTCAAATTAAACTTGGTTATGTCAGGACAAGTTGTGGGCCCTGCATGTGAAAGTTACGAGTCAAGCATTTACACTAGTGGACAAAGGAAACTAAAGACAAACTAACATTTGGCATTGCAATGATATGGCAATAGAAAAAAAACATACACAATAGTAATCATTACTTTTTGCCTCCCAGACTTCTGATAAGAAAAATTGACAAAAAGTCACTGAGCCAAATAGGGATTCTATAATTAAGATGAAATACCCTAATTCTGTGTTTAAAAAGTTGCCTTAACTAGTAAATGAAAGTGATATTGATGCCTCAAATAATATTCCTAAACATGATAGTAATAAATAGCTTTGCTGGTGATTCAACTGCAAGACCTGATATAACAATATCTAAACATGGTGTGAACAGAAGAATTATGTTAGATTTTTTTATCATAAATTATTACAGATAGAAAAGAGTCAACTAGGAAAAATCTATTTTGTTCCAATATGAACAGAGGAAAAAATAAAACGATTTTTTTTATTGTTGAGAAAAGATTCACTTTCCCAAAAGATTGCAAACAGACTAAAAATAAATATGAATCAGTTAAGCTCATGTATTGCAAACTATAGACAAAGGGGAAAAAAAAAGAGAAATTTTGTTGATTGGGGAATTCAGTCAAGTGCAAAGGTTAAGTTGATTTGTTGATGGAAAGAAAAGGACAATTATGAGAATTACTAAATTGGGATTTCCCTGAGAAAGGAATTGGCATCATGTAATAAGCTCTGCCCAAAACAGGTAAAGAGAAAATATCTGATTAGCTGCATTGTATAGAAGAAGATAGAAAAAGCTGATGTCATGTAATAACTCTGCTTAAAGGTGGGAGAGAGAGTGATTTTATTGGATGCATGAAAACAGGAAACTATTGAGGATAGAATTTGCATGAACACCTCTGGTAATCATCGTACCCACACCAGTAAAACATGGACAAGCATAAATACAGAGCTCCAAGGGACCAAAGTCAGTTCTAGTTAGCTCTCAGCCCAGAGATGTAACAACAGAGATAGGCACTACGCTGTTGAGTGCCATCCGCAAAGCCCGACACCTCCCATAGAGTTCCTGGTTGAAGATGTAACAGAAATAATTGGCATGTGGTTGGGTGCCAACCATAGAGAAGTCTGTTGCTGGCCAACCAAAGAAAGACAGACAAGAAGTGATTTTGCAGATGAAGTTTTGAAATTGCCAACTAAACAGAGTTGAAGAGATCCAGTTTGGGTCCGAGATCCAGTTTGAGTTTCAGCACCGCACAGACAAAGCCAATTTACTGCCGCTGCCAGCCACCCACCATACTCAAAGACAGCTCTTCAGCAGTTTCCGTGAAGTGAGAAAGTCAGTTCAAGTTGCCACAAACTTAAAACTCTGACCGGAAGTGAAGTGATATTGCCATCCAAAAACTTGAATTAATAATAGGAAAAACGCTTTGTAAATTACTACTTAGAGAAATTGATTGAAACTTCAGTTGCCAGATTGATAGGAACAGGGTTTGGGAAGAAGATGAATGGTGATTGTTTTTTCTCTTATTTCCTTTTGTACCTAAAGACTTTCTACAACTTATTCAGGCGTCATTCATTTTGTATTTTGTGCTATTTTCATTTTCCCAGTTATTACAGGCACATCCAGCTTGGTTTAACTTGTGGAGAGACACCTAGCGAGAATTCAATGTGACTTTCTTGAAATCAAATTCACAACATGGGCAAAAGAAGATCACTGTTGGAAGGGTCAACCTGAGGACCAGCTGCTGTATCGACACCATCAACAACCGCCAGGCTACACGTCACACTAAAAGGCTTCATCATCCAGAATTGAATGACTTGATAAGAAATTTATACTAAATTTCTTATCAAGCTACAGGGTTACGGTGTTACCGGACGCTTGCTTGATCTAATCCAATCTTTTTTAAATAACTGGAAAATGAAGGTCGTCCTGAATGAGCATGCCTCTACATCCTACAGCACAAACGCTGGTGTCCCTCAGGGCTCTATCCTGGGCCCGACGCTCTGCCATATTTTCATAAATGACCTCCCAGATGAGATTAAGAGTGAAATAAGCATCTACGCAGATGACACCACAATTTACTCCCGCATCAGGAAGAAACCTGTCGTGGCACACAATCATAAACTTACTGCTGACCTTGAACGGGATCTACACTCTGTGGTGAATTGGGGCAAGAAGTGGCTTGTCAATTTCAATGCGGCTAAGACCAAGCTATTGTCTGTCAATCATCACAGGCAACCTCTCCTGCCTCCCATAAGCATGGACCAAACGAGTCTCCCCGAGAGCAATACACTGCGACTCCATGGCCTTACCTTCTCTTCTGATCTCAAATGGAATTGCTACATTGAGTCCATAGCTAAATCAGTGGATTTAGCTAAGAAGGTTGGGTCACTGTGTCGGGCCAGGATGTTTTCCTGTCTGAATTCATCCTGCATATATACAAATCACCCATTCATCCGTGCATGGAATACTGCTGATATATGGTCAGGCGCCCCTGCTGTTCATCTCAGTGTTTTCGACAGGCTCCAAAGGAGAATCAGTAATGTGATAGGTACCAACTTGGCGGCTCAACTACAGCCACTTCCCCACTGACGAGATGTGGCCTCCCTTTGTCTGTTCTATAAATACTTTCATGGCTTCTGCTCTAATGAACTTAAGTCACTGGTGCCTCTGCAACAGGTGTTTACTCATGCAACCAGATTGGCAAAGGGTCCCACCCATTCACAGTTTAGATTAATCAAATGGAGACAACAATTCTACTCCTGCAGCTTCTCCTGCACTTCCCGCCTGTAGAACTCACTTCCATGTTCTTGCTTTCCTGATGGCTACAAACTCCAGGAATTTAAATGCAATGTCAATACGCATCTATTAACCACTTGACCCTAGTTCTTTCACCACCCTGTATATCCTTTCCATTCTCTCCATCTTTGCAACTGTCATCACACCTGTATTCCCATCCTTCTCTTGCTCCTTTGTAACTGGTTTGTCTTCTTTACTCTCTTCTACTTAATCTTTTACTCTTATGTAGCCCCCTGCACATCAGTGACATCACCGCCTTGCTTGGGGTGATACGTTTATAAAAAAAAAAAAAAAAAAATTGATACAAAAGTAACATTTTATTACAACAGGGAAAAATACCCATTACAATGCATTGCAACTGACCATGATTTTATTTATGATGTATCAGGATTGTTGCATCCAAAGGGTTTGACATAGCATGAAAATGAGTGACAACTTTTTAGATAGTTCAAAGAAGAGCCTAAATCATGTATTATTCAAAGAAAATCTATTTGATGCAATTCCTACTGGTTACTCTGTATATATCAAAAAGGGATATAGACACACAAAAATGGGTTTAGATTTACTTAAATATGATGGACAGAACTCAATTATTTGTGTGGTTTCGAAAATAGTTATCTTTTTACTTTGTCAATAAGGAAGGTATATGTAATATCCAGGTTTTCTATATAATTGGGATAGTCAAGCTAAGAAGAAGCATTAGATACAGAAAATTTGACCAGACAATACAAACTTAACTGTTAGAGAGAAGATGGTTATAAATTAAACACTAGTAGAAGGGAAATCAAAAAATCTTCCGCTGCTTTATATCAAACTCAGATTGATGAAACAAGCTTTTCAAAGCTTTTAACAGAGAGCACCACATATACTTGTATATAAGCCTACTTCATGCATAGGGCGATTTGAGTTTGTGTTAAAAACTTGATTTTTTTTTTATTATAGCTCATGTATAATGTGCAATTTTTGAGTGAAGTTAATTTCAGAAAATACTCAATACCTACATTAACTTTATGAATACAACTTTTTTGCTGTAATGAATCACAATTCATCTGCCTCTCTAACAGTAAATACGAATGAAAAATTATGAATTTTATTCAATTATGAATTTAAGTAATGATTTTAATTTCTAACTGAAATTGACAATTTCAAGTCAATTATCAAACATACAAATCCATTATATTTGCACAAATTTGAAAACTAACAAATTACATTACGTCATCAGTTAACTTCGTTATAGATGTCAAAAATAAAAATAAAAAAAGTCTTGCTTTTTACTAATTAAAAAGAAACTTTCTGTATGAATATCTAATAACGGAAAATTAATTTAACTTAAGTACATAGGATACGAATTATCTCCCTTAGAATACTGGAAAATAAAATTTTAAAAAAGCATTTTCAAAGTTATTTAACACTTTTAAATAATTCTTTAAGATCACATGACTTAAAATAATTACTAAAAGCAGCATTAAAATTTTATTTTGAACAATATATGGACAAATATTTTTATGTTCAAATCAAAATCACTATTTTGTAAAAATATAGAAGCTTATAGTCCTTTTCAATCATAAAACTATAGTGTTATTTAAAATGGTTTATTAAATAGAAATAAGCAACTAAAACTGTATGTAAAATATAATAAAGTAACTGCTCTTTAACCAATCAAGTAGGTGTATGTACACATAATATCCCACTAACATACTAGATACAAAAATTGCTTATACATACTTACATCAATAATTATTATAACATAAAATTCAAAATCTGAGAACTGCTATTCTTGCAAGCAAAGATTTATCACCATTCTTTTAAATATGTATTTTTTTTCTTTTAATCAAGAAATGGACAATGTGTAAAAATAAAGTTACAAATTAATCAATAAGGGCTAATGGTTTAATCTATGTGCTTCTTATTCAGGAAGACTTTTTCATGCAATCTATAAAACTGCATCAGATTTTCTACATCATTTTACAACTTTGTTTTTTAAACTGCCAATTCAAATTACTTATCAATTTTGGTAAAGTCATTACATGGCAGGCATGAAAACATCACCTCTTTTACTAATAAGATTGTTTTAGGAGTTTCAAAACTGTAAAATTTATTTATGATTTAGACCCAGAATTGCCAAAAAGAAAATATACAATTATCAGTTACATTAAGTATTGATTAGATCCATATCTTGGAATTTTGTAAACATATTTAGGGGTCTAAAATTGAAAATTACCAAGAACACATTGAAAACAGCAAAATGGTTTTAAAAAGAAAAATTTCAATGTCCTCTTCAGAAATACAAAGCTGACTTGGAGCGGGTAGGGGGAGGTAAATAACCAGTTTTACCAGTTGCCTTGTCTTAAAATATTGAAATCCACTTCAGCATGTCTTTTATAAGAAGCACTTTAATGAAAGATTTTTTGGGGAAAAAAAAAACTAATTGGTTGGCACAGTTTCCGGATCATTAAATCAGATAAGCAGGGAAATTTATTTTAAGTTTCAATTAAATCTAGAGCAACCGTAATGCTAAGAGCAGCTGCTGTTTTTTTGCTAAAGAGATTTGTGATTTTTGCACTGACCTTTTAATTAGAAAATAAAAGCAACCAATTGTCTGCTTTTCTTTAGACAGATGTTTAACTAATGAATAGAATTGATCTGGATTATTAAAAAAACAATGCAAATCATAAAAAATAGAAAAAAATGTATATGGTTCTTGCAGATAAACTTTAATAATAAACATCTAACTGAAATTACTTTTTGAAATTTAAAACAATTTAAGAAAGGATTCAGATAAAAGATACTTTGATATTGCATAGCAAATGATACCTATCAGGGGTGGTGCAGAAAAATGCTTTGTCTAACTCACTTTCAAAAATCTGGAAACATTTCATCTGTAAGTCAAAATATACATGTATATATAACATTGATAAAAAAAAATACTAAATAGAATTAAATAAACCCTAAATTTTTGGAAATGCACTTTTTATAGTCTGAAATATAACCTCAACTAATAACTTATTTTATTGCTATAAGTGTGTATGTGTGTGAATAAAAGGTAATTTTTATTTATAAAATTATGGCCAGTTCAATATTTCAATAAGCAAAACAATCTTCACGTGATGGAAGTTTTTTTGTCACCAACAAATCTATTCTATTATCCAATCCAGAGGATTATCAATTTCTTAATTTGTGAAATATAAACTTCCGTTTTTAATCAAATGATTCAGAAAACATATTTTAAATAATCCCATTTATGACCTGTTTATGACATTTAGTCCTGGGTATGACAAACTACATCTGGCAGCAAGGCTTTTGATTAGGAGATTGGTGGTTTTGAGGAGCATGGAACCACCTCTTAGTTGCTATTGTTCACAGAGTGTTAGCAGCTGTTAGTGTCCTAGATATGGAGCAGATGGGAGAGGAAGGTGAGCAGTACAGAAAGAAAAGATAATTAACTGGTTTTAGTTGTGCAAAACTGAGACACACGTATGGGTGATCAGGAGATTCGAGAGAAGTCACCCTAGTTAGGGTGACTTCTTTCGAATCACTGATATAAACCACCAGACCATGCATATGGACAGTGGAGTCCTTCCTTAAGAGGGGAAGGTAGCCAGGAATCGAGAAGTCAGAGGAAGAAATTGAGGGTTAAGATTAGTTTTGCAAAGCACAAGGATGTCAGAGTACTTTTCGTGGAGGAAAAATTCCACGCTGCAGACGTTGGTACATGTACCACATATGTTTGTTAAGAAAATGTTGAGTGGTTTTGGTGATTTTGGTTTAGCTGTTTTTGGAGATGCTATTGTTCATTTTGTGTTGTTGGTGGAGAGAGACTTCAGGTAGAGGTGGCAGACAGTCATTGAAGGAAGCTGGCACTGACTGCAGTATAGTATGGCCTCAGGATTGCCCACCAAAAGCACTTGCAAGGGACACCTATCCATGCATTTCATGGCACTAAAAGAACTGATATTATGCAACTGTTGATCAGAGCAGCTGCTCTCGATGCTATGCAAGAGTTAGGGCTCTTAACTACCAGTCAGAAGCAGCAATCAGAAAACTACCAACCCACTACACTCACAATGAAGAAATATTGCCAACTGACCAGACATATCACAAAAAAATTGCAGAAGCACCAATACTAAGGTCTGAGAAGAGAAAGAAAACTGGAAACCACTTTCTAGACAGCAAGAGATGAGCCTCTACTCCTGCTCAATAAAATTGGGAGGAGTGTGAACCAGGTGATAGTAGGGTCTATCTACTCCAATAAAAGAAAACATTTTTAAAGTCAAATTTACTAAGTTTTAACTTAAAGTCAGAAGATCACCTACTGGTTCACTAGAGAACTTGGACCTGTAGTAGCTAACAAAACAGACAAAAAGCCCAAACACAGCCTAAAATTGGAGAGGCTGGACACCAATGAAATGATAGGGTCTTAAAAAGAAAAGAGAGAGATAAAATATCACAGCCCAGAATTGGGGAGGCCAGCTAAGTGAAAATGATGCGCCATTTCTACAGACAAGTTAACTTTTTTTTTGCAAAAACCAAATCAAGCAGAGTGATTAAGTTTAGTCCTAGCTGCCCTATATATGCTACACTGGCTGGAGAGGTCAGGGGTGGAGTCATTCATCTAGAAAAGGGAATTGCAGATACATATCAAAACAGAAAGAAAAAATAATAATTTAGTTCATAATGCAAAAGAATTTTCTTAGAAGTTAGAAAATCCACTTGAGACTGAACATTCATTTAAGAATATCAAAGACAGGAAAAAATAATGAAAATAATTTTAAAAAATACATGAAAACCTCTTGCATTTAAAGAATTTAAACAAAAATGAAATTTAACTGCATTAGTAGGACAAGAGTCATCAGTGAAGGTGTTGCAAGACCATGTCAAACATGGACTCAGTTTACCAAAGACAATTTAAGAAAGTTTAGATTATAGCCACCCCTGGGAAATAAACATCAAGAAAACCCGATCCAACCCATGCTAGCATAGAAATGGATGTTAAAGATTTATCAAAGGTTCTTATCACCTCTTAAAAACAGATTCAATTAGTTTACATCTAGAATCCATACTCAGCGTACATTGACTTCACAGAAAATGAAAATTTTCTTTTGATATGAAATAATGTGGTCAAAAATAAATAAAATAGAATGATAAAAAAACCAGTGTTGGTATTGTGGAATGATTATTTTATTTTTGAAACAATTCAACTTTCAAGTCTCAAGACATGTTTAATACATTTATTTACAGTCTATATAAAAAATACGTGAGAATGAGAAACTGAAATCTCTATAATAAAATATAAAAGCCATAGTTAAGCAGAGTGAAGATATAAGATACCAACATAAATCGATCCCATGGTTTAAGCTCAAGAACTACCTTACTCAACAATTCAATCACTTGTCATTAGGGAAAATTGATTTAGATAGTTTGTACTGCTTTGGATGAATAGTGAAATTTGCTTAAAAAAAAAAAAATAAATAATAATAATAATTTAATTACAATGGGAGCAGAGTATTTTGCTAACAAAATAGAAGTTGTTATTTATAATAAATCAGGTTTAACAAAATTTCAGAGATGTGCAACAATTAATTTGTAGAATGACTCGAAAAAATAGTCACGTGCAGATAAACTTACCTATCTTAATGTGAATTGTTTGGATTGCACAACTTCTTAAATGTCAGCAGGTTTAAGAAATTAGAAACAAAGTATTTTAGCAAAATCTGATTTACCTTGCAATGTTTTCATCACAAAAAAAAATGCTGCACAATAGAATAAAATATAAACAAAAGAAAAAAGAGGAAACCACTTCTACAAGTGATTTGAAGTTGGAGCGTATCCTATGGAATTAACCTGTCAGGTATTTGTGTAGAATATAAAAGAGGTTAGCTGTACATTTTCTTTAATTTACTCATTTAATAATTTTACAAAATAGGATATATAAAAACTAAATTGTTATTCCGTTATTTTCAACCTTTTTCTTTTTTAAGTGTCATCCCAGATGATTTTCTTCCTGTCAGAATCCATCTTCCACTTTTAGAAATCTACCATTCGTATTGAATACTGCTACCATATCAGGTCTGTTGCTCCGACTAAATATCTTGACAAAATTCAAAGAATGGTCTGTAATTTAATCAATCATGACCCGACATCTTGATTTCAGTCACTTTCTTACTGATGTGATGTAGCTTCCCTCTGTCTGGAAACACCCTAGCAAACGATACTGGTTTTATCTATGCCAACGTGAACTGCTCTTAATACATGAATTGCAACTGTGTCGTTTTTCAATTTTTTTGTGCGTTTTTAATTTTGTGCACACTGTCAGCCTCAATCTGACTTACTGACGCACGTGCCTCATCATTCCAGCGCCGATGCTCGAACGGTCTGCCTCGCTAACAATCTGTTTATACATTTAGATTACTTTACTGTAGCCCTCTCAGATCTCCAAGGTAATTCTCCACACTCCTCCCCTGATCTCCTGATCACAAAAGTGGCAGCTGGGTGGTGATTGTTTTTACCAGGTGCTTCTTCACAATGGCAGAGAGGGTGATTCTGCTTCCTCTTCAGGTGGACTGTCTAACTGAATCTTCGTTGTCAGGTAACAGACTCTCTGACTCACTTTCTGAAGATGTACTGTCGAAGTTTTCTTCTGGTGTGCTGACACTGTGATGTGGGTGTATGTCTTTTCTGTGATGGGGCATTCTATTCTCTATAGAGGTCTGTGGGTTATTTATCTTCGTTATCTGACCTCTATCAAACTTTGTGGTACACCGACTGTTGAGCCTTGTGCCACACATGATCTCTGACCTGGTAAGGGTCATGGCCAGGAACTGAGGGTGTTATCATAGCATCAACCCCCTCACCCGAACTTCATATCAGTAGATCACATTGGGCAATGAATCAAGTGTGAGTGGTCATCTTTCAGGGTCATGTGCCAGTAGACAGCCTCCTGGATGGAACAGTGCATCCTGGCTGCAATTCGTTTTACTGAACAGTGACATCACTATGTTATTCCCCAGCTGGAGCATGCATGCAGCAAAAATGAAAGCTTATTCTCCACCCCTGTGCAAAAGTTCTAAACTCCCTGCTGCAAAAGGTTGTCTCATTGTTCATAAGGAACTCACATAGTGGGCCATGCTCAAAGAACACTGTCTCCAGCTGTTGAATCACACCGAGTCTTGCCTTGCTAATTGCTTCCAAATGGTGAAAAACAATGAGCCGCAGTCTGTGAGGATTAAGAAATGGCATGAACTGTAATGCGTTATGTTTATTCTTATCCTCTGCCAATTCCTGTTGTGGATTTTTCTGGTGTTTTCCAGGACAACTGCTGATTTTAGGCAACCTGAGCATTCAGCATCATTTGTGCCTGTCAGTCAGTTAAGTGCCATACGTGATACACGCTTGGGCGATCATGTCTTGAAAGAGACATGACTGACTGGGCAGAAGATTATCCCGCAGTAGGTTGCCATTGCTTTCTGCAGTAGACTGGTTGCTGACCAAGGCTATAGAACCCAATCTGCCCTACTATTTAACCCATAACAAGGGTATTTGCGCGTAAATGAATACAATGGATTCAACTGGAATTCGAAACAGCGTTTAAAGTCAGCATACCACCTCTTAAATTTTTTCCAATGGAGCAGTGTCTGAATAACACTGATCAAGCCATTGCTTTGCTTGAACAGTAGTTTATCGACACAGAAAATTCAGATTTTCCATTGTTTTAAAAATTTGCAACAGCAGCTTCACATAAATGTAATTTTTAAACTAATAATTTGATTGAGCCTAAATTTTGTCATGTGCTATTTGAAGGTTAGTACTTCATAAAAATCATATGGATTTTTATTAGTGATGTCATCTATATGTAAGGCTCGGGACTTATTGAGTGATGTGTTATTTACTTGTAATGAGCTGGAGGATTTGGTTTTGCTGAAGTGGGTTGTTACCAGTTTTTGACCTGGTCATCGGCATGTGTGCTTATTCCATGGGGTGCATCATCTCGTGGGTCCATTCCCTTTTGCTGGCAACATGAAATCTGCCTTTGGTCATGTTTGACGGACTATTTATGACAGTGCGCAGACATATTTGAGAGCAAAACTTCACACTTAGTTGGTGAATCAATTTAAATGTTTGTACCAAAGAAAATGTGTGGTGGTATAAAAAGAAGAAAAAACATTTTTCAACCAACCATTTTTTTTTCAGTCTGCTATACATCCTTTGTACAAGTCTGTCTAATTCTTTGTTAACTTGATCCAACACTGTGAATGGTACACTAAGTTGTTTTGGTCTAAATACTGGCATTGATCCTTTTTTCACTTGAAATTTTGCTTTGACTTTGGACCAATCCAAATCATACAACAGAACATCTTGAAAACCTTTTTTCAATTTTTCCTTTAAATTTTTACTTTTTTTTTTTTTTTTTTTTAAACTGGTCACTTTTCCACTTACATTTTTTAAATAAATATTTATAGGTAAATCTTATAACTCAAATATAATTCTATCTAGCCAGTACCAAATAAGTTTGTAATATTTTTAACACATAAGCTTTAGCTTTTTATACACTTGTTACGAAATGAAACATTGCAAGTCATTTCACTAATAAATAATTTCTTACCTGACATGACACATGCCATTTTTAAATTTCTTTTTAATACTGATTTTCTGTTTGCTTTCCAAGTGACTTCATTGGTTATTGTGATATCACTACTCGTGTTGAGTTGCATTTTTACATCGATATTTTCACATACACAAACTTTCTTTGGTTTTCTGTAAATAATATTTTTCCATCTGAATGCTGTGTCTGAAATTTTTCTGTGAGAACTTTTAAGTTTACAGTGTAACTTTAATGTCATACCTTTCCACACTCATAGCACTTTAGATTCTTAAAAGAACAATTGTCTCTAAGATGTAACCTATCACATCTGAAACCTCAATTTTTCTTCTACATTTTACTTCTGCTTGTATATATGTCCATTATTTTTCTTCAATTTCCTCTATATTGTGTTTCAAATTTAGGATTCTGACATTCATTCAATATTTCTTGTAGTGTTAGTTTTTGTTTCTGTTCCAGTTTCATTAGGATTCTAGTATGGATTTTTGTGTCTTTTTGCTATTAACCCTTTAAAACATATCTAGAGTCATCTCATTTAATTTGTATCTTTCACACTATGTGTGACAAGACCTTTGTCTTCTTTTTCCATCAGATACATACACTTGCAACAAGTATTGAGTAACATACTTTTCTTGCTAAAAGTTTTACTCAGAATACTTATTTATTCAAAGTAAATTTCTCCTCATATTCTAGGAAGTATAAAATGACAGTACTTTTCATATTCTACCAGTGCTAACTTTCCAACAAAACAAAAGTTTTGTTTTTTTCTCATCTTTCCAGTCACTGCATTCTTTTCTGTAAATTTGTTCATATCTTCTAAAATAAGCAGAAAAGGTAATTGAATCATCTGAATTATATGTGAATTCAGATATGGCATTTGCCACCGCATTGAGAGTGAAAGAAATTGGAAAATTTTCAGCTTTCTTCTTAATTATTTCTATTAAACTTTTATTGTTGTTTTTGGAGTTCCAATTACTGTTGCTTTTTTACCACTTGGGCTAATAATTCTTCCATATATAAGATCTGGCTTTTTTCTTCTTGGACAGCAAAGAAAAAAAATTACATCAACATGGTTCTAATTTTTCATCATCACTTATGTGCACCGAAGCAAAAGGTATTTTTTCCTACTCTGTTTCAATTTCTGTTGGAGCAAATGCTTAACTCACTATTAATGGTTGTAATATTATGTCTTAACTGAATCCAGCAGTCTTCTAATGAACACTATCAGTACTGTCCTAGAAGTCACTTTAAAGTTCTTTATTTAAGGCATCTTACCTAGTTTATTTTTGTTAACAGTGTTGTCTTATTTAATCCACAACACATTAGAAAAAAATAGACAAAAACAAGTGAAGCAGTAAATGAAATGTCAAGAAGTAAAAAGTAAATTTGATATACATTAAGAAGAAAGACAAAAGGAAGACTTGATTATAAATTATAATTCTTTAGAAAAACCTTAACTATAAAATTTTATTGCTAGACAAATTAATATTTTTTTCAAGGATTTCTATTTTTAAATTTTAGAGAAAATATTTTTAAACTGAAATATGAAGCTGTTAAATCAAAGAATTAACTCAACTATATTCCCAAATAAACTTTTAAAAATACATATTGATTAATGTCAGTTCTCCACTGATGGAGCAGAAGTATGGAGTTGGCCTAAAAGCTAATAATATATAAAATAGCAAATATGAACAGTGTTTGAGGGATTAAAGATTCAGATGAATGATATCGGTACACATCAATAGTGTTTTTGTTTAAAAAACAATACTGCACCATAAAATAAATCAAGATTAATGATTGTGTTAAAGAAATGTATAAAGACCTTTTATTTTTATGAGAATTTAAGTAAATATTTTATAACATGACTACAACACTTCTATTGTTAGTTTAAGTCATAGGAGAATAACAAATAAACAGATTATAAAGTTTTAATAAAGTCAACAAGCTGCCAGATGAAAACAGCATTTATTATTATTAAGCAAAACATTTATCTGGAAACCGATTGTGTGCTTGATGCATGAAATATAAACTTTTTTTTTTTTAATATTAAAACAAATAGCATGTGGAATGATTTATGTAAAAAAGAAAAAAAAATAGAATAGAAGATACCTGTGTAATCTTCAAGGAATCACAAAATCTATAATGAAATTGTCTCATTTTGATTTGGATATCAATCATTAATTGTATAAACGGAAATTTTTTAAAAGGTGAAGGAACAAGAAGAAAGAACTAAAGTTACCATATTTTTCACATGCTTATATCCTGCTAATATAAAAATATTTGATCAATCTTAAGCCAGCATTTCAAGTTGGTAACCAAGAAACATGAATACAGATTTCTGCAGACAATGAGGTGAGGGGAAAAAAAAAAAAAAAAAAAAAAAAAAACTAGTGCATAATGAAACTTTTAGTAATTTTCTATGCCAAGTCTTAATAGTACAGTGTGTGTGTGTGTGTGTGTGTGCACAAAATATAATGTATATGTAATGACATGTGCATATTTATTCAAAACATTCTATATCAAAGAAAGTGTAAGCACAGTGGATTTTAATACTTAAAATGACTAGTTTGCAGGCCAATATAAATATCATGAAGATGACCATGTGAAGGCAAGATGTTTGTAGCCAAGTTCATTTGTAAATGATCCCTGGATAAAAAGCTCAACATCACTGATAACCATAATACGCACAATTTGAATGAACAAGATTCACAGCTTTATCACTGTATGAAATCAAATAGATAATCATCAATTGTGTACAGAGCACAATGGGTAAATTATCGCGATTTTATATTTTTCATCTTGCCCATGTGCGCTGTTTTTGATTTTGTCAACTGCACAGTACAGTAAGGCCAGTTGTGCACTGTCTTTGAGAAAAAGGGCACCATGATACAATTCACTCCACCAGAAATTTGGAAACAACATGGTGTATTGCTTAGCATTTGCACCAGAAGCTCCAATACAAACATTTCAGAGTGTTTGGGTGTTAATTTGAGGTCAGTACAGAAGATTTGGAAAGAGTTGGAGATTACAAAAGTGTTTGGAGTGATCACTATTGGTGGTGCCATTATGCCTCCATTCATCTTCCAACAGGGACTCAGACTCAACCCAGTGGTGTATATCAAATACCTTGAGGTAATGCTGTCCTGGGTCAAAAGGATGGCTGCTGGAAAACCTTACTTTTGGCAACAGAAATGTACCATGCATCACAAGCAAGAAAACCCAGTCATGGTAATTCTTTTTTTTTTTTTTTTAAAACAATTTCTGTGACCACATCACCCATTACATCTGGCCACCAACTCCCCAGACTACAACCCCCTTGAATTATTATGTGTAGAACACAGTTAAGTGAGAGACAAAAAAAAAAAAAAATAAGAAGCTCTTTATAACACTAAAGATGAACTGAAGACAAAGATTATAGCAGCATTCACCAACTTAAATAAGGAGACCTTTCAGAGGAGATGCAGGAAATTCCAAAGTTGTGTAGGAGGCCGTGGTTGAAGCCAATGGCAATTTTATTGAATAAATTTACTCTTTAGCATTTAAAGATATTTTTGTGCAGTTTTGGTAAACGTATCTGTTAAAATGAGATGTCAGTGTTATTTTCATTTTAGCATAATTTAGATGACAATTTATCCATTGAACCCTGTGTACGTGACTATGATAATGACTTCACACAACAAATCATTGATATAACTACACTGTACAAAGCTAAGAGTCACCAAGTTCACACTTTGGTTTAAGACTTCAAAAGACTCATGATTAGAAGCATTTATCTCCAGAGATAATGATATGCAAGAGGTTATCAGTTCATTGGATTTGATTTTGGTTCAATTCATCAATTACTAAAACTATTTTCCTGCCCATTTTAGAATAGCTAATAAGTTGTCATAAATACACCCATGGTACATATACATTTGATCAATAACATTAAACTCTAACCATTTCAATTCAAAATAATTTATGGATGATTTTTTATTTTGTTTTAACTATTATTGTTTTTGCTTGGTTTTTAATATCTGGTAAGTTTTGTTGCTCCAAAGAGTTCTGAAAAAGTTTTGGATAATTTGTCCAATCAGCTATCTGTAAGGATTTCTTGAAATATCTTTTCAAACAGTTTCTTGATATTTAGGCTACAAATACAATGTATTTTTAAGTACCTCATCAAATATAAGGAAGACTGGCTTGGATCAGTTTTCCTTTAAGACATGTTAAAAATAAAACAAAATTATTCAAAACAGGTTAGAATGATTCAAAGGATCAAGGTTTAAAAAAAAAAAACTTAAATAAATTTTAACTGTTATACTAAAAATAACCAAATAAAAAATCTCCCCTAATTGTCCTGACTAACTTAACTTTATTCCATAAAATATTGAACACAGCATAGGTCGTGTTGGCAGTAATTTTTTCCAGCACCATAAAACACTACAAAACCAAAATATTAACTTAAAACAGATTGAAACTTTCATATAGTGGTAATAAATGGCATATAACTCATTCAGAAATGTTTAAACTATCATCTATAAATAAATATTTCCTCAGATCAATGATTAAAAATGTCTTCAAATGAATGAATCACTTGAAATAATAAAAGACACTGTAGATTGGTGCTACAAAATCACCAAGAACTTTTTCAAATAACAAAAAACACCTAACATGAACACTTCTGAAAACATCAAAAATACATAGCACATGTAACTTGAAGAAAAAATAAGCATATAATCAAGCCGTTAAATTTCCATACAATTTACCTTTTTTAAATCAATATCACCTCAAGCAAGGCAGTAAAACCACTAAGATGCAAGGTGTGGAAGAATTAGGAACAGAAATATCTAATCTACTCTAAATCTAAACTTATTTACAAATAGAACTTTGTGTGTGTGTCCGTTACCTATAGACTCCAAAACGGCTGAACTGATTTTCTTGAAAATTTACACAGTTGTACTACAAGCATCTGCGAGTGTTCTTAGCTAGGTTTTGTGTCGAGGTACTCCCGATAAATATCGAAAATCAATAATCGGAAAAATCGAGTTATAGAAGAAGTGGTCCGATTTTAATCAAATTTGATACACTCATAGACAAAGACATAAGAAACGATATTCAGAAGTTTCAAAGTTGCAGTTCTTACAATAGTGCAGAAAATCGATTATATATATAAATAAATAAAAGGCAAGATGTTTATCTGTGTATGTCTGTATTTTTTTCAGCCCTTTTATTTTAGTTTTTGCTTCGGGTTTGGCTCTAAGTAGGTATAATCGTAGTTCTTAGTCTCAACCATGATTTCATTTACTCAGAGGACTTATTTCGCCTTCAAAATTCAGTTTATGACAAAAAAAGCTTATTTGATATCGATACCAGGAAATCAAAATTTGACTTACAAGCGATAGTAAAATAGCAGGAGCACCAAACCATATGTTCTAAGCATGGATGAATGATAGACTTACAGATATGCAAGACAGATTCTGGAAAAAAAAAAATGTCTTGCAAGATACAGTGAACTAACTTTCTTAGCAGCTGATCTAACTATTGATTCAATGTAGTCTTTCTACTTAATGTCAAATGAGAACATTAGCCTGAAAAAGGTGCAACAAGTCTTTTTCATGGAGGTTAGCATCAGATGATTAATAGAGAGAGAATTTAATTTTGGAGGCGTTAAAATTGACAAGCCATTATTTGCCCCCAGTTAACGACGGTCTTGAGGTTGTTTTGGACATTAGATGTCATTTTGACCTTGTCAGACTGATCAGCCTTACTATTGAAGTAGAAACTTAAGTTTGAAAAGAAGGTCAAGCTAATGTTAGAATAAGCAATAACAATAGCTTTGAAAAAAATAAAATAATTTCCTGAAAAACTGTTCTAAAAAAAAAAGAATTTAAAAAATTTCAACAGTTCAGTCAAGTAATGTCAAATGTTTCATGTATGAAAACAACTAACCCCATCATTACCATGACAAAAAACAGTATCACACTAGATTAATCTTTACAAAGTTACAACATTATCAGAAATAACTGTACCAATGTAAACCTTAAATAGTACTTGGAAAATTCATGAGGCTTTTAAAATGCTTTCAATTATTATTAATAATTATAGCAGATTATATTTTATATTTGCCATTCATGTGTATTGATTAGTCAGATTTTATGTCCCCACTCTGCAACATTGAAACTCATGGCAGTCAATCATATGTTATAAACATCACATTACATTGAAAAGAATTCCTTATCAAAGAAAAGTAAATTCTATAACACTTCAGAGCCAATTTTTACTGCAAACAAAGCTCTTATAGAAGATAATTGATAGTCATAAAATTCATCCTTATACAGGGCAATATATTTACCATCTAATAAATAAAAATATTTAGTATAAAGTAAATGTGTGAACATAATTTCCATCTCTCATATAGATAGATATAGATATACCAGCTAATAAAGCAAAAAGTCACCAATAAAAAAGGAAAAAAGATGAAAAAGAAAAATCTTTGTGACAATGTCTTTGAAAATAATTCTATTTTAAGAATAATAAAACGAAATACACTAGGAATGTAGATAATAGTCAACTGACAGCACAGACCTACCCATAAACATTATACAAGTTTTGTTTGATAAAATTAAATTATCCAGCTATTATTTTTGCATGCCAATTTATTAAATTTTTTTCCCTTTAATTCCACAATTTTGAAATAGGAGTTACAGTTTCTTTAAAGAAATAAAATCCAGAAACAGGATTGACAGTTCTATTAAGAATAATTTTGCTATATCAAATAAAACAAACATAAGCTGAATAATAAAAATGCTATATATCAATAAAAATTAAATGGGAACACAGCCAAATGGTTAGAACATTAGAATTCTGACCATGAAACCAGGGTCTGAATCTTAGCATGATCAATTTGTTAGCAATGTTAACTGACATGAAGTGATGATCCTAGCATTGGGAAGAGCCTGAAAACCATATCACAGGTTAACCTAAGCTTTGTGAGAGAAAATGAGTAGCTTAAACTCTTCAGGAGCCTTTGATGATTGTGCTAACACAAAGTCACAAATCATCGTAACCAAAGGTTTAAGTGTGCTGACCTTGTTCAACTGTTGATTCTACCAGTTTATTCACTTTTCCAGAAACGTTACAGCATAATTGCAGTCTAAACTACAGATTTGCTTTTGGTGTTGAAGAAACACCAAAATATGCCTGAACAAGCATTTACAACAAGATTATCTAATTTCCAGACTGGTAGATGCTGAAAACATAAGTAGTATTCTTACAAAATAAATAGTCAAATAACTAAGTTTTTTCATTTAAAAATACTGTGAAACAAATAAAAAAAGAATGGGGCAGATATTCACAGATAAAAATGTAAATAAGTCAGATCAAATATGTTAATGCCAAACAATTTTTAGCATTAAACTGATTTCTATGCATCATCATTCTTAGAAATGTTTTTCTGATACAATAATTACACCTTCCAGTGATACGATATAAGTTTCTATTAGTTTTTCTCTGAAAGAGAACAATAAGTAACTTTCAGGCAACCAAAACTGTTTCTGCCTATAACAAAGCAGCCACTTCTTAAATGATCCGCCTTATATAACAAGAAGAAGAAAGAAGCACTAGGAAAGTATTCTCATTCTATCTGACTTATAAAGAAATATAAACTCACTTCCTTTATAATAAAAGAGGAATTTACACCTGGCATAAACAAGTGGCAGTTTATTGTACAACTTTATAATACTGATCAATGTACTTTATTGATCAGAACAAAAAATCATGTCTAGTTCAAGCAAGTCTTTAATTTAGTATGCTTTCATTTATATTCTTGTGAATATAACTAAAAATTAGATGTGCTAACAGTGAAAAGAATTATACTTAACCAGTTTTATTAACTCCATTTGCATGCAATTTGCTTCCAAGGAATAAATTTCTAATAAATAGAAAACTTCCACTTATGATATAACAGTAAATATAAACAGAAATTTGACTAGTATAAACTTATTAAAAAAATAAATAAATAAAATAAAAAGAATTTAGAATCTCAATTATACCTGAAAAAACACTTTTTATGGAATTTAAAAATTGGTCATACAAAATATTACTGATTGGACAATGTTGATCAAAATAATGTTAGGATATTGTAGATTTAACAACAATGAATTATTTGAACCTATCTCTTTACATTCATAATTTTCTTTCTTCTAAATTAGTTAATATTCCAAAGTTTTACCATCACAACAGAAGGACATGAACTGTGAATAAAACTTGGAGAAATTGCAAAAGCAAAAATATACCTTGATAAAAGGAAAAGATATATTTATCTATACTTCTGAGATGAGGTAGTATTTACATTATTCAGATGTAGATATTGGTTAGTTCCAGTGACTTGACCCAAAGAGTTGTGAATTCAATACTGCAGTAGTGAACAAATAAGTAAAAGGGAGATAAATCATGACTACCAGAAGTTGTTTTGCACAAGGAATGAGAATATTATACCCCAGTGATTGTAATAAAAGGTTCGGTTCAAAATTTCTAGCATCTGAAGAAGGCCGGAGCATACAATGACTGAAACGTCGTAAACATGACAACAAAGATGAAGACAATAGTCCGAATAATGTAAATAGAGGAAAATATATATTAATTTTACATAAATTTCTGGCACATCATTTCTGTAGGAGTCCTAAAGAAATAAATATTAATTTATTTTCTACATTAGAAAAATATACAAAAGTTTTATAAGATACAGAAAGTTTTATTTCAGGATTAGACATCACCTAAAAATTAGAGATTAATGATTAAAAAAATGTAAGAACATAAAAAAAAGTATAATATACATGATATTCTCAATATAAAATGTGCCTGGATCATATTCAGAGTTAGTGAACAATGAATGTAAAATTGCTTTTTTATCAAGAATATATTTTTGGTTTATATAATACTGAGAAACCAAACATTATTGTAAAATATGAAATGTGCTGAAATTGATAAGACAGAATCATTAAGAGTACAAAATGAATCTAATATAAACTACAATGAAACTCATCAGCATAAAATATCCTTTCTCAAAATTAAAAAGCTCACTTTTAGTATCATTAAAAAAAAAAAAATTCGAAATAAGCAGAACTTTGATAATTCCCTTATTCAAGCATATTACACCAAACATTTTAATAAGCATATGATGATAAAAAAAAAAACTGATTTATTGACAACATTTTTTTGTGCTTATTTTTTTTTCTGTTTGTATCCCTACAAGATGCAGGTAATTATTTAAAAAAAAAAAAAAGTTTAAGGAGTCTGCTTAAATAGTCAACACATTTTACAAAAATAATTCCTATTATCTAATAATTATGCGTAAACAGATGTCCACACATTATTATACTATATCTAAATATACAATATTTTGAACAAAACTGTAGAACCTATTTCTAATTCCTATCTCAGCTTATGAGCAATATTCTTTTCAAGAAGCCATTAAAATTATATGTCATTCCTATCTAATCCCTCTCCAATCCCTACCGCTTCTAGTTTCCATGGTTACAGGTAAGCTGTAAGCATCACTGTTCTCAGTGGATCTTCTAAAAAAACAACACCATGAATTTGAATATCATTCAAGTCAGCTATTATCTAAAATAAGCAATTGAACTTCTATTGTCCACTCCATCCATCATATCTGATTCCAGCTGAGGGATTTTTGCTGAGTGAAATGCAAAGCAGCCAGATAATGACAAATAAATGTCTGGTTTGTAAACAGAACTATATAAAAACAAAACAAAAACAATTCAGCTGCCAGTACATACATGCAATGAAAGCAATTACAATAGATAAATTTGCACAAGCTTAGTTAGGGCAGATATCATTATTAAGTGAATCCAGCTTGGCAAGAGCTTCAATGAAGACAGCTTCTTAAACAATGTGCCTTAGTCTTTGAGAATGGATGAATCACAGGTTTCAGCACAAGTGGAAACCACGTGTTGAATTGTCAACTCAGTTTTTTTTTTATCTGTCAAACGAAAAAAAAATATATCCTAATTTGTGTTTAGATTAAGAGAACAGTCATTGGATAACCAGAGATAAAATTATAAAAAGAAAGTGAATGTAACGATATAAAAATTTAAATTCTGAAGCTAGAATGAAGTCAGCTTTAAACACAAATCGAAACACATATTAGGGTTTCATGATAAAATAGAGCAGTGCTTTGTGTGCTTTTCTTGCAAACCTTTGATAGTAAACCTTTTCTTCACTGGATGCTCCACCAAATTCCACTTTTTCCAGCAAAAAGTAAAGAAAGAAAAATAAAAAACATTAAGATATAATAAGGCTATGAAAACAAACAAAAGCCATAGACAAATGAACAACTTTAATTTTAGGAAATAGGTACCACCAGTGCAACTCACATTTGCCATGAAAAGCTCATGTGATCTGGACTATGAGAGGAATTGAGGTTTTTATTTTACATTATTAATGTGCATAATTTTTCGTCAAAACAAATTTAGAGATATAAAATCTAATACAGATGTCATATCCAGGTTATACACAAAACAACTGTACGAATAAACTAAGCTAAGATTTGGATCTCCTAGTCTCTATGTCAGATCTCTAGTCAACAAAAACCGCAATAAGAACATGTATATCTTTCAGGAGTAATGAAGACCTGTTGAGAAGAAGCAAACTTGATAGACGTGAACAAATTTTCATCAAAAGCAAACTAAAGACATTTTCAGTCTCACTGTTTATCTTGTATAATCTTAATCTTTAAACTTATCAGTAAAGAACCAAATAAATCTGATAGATTTTATGTCAGGTTATTCTATGAGTACTACTGATATTATGTAACTCAGTACTACCTGCTGCATGGCAAGGTCATTTGTGACTAAACAAGTCCCTTTGCCCACCAGGCTCTTCTGGTGAGAAGAGTATCTCACCCAGCAGAATTAAAAATAAACCCTTTCAAATTCTTCTTATTGGGATCTATAGTTATGTATGCAGCAAAGTGTGGCGATAACACAGCATCTGACATAACTTCCTAGACTGATCTCAATAGCCAGGATAGAATATTTCCACAAGGGAATCAAAGGTGTGTCCATGCTCAAGACAAGCCAAACAGATTGGCAGACATCAACATTCAACCCAGATATGGGAACTGGTTAGGTTACCAAACATGCTATGACCATAACAGGTTTATGGGACTGGTGAAGAGCATGACAATAAAACCTAAAATTTATTAGTCGTAACATTTGTCCACTCCTTTCAAAAAAATTTGTGAGGTTTAGGTTCTAGTCTTTTGTTAAAAAAAAAGAAAAAAAAAAGTTAATTTATAAAGAAACAATGAACTAAATCTAAATTCATAAATATATATTTTTCATTATCCATAAACTACACAAAACTATGTTGATATAAATGATTATTTGGAAGCTAATTCTGACCAAAAAGTTTATTTTAAAGAGTACCAAAGTATAAATACATTACCATATTAAACAAACATTCCAGCATATTGTATTAATGCAATTTAGTGAATACATCAGTTTCATAATAATTTGACAATAAAGCAATTACTGTAAAAGACCTTAATACCACTTGACACACCTAAAGTTAGTGAAGTAATTATATCTACTCCAATAATCAGGAGTTTTAAAGATTTTCCTGTCAAATAAAAAATGGGTTTGTCGACAGAATAGCAACATTAGTCATACATTTTCCATGCTAATTCTAATTTCACAGATATTATCTCACTTGAATGGATGAGACTTTGTAAGCCAGTATTTTTTACAGTACATTTAACATTCAATGTAGATATTTAACAACACTAACGAGAAGCAATCAAATTAAGAAATAATATTGGGAAAATATTTGGCCGATAAACCACAAAATAATACAGTGTTGTAGTTAAAAATTCACCAAGATGTGTGGGATTTACGAGTTGACATCAGCAACAAAAACTATTGGTTAAAGTTATGAGAGATAAAAATTTGCTTTCATCTGTATTTGTTCACTTACAAAAGGGAAAAAAATGATTACATTATACATTTCCTATATCCAAATTGTCAACTCAAAAGTACTTTTTTGCATTAAGAAAATAACCATTAATCTCAAACAGAGTTGCTTTCTATATTACTGAAATACATTGTTTTTCCCAATATAACAGTAGGAAAAAAATATATTCTTAATATTTCATAAATTTTAAACCACCCTTTCAAATATTCTCCAATAGAGAAATTACCATTAACTAGCACTTGGATCTGCTCACAGAAAGGAAAAGGGTTAATCCTTTCTGAATTAGCAATTTTTTTTTTTTTTTTTACATGAAGGGGGAGGAAGGTTAGAAAGAGCAATATTTGCACCAGTAATGTCAACCTTCGCATTAGTTTTTCAGCATTAAAAGCAATATCTTATTTTTTAAATTAATCAGCATATTCTTTGCCACCTCTGTATAAAGTGAACAATCATAATTCAGGTTTTGAAATTTAATTTTGAGAAAATACACTTTGATAAACATAAGAGGAAGCAACTACCAACACACTAAAAATATTTACTAAATATATGAAGAAGGCAATGAGTAATATTAAAACAATGTTCATAGAGTAAAACACTCAACTGGATTATAGTAAAATTGATATACCATGTCAAAAACCGAACTAATCTTTTAGATGTAAAAAGTCTTTAAAACTATACGAATGCATTTTTACAAGAAAAAAAAAAAAAAAACCAAAAAAACACTATAATCATTGATAAAATTGAAATTGTAATGAACATTATCTCTCAAGTAAATGAATATAAACACTACAAATTCACTTTAAAAAGAGTGGATACTTACCAGTCAAGAAACAATGAAATATAATGTCACTTTAAGATGAGTTAACATACCAAACAATTATGTTGCAAAATCAGTCAATTTCACTTAATTTATAACTATTTAATAGAGGCAGAGTGTTATAAAAAAAAAAAAAAAAAAAAATTTTTTTTACTATTCTGCTTGCCAATTGAAGAACTAAAATCTAGACCTAGAATAAAACAGCTACAATACTATGTAAACCAATAAGATTCCTTTCATAATGCTTTTAATCCATGCCAATCTTACACCATAATCTGGTCAAGATATTCTAACTCAAAATACAAAAAAAAAGAACTCCCATGAAAATATTCCAGTTAGTTACTGCCAAGATATTTTGGAGATGGAATAGTTAAATATAAAAAGGGCTACACAAAGTTAGTCATCTGGGTATGATGATATCTTACAAGAGGATGCCTCAAAAATCGTTTCTGTATTTTTTCTCCGAGAACGATCATGTTGCCCAGTCAGACATTGAATGGTCTTTCTTTCTCTTAGAAACTGGTGGCAATAATTTGAACAATGAGGTAAGATTATGAAACAGAGAAATACAAATAAATTAAAATAAGGTTAAAAAAATAAAGAGCAGAAAAAGACATTGTTGATGTGTGTCTCTTTTCTAACAATCAGTATGTGTATGTATGTGTTCAGCACTTACGAATGAGTCAGATTTCTAGAGAAGGGACACATAGAAAATGAGAGAACAAAGGGAGGCTGAGTGGTGAGAAAAATGAGGAAATATATAAAGAGGAGAAATTATTTTTCAAGAATTTTGTTGACGAAAAAGATTTAATGAAGAATTCAAGTTTTTATATTTAAAATGATATCTTCACTCATAAACTGATGTCACTTCAATGCCTTTGCGTTTGCTTTTCTGTTGCTTTGCGTTTGCTTTTATGTTGCTTTGCGTTTGCTTTTATGTTGCTTTGCGTTTGCTTTTATGTTGCTTTGCGTTTGCTTTTATGTTGCTTTTGCGTTTGCTTTTATGTTGCTTTGCGTTTGCTTTTCTGTTGCTTTGCGTTTGCTTTTCTGTTGCTTTGCGTTTGCTTTTCTGTTGCTTTGCGTTTGCTTTTCTGTTGCTTTGCGTTTGCTTTTCTGTTGCTTTGCGTTTGCTTTTCGTTGCTTTGCGTTTGCTTTTCTGTTGCTTTGCGTTTGCTTTTCTGTTGCTTTGCGTTTGCTTTTCTGTTGCTTTGCTTTGCTTTTCTGTTTGCTTTGCGTTTGCTTTTCTGTTGCTTTGCGTTTGCTTTTCTGTTGCTTTGCGTTTGCTTTTCTGTTTTTTGTTTTGTGTGTTTGTTTTTTCTGTCTTTTTTTTGTTTTGTGTGTTTGTTTTTCTGTTTTCTTTGAAAATTATTCTACAAAATATATCTTTCTCCACATGGCAATTAAACAAGGGAAAAAATTTAAATCATATGATGGATGATGTAAGTTCAGAGCATCTCTTCAACAATTAACTGTGATTGGCAAATAAATACAACTAATTTTCCACATATTTTGAAAACATTTTTTCTGGACTAACTCAAAACAATAAAAAATAATTTACTTTCTTTTTTGTTTTAGCATTTTATACAACCTTTATTTTTTGACTAAAGTTCGTTGTTGTAACACTTTCTGAGATCAAATTGATTCTCTCAAGTTACTTAATATTTTTGTGCTCAAATAAGCCCAAGTATATATTCAGACAAGTATTATGAAATATATAAACAAAGCAACACCCACCCTCTCTATCTAAATAGTCATTCATACAATCACGTAAGAAAACATTTCAGGAATTAGTTTAATAAGACTTTGGGCATTTAAAGACTGAAATCTGATTTACAAGCATTAAAAACTCAACATTAACAGACACTAAGTAGCGAAAAGTAATAATTCTATAAAAAATATAACACTTAAATGGCTGATCAGTAATGGGACTCAAATGGAAACGATATAATTAAAATCCATAAGTTATTTCTTAGACTCCTTGATACTCATTTCTTCAAAAGAGAAAAAATTCAATCGTTATGGAAGATCATAAAGGAAATAAATTTATTGTTTTGGTTATCGTTGGTACTTTAACATGCAAAAAAAAAAAAATCTTTTAAAAGCATTTTTAAAAAAAAAATAAGCTTTATTCTAGCTTGTTGCAATGAAAACTCTTTTTTCACCTTCCATCATGGCTGATGCTAACCTCCAAGACATTCATTGTGCCTTCTCAGGTTAACATTTTCTACTGGCATGAATTGAAAAGATTATATTGAATCAATTAGATCTGCTAGTAGGAAAGTTGGTTCACTAAGTTGTGCTAGACAATTTTTGCCAGAATCTATATATTTATAAGTCCATCTATGTTTGGAATATTGTCGCTATATCTGGTCTGGTACTTCTGCTATGTATTTAGAGATTCTTGATAAAATCCAAAGAATCTTCCATGCTATCAGTTCTGACATATTGGCTTCAATCAGTTTCACACTACTGTAATGTAGCTTCCTTGTGCCTTTTCTAGAAATATGTTCATAGTAATTGTTCTGATGACACTTCCTCTTTATGAATAAAAAGTTATTTTTATCCCCCACCTAATGTATAACCTATTTTCAGATGACTGGTATTAATTATAAGTGATTTTCAAGATGAGAAAAGATTTCACTAAAATTGGAGAATACAATTATTTTTGTCAGGAAAAGTAGCCAAAGTTTTAACAAATGAAAAAACTAGGTGCAAAGTTTATTGGGTATGAAATTATTTTTTATTGAATTCATCAAAGTGATTCAAGACAAAATATTTGTCAATAGATTTGATGATGGGTAACCCGAAGTCAAAATGAGGCCTTGACAATTTCCTGTGTACTGAGTTACCAGGACAGGTAACGAGAGTAGGCAGACAAAAAGAGGAGGTGTGTTTTCTCCTGTTCTATTGGAAGTTGAAATGGAGAAATGTAATTGTTTTCATTTTGAGATGGTAAGGGTTATACAGTGAGGGAAATGGAAACCTAATCCACCACTTTCCCACCCAGGTCTGGGTGCAGTTTAACAAAATCAGAATGCAAGATGAGATTTAGTGAGTTGGCTTCTGTGTCTCGAGAGAAGGGGTTGGAAATATGATCGGTCTGAAAACTCGCCTGCTGCAAAAAACAGAAGAGGGAGAGAAAAATATTGCAAATTCAACCAACTTATCGTCTCATAGAAAAAATACAAATATTTTCATAAATGAAATACCAGCCAACTGATATTTTTTTTGTCACTTATTTTGACTTGCTTGTAATTATTATATATATATATATATATATATATATATATATATATTTTCACTGTGCCACTGCAGTTTTGAATCTTTTTCTTTTATATAGAAATCCTTTGCAAGTCTGGACCATCCTCATTAAGTGGTAATAAGCGGTCCTGCTTTGGTTAATCGAAGATCAGCACATTCCCATCTCCAATCTGCAGCCTGCAAACCAACCTTCTGATAATCTACATAAAACTAGTAAAATGCAAGGAGTTCAGTTATGTATGACACAAGGCCAAATTAAATAAACAAACCATCTACCTTATAGCAATACTGGCAAACCCCGACTGTTGAAAAGAACACGCACCCTACATTTTCACTGACGCACCCATCTTCTTCAAAAGCTATATCAGGATATAAAAGAATTTAGATATTGATTACCAATAGATAAATCATGAAAATGTAAACATATGAAAATATCAATGCAGTTTAGCATTTAGTAAGGTAGAAATAAAATAGGTGAAACAATTAATTGACTTGACTTCTAAAGAATAGAAATAAGGACTAAATTAAAAAATAAAAGCTATCGTTTCATTAACAAGAAAGATTTTAATCACTATTTCACTGAAATGTTCAATGCGATATGACACTAAATGTCCTGATATTTTGATCTTGCTTTGTTTATTTACAAATTTTGTTCAGCTATTAAGTAACTATTTTTTAATTTTTCTTAAGACATTGAGATGATATTTTATTTCAGAATATTTTTCAATTAGAGACTACATATTAAATGTATCAATGAAAAAATGATGTAATATTTGTTTTGCATTTTTGAGGGTGTAATTTTACATCAACATGCTTTGTTTGTATACAAAGTTGGACTTTTTTTCTAATGATAAACGCTCTGTATTGAATTATTCATATTTTATTTATGATTTTGATACTATGTATCAGCATCCCGAAGAAATGCTAATTATTTATATGGAACAATATGAAAAAAACTGACATTGTATTTTAAAGTTATTATTCACTGACATTTCTGCAGTAAGTAAAGAAATGTTTGAATTTACATGCGATAAACAAATATTTTCGTGTCAAATTATTTTGAAAGAATACTTTTCTCTCTAAATTATTATTGAATTATAATTTACTTTTTGTTTATTGGAAATAATTATTCAAATTTAATTATTATTTCAATCATCTTAATATCCATTTATCTATAACATAGTGTTTGTTACAAATAACACATCACCCAATAAATCCCAGGCCTGACATATAGATGGCACCACTAATAAAAAAATCTGAAAATGGAGTCAGTCAAGTGAAATGATTATGGGGCAAGTGAATTTTTCAAATCTCAAAGGCTGGCTATGAGCAGGATTCAACCCAAAGTTGGCTACAAGTCAACAAGAACAAGTGACAAGAACACACAACAAAGCCAACGAGAACGAGCAACAAAGTCATCAACAACAGGTCAAGTCAACAAGAACAAGTGACGACGAAACTGACAAGAATGAGCGGCAAAAAGTCAACAAGGTCAAGTGACAACAAAGTTGACTCGAAAGAGTGATAAGTCAATGAGAGCAAGCAACAATAGGTTGGCAGTATCAGGTAAGACTCTTCGGTTATTCCCTTCGATTCCCAATTTGTGGTTGCATTCGCCGAGAAGAATTCTTGTTTCTTATCGAATTTTCAGAGTTTTCTAGAAAGTCGATAAATTAGCATGGTAGACCATAAGTCGGTGGGATCAGATAAGGGGGGGAAATAGAAGAGAAAGTGGGAGAGAAGCAGAGCACCATCATTCTGAGAGTGTTATTGGAGGGGACCCCAGGTACCAATGTTTGGAGGAAACTCTGAGGAATTGAAGGATTGGCTGTTAGCAGTCCACAAGTCCCAGGTTGTTTTCGGGCTTATGGACCATGAGTCCGTATATGTGGCTTGGAATGCCACAGTGGGGAAGTCCTCAGAGTTTATATGGCAGCTCCTGCAGGAGGATACACAGATGATCTGGAGAGAGGTAGAGGAGAGAATCACAAGAGAGTCTGTTGACAAGGTTATGGCAATAGCAGCAATGAGGACACTCCTCAGATGAACTCAGAGGAGATCCCCCAGGAGTTTGGGGGTCTCGAGCAGAGAAGCAGGCTGGAATAACCTTCCCCGAGGAGGTGCAGGTAAATGCAGTTATGAAGGCCCAAGTTGGCTGATTTGTACATAGAAGCACTTAAAGAGAAGCGTGTTCGCCACGATGTATTAAAGGAAGGCCCCAAGAGTATTGGCTGCGATAGCTCTGGCAAAGGATAGCACAGGAGTCTGATAGAGGGCCAAGATTAAAGAGCTAGAGCAAAGTAAGAGTCATGAGGCAAAGAGGCAAAAGGGCGGCTTTAAACGATCTTCAAGAAGAGTTAGGAAGATCAAGAAGAAAAGGGAGCCCGTAGAATGACAAGGGGAGCCTGGTAGAAGAGTGTGGGATTTACAATATGGATTTTACAAACTCATGCCAGGCAGATATATTCTGATTTGCTGAACCTGTAACTGAGGGCCACAGGGTGGTGGATTGCCCAACAAAGAGGGATCTGCTTCCCAATTTCAATGATTATAAATGCACACGGTGTGGTAAAAAGGGGCATAGAACCAAGTGGTTTGAGTTAAAAAAAAAAAAAAAAAAAAAAAAAAAGAAAAAAGTGTCCCACCTCTGCCACCAGATAGGAAGGCTACTCCTGGGAAAAAGAACCCAGAAGTAAGGGAAAGGGTGCCCCAAATAAGGACAGTGAATTGCTGATCATGTGATCACAAAGGTCATCTTAAATCAAGATTTCCTTTAAGAAGGAGCCGGTTATGTGAAAGATAAAGTCAAGTGTAGAAAGATTGTCCTCATAACAGAGACTGAAGTTCCTTGTGCAGAGCCAGACCATGTGGACCGAGACACAAGGATGAAAGAAGGCACTAGAGAAGTAATGTCAGTGCCCCCAGCCAGTAGGTGGGGGAATCAAGGTCCTGAGAGACAAAGAGGGGCCAGGGTGCTTTCAATGCTGACCCAAGGAGGAGACCTTACCTGTAGGCTAATGTTAAGGAGCTTGGAAGTACTAGGTCTATTAGACACAGGAGCAACAATCTCGATAGTGAGGCTGAAGGAGTATGAGCAGCTGGTGGATAAACAGATCATGAGAAAATCGGATATAGAGATCATCTAAACAAAATGATTCACTTGAAATAAAGGGAATGGTAATTCTCCCAATGGAAGTAGAGGGGATGAGCAGCATCCAGAAGTTTTATGTAGGCTCAGGTTTGTGTGAAGAGGTGATTTTGGGACAAGATTGGCCTCATCATCATGAAGCCGGAATGGAGTTTAACCTTTAGATAAGGTGGATAAGGCAAGAAAGGTGTGATGGAAGCCCAACAATTTGATAATGGAGACAGCCGAGGACTCTGTAAAAGATGAATCAAGAGAGTGGAAGGAGGAAGATGAAATACCTCTATCTCAACTCTAGCAATGACTGAGAGAAGAGAATAGGTTAGAAGTTGAACCAGAAATAAACCCTGAGGAAAAGTTAGACGGGGCAGGTAATAACAAAAAGAATAGGTTAGGGATTGAGCCAAAATTACCTCAACCAGAAGCAGAGAAGAGCCCCAGCAATGAAGTCCAGGGTTGTAGTTTGAAACTCCCAAGGAGGAATTAAGTGAGTATGAGGAAGATGAAATGTCAACTGACTTGGATAATGAATGTGAAATATCTTTCTCTCAGTTCCAAACATTACTGGAAGAAAGTGTGAAGAATCCAGGTGGATGTTTGAAGTTACTCCTCAAGATTGAGAAGGGCAGAAAAACCTGAGTTTCGTTAAGGAAATAAAGTGTGGCTAACAAGTCACGGGAGGTGAAGAAATTTACTTGTTGATTCTATTAGTGGGCAGCATAATGGCCACATGCATGTCCGGCAGCGTTGTTGATAATGACCTCCGACTTTTGGGGCAGGAGGGCCACACAACTGGCTAGAATTCAATTAGCCCACGAGAAGATGAGAATAGAAACTGAGGAACTGTGGAAATATTATAGTACCCTGGGTTGTATAACTTTGTTAGGGGATAACAAATGACTAGTTGTAACATCCATATCATTACTGGACAGAGACAGTTTGAGATATATCAGGTTATAAATTTACCTATTCCCTACCCCTGGCCACAAAAAGGCCTGGAGACAATAGCCAAATACCAAGTTGAAACAGGACATATAGCTATGAATGCAACCTGGACAAAGTTTATGATGTTAACTGCAGAAGCTAGAGAGTGTAAAAATTATGCCTTGGGAAAATGTACCTCACCAAATCCTATTTACATGACCAGTGAGCACTGACTATGTACACTCAAATTACTTAAAGATAATAGAAAGAGGTTGAGTAATATTGCCAGGTTAAGATATTAAACAATACCGTACTACTGCAAGCAATCTGTATAACTGAGGGAGTTTGGGTAGTGGTCACTCAGAAATCCATTGATCTATCTAGGGTGTGTGAAGGAAAACCCACTAGGATGCTGAGGGTGAAACCACCCTTAACCCTGATAAAATTACCTCTGAGGTGTTCTGCGATGGGTATGTCCATGACCCTGCTCCCATATTACCAGGCTAACGAGAAATTTGAAGAAAAAGCCTCAATAATAAAGGTGGTTGACAAAATCTTAAATAACTGCACACAGTTATGGAAGCTGGTAATGAATAAATACCCTAAGGTCAAAATAGGGCAAACACCAGAGATATTAAAGCCCATAGATAAAATTAATTTGGAGCTGTTAAAAGACAAGTAATTTTGGTAAAAGTGGGGAGCAGTACTTTATTGGTTGTTGTTGCGGTGATAGTGGTAGTGTGGAAAATAAAGAAATACAGAGAGAAACGGAATAATGAGGTCTCGGTGAGCGTATAACAGATGAAGAAAGGAATACTGTCTGGCGATCTATATCTGAGCAGAACAGAACTGGAAGGGGAGTTTAAGATCCAAATGAACCTGATGGTAGGAACTGAAGAAGAACCAACTCCTGTCAAGAAGTCACTGAGACTTCCCCTTGCAGAGAGGAGGCTAGCAACAAAAAGGAAGTAAGCACTAAGAGACACATACATAAGCACATCCACACACACACATCTGAAAAACAAAAACAAAAATAAAATGATAAAAAGACTTATTCCTGCCATAAGAGGTGCGAACCCTATGTGTTATTAAAGAGAGTTGTGAAAAAAATAAAAAATAATTTTTTACATTTTTGCATGAAATTAAACAAAGGGGACATTTTTACAGTACTGCAAGAAAAAAAAAATTGTATAAATGGAAACTAGTTAGAACTTAATAGAAACTATGATTCCACCATTTTCAGTTACCTACCAACAACTCACAAGTTTCATAATACCATTTTTATAAAATTCTTTTGCACTTTGAAGAAAAAGAATTTAGTGAGGATAGTTTTCACAATGTTTAAAAGCATTAACTAACATCAACTCAAAGTGGCCCACATCAACACAATCTTTTCAAATGCCTAATAAATCTTTGGGTTTGTTTTAGGTTGTTTGCCTCCTCCAAGTTCGCATTTGGGTTGTTCAAGATTCTTCTAAAACATATCAGTTATCACAAGTCTCTAATCTGTCCAAGACTGTAAAGAAGTGCCAATATCAATTATTGCCTTTATTAAAACATTAAGAAAACATTTTCTAAGTTTAAACATCTTTCCAAGTTTAAGTAGAATATGTTGAACAATTGATTGCATTAATACAGCTTTTGAGATAATTCTTCAACTGTAACAGCACTATATTTTATCAAGATCAAAGAAAAGTTAAATTAGTAACTTTGTTTACATTGTGACAGTTTTGAATAAACTACAAATTCTTACAAGCATATATTGATATTATTTAAGAATTTTCAAAGAGAAAAAATATAATTAATGTTTTCACAATCAGATTTCAGACATTTTTATGAGACAGTTTGGCACACAAACAGTTCCCAAACAAAATATATTTGACAAAATTTAAAAGAAAAAAAGAAAAAAAAAAAGAATTAGAGTACAAAAATTAATTGGCATAGAAACATATGGGATCATATATTTCTGTTAAAGATCTGATGAACATGTATACAAAATTGAGTGAAGTGCTGTTCTCCAGGATAAAACTATATTGAATCACTTGCAATATTTGTTTTATTTGTTTTGCCAGTTGATGGACCAAAGAATTCTCAGAGTAATAATCAGCTGAGGCCTTCATGTCAATGCTTAGAGTTCAAAACTTGCTTACTATTTCTGTCTAAATTTCTGAGAAGTTATTTATATACAAACTGTTGTCCTCATCTTTGTTGCTAATGTCACAATGCTTTGGCCACTGAGCCCTCAGGACTTCTTCAGTGAATTTAATCTTCAGTGGATAGATTGTTCTTGTTCCACTGTCCATGTCTAGGATATCTTGCTTTTAGTACTTCTCAGTTATTGCTTGTCCTATTTTCCATCAAGTCTAAAACTGGCCCAGGCCAAGTATTGAACTCAATTACTAAGTCATCAAATTCATGAAACAACCCCATAATTCACTAAGGACAATTCTGAGTCTAGAACCAAGAGCTTAAAAACTAGTCTGGTGAAATGGCTGCTACTGTTACACTTGCCTGCATGGCTTCTCTTTTCTTACTACTGCTACTCAATCCTTGATGTCATTTCTATTTATTAACAACTCTCCCATATTGCCTTTATTTCTATGCTAGTGAAGCTCGCCCCCCCCCCAAACCCACATGTGTTCCTACCAGCACCGTATCAGTATGAATTTGATAGAAGAACCAAAGACAGGCAAAAGATTTCTGCAAAAATGTCAAAAATGCAACTTATTTCTTGTGACTACTGGTAACATATGCTGATCGTAATTACTGCTGAGAGGTTCTTATAATTTAGACTAGTTAAAGAAAATGTTCGTTTAATTCATGCTGTGTATATTTTATTACATATATTTTCTTTCAGAGTGACTTTATTTTGTATTTTTTTGTTTTTTTTGGTTTCGTCTCTAGCTGTCAGGTTCTTATAATTTAGACTAGTTTGTATCTGTTTTCTTTTAACCATTTACTTTTGTTTTATAAAAATATACTAAATTTTTCGGTTGTCTGAAGGCCGTTTCGACTTTAACTAAGTTAAAACTTAGCATTTGTTTGTTTTTTTTTACATCAATTATATATGTGTATATTTAATTGGGATGTTAGCATCCCTGTAGGTCCAAAAAATATAAACCTACAAAGGGCGGAAGAACTCTCAAAGAGTCAACGGCCAGCTAACTAGAGGTGATGTCTCGATAAACCATCGTGGAGAAGGCAACGGGATACCACTCCACTATCTACTCCCACTCAGTCATGGATAGTTACAACAAATATATTAAAGCCAACAGGGGGTTACTTCCCAAGGAAGCAACTCCTCGCTCGGTAAGGACTGGCATGGGTAACAGGTGCCACCTGACCGTCATCCGGCGACTGTTAGTACCAATAGCGTAAAGAGGGCATTTTACTCCAAAATTTGTCCCTTGCCCGGGAAAGAATGACATGAGCAACAGGTGTCTCTGGACCATTACCCTGCAACTGTGCGCATCAAAGACAAACTCACTATAGGAACATGGAACGTCAGGACACTCAACTGTGGACAACTAGAGAATGTCAAACAGGAGATGAACAGACTGAATATCAACATCCTAGGCATATGTGAAACAAGATGGCCTAATAACGGAGATTTCAGTAGCGACACCCACAGGATAATATATGCAGGAGGTAAAAAACACAAAAAAGGGATCGCTTTAATACTAAACAAACAAGTGAAGAGATGTGTACTTGGATACTGGCAACTGTCAGAGAGAGTCCTCTTGGTTAAACTGCGGGGAAGGTCCCTCAATATAGCTATTATAGTAGTTTATGCGCCAACAACTCAAAGCTCGGAGGACAAAATAGAATCTTTCTATTCAATACTGGACAGTGCTAAGGCTCAGTGCAAAAGCCAAGAAGTTAGGATAATAATGAGGGACTTAAATGCAAAGGTAGGTAAAGATAGAGAAGGAGACATGAACGGCAACTTCGGACTAGGAGAGCACAACGAAAGAGGAGAAAAATGGATCCAATGATGCTCAGCTAATGACCAAGTTATTACTAACACCTGGTTCCAAGAACACCCACAACGTTTATGGACATGGAGAAGTCCAGGAGGCGACATGAAGAACCAAATAGATTATATAACTATAAACAAGAGATTCAGGAATGCAGGAGTCCAATGCAAAACATACCCAGGTGCCGACTGCGGAAGTGACCACGTCCCAGTCATCTGCAAACTAAAAGTGAAACTCCAAAGACTGAAGAAGCCCAGCATATCACCAAGGCTGCAATACGACACACTAGAGGACGATCTCACCCTGCAGAAAGAATACAATAACAGCGTGAGAAAGAAATATGAAGAACAAATTGGAAAAGGATACTTAAAATGGGATTCACTAAAAGAAGCGATGGTGACCTCAGTGAACAACATAGCTCCAAAGGAAATCAGAAGCAGAAGAAAAAACGAGTGGATGATCAAAGAGATCCTCCACATGATGCAAAGGAGACAAAAAATAACGCCAAGACACGGAGCAGAGTACAAAAAACTTCATAGGGAGATAAGGAACAAATGCAGACAAGCCAAAGAGAAATGGCTCAACAACAAATGTGCAGAAGTAGAGAGACTGAGCAGGAACAACAAAGCAGAGATGCATAAAGAGATAAGAGAACTGACAGGACAAAAAACCTGCTCCTCAACAGGATGCATAAAATCCAAGGAAGGGACAATCATATTAGAGAAAGAGGAAATACTCCAGCGATGGGAAGAATATATAAAGGATCTCTTTTGTGACAAGAGAGAACAACCGAGAATACACAAGGAGATGGATGGACTGGAAATACTAAAATCCGAAGTGGAAGCTGCAATGGCCAAAATGAACAGCAACAAAGCACCTGGTCCAGATGGCATAGTCATAGAGCTGCTGACAGCCTTAGAAGAATATGGCATAGAAAAGATTACTGACATAATAAATGAAATTTATAGCAGCGGAATAATACCAGACGACCTATGCAAGTCGATATTTATAGCGTTGCCGAAGAAACCTGGTGCAAACGAGTGCGAACTACACAGAACTATCAGCTTAATGTGTCACATTACAAAACTGATTGTCAGAATCCTGATGAATAGAGCAAGAAGCAGAATCAGGCCAGAGATAGGGCAGGAACAGTGTGGGTTCGTCAAAGACACTGGAACAAGGAACGCCATATTCATGATTAGGATGCTCTCTGAAAGGGCATTACAAATGAAGAAAGACATGTACCTATGCTTCATTGATTACACGAAAGCATTCGACAAAATACGACACAAAGAATTGATGGAGATGCTAGGCAACCTCGACATTTTTGGCAAGGACATAAGAATAATCAAGAATCTCTACTGGCAGCAAACGGCCTGCATACGGACAGGTAATGACCTCAGTAGATACACAAAGATAGAAAAAGGCGTAAGACAAAGATGTGTCTTTTCACCGGATTTGTTCAACCTATACAGCAAAAATATTTTGAGGACTCTAGATGACACGCCAGGATTTGTTATTGGAAGGCCACAACCTGAACAACATAAGGTATGCGGATGATACAGTGCTGATTGCGGACACAGAAAGGAAACTACAAGACCTCATACAGAAAGTAGCAGTGGTGAGTGACAAGAAGGGACCACAAATAAACTTTAAGAAAACTGAGTGCATGGTCATCAGCAAAAGATACAACCCAAAATGCCAAATACAGGTGGGGGATAACAGAATCAAACAAGTACAAGAATTTAAGTACCTAGGAAGTGTTCTAACAGGAGATGGAAAGTGTGACACGGAGATCTGAAGGCGAATTGGCATGGCAAAGGACGCGTTCCAGAAGATGAGCAAAATACTAACACACAGGAAAATCTCAATAGAAACAAAGCAAAGAGTGCTAGACTGCTACGTGATGTCAGTTCTTCAATACGGCAGTGAATGCTGGACAATATCATCGAAAATGAGGACAAAACTGGAAGCAGCTGAAATGTGGTTCTACAGAAGGATGCTACAGATATCGTGGACTGAGCATACAAGCAACGACGAGGTGTTAGAAAGAATGGCAACAAAAAGGAAATTGATGCTGAGCATCAGGAAGAGACAACTGAAGTTCCTGGGACATGCAATGAGGAAGGAGAGCCTGGAGAACCTGATACTGACTGGTCAGATAGAAGGAAGGAGAGACAGAGGAAGGCAGTGGATAACATATTTGCAGGGCCTGATCAGGTGGATAATGGAACGGGGGTTGCCAGGAGTAACAGGAGCAAACATACTAAGAGCCACAAGGGATAGGGAGACGTGGAGAGCCATGATCGCCTACGTCCTGAAGGGACAGGGCACATAGAAGAAGAAGAAAAAGTGAAGAGACCCTCATAGTTCCTTCAGATGTCTGACTCTCCAGTATTCTCTATCAAGTTGGTGACTAGCTTTTTCTCCTCAACACACAATCATCTATACCTGATTTCATTGCCTCACTTCTAATTATGACTTTTTGATATTCATCCAGCCTTACTTTTAAGTGAAATCTGCATATATTTTGCTACAACTGCAAAAAATGGAATGCAATGAGTTCTTGATCATATTCTTCCACCTGTTAGAAAGTACTTACAAAGTAAAATTTAACATTATCAGAATTAATTCAAGCTCTATAAACAATACTTTCGGATATACATTGGCCATTCAATGGATAGGTTTTTTTTTTTGGCAGTTGTAATTATTTTTAGAAGGGTTATTTTTACTGTTAGTTGAGTGAAAAAAAGCAAATATTCTAAAAAGCCTCATATGCTACATGAAAATTGGTAATGATGTTTTCAGAACAAATTGTGACAATAGAATATCTTTAAGAAAATTTATGCTAATAAAGTCTTCTGATTTTCTTTCACCTTCAGTAACCTTTTGTGTCTTAGTGGCATTATTACCTTAAGTTCGAATTCCAGTTGAATTCCTTGCATTCACTTATGCACAAATACCCTTGGGAAAGTTATTAATTTGTCTTTTCCCTCTAGTTATGGGTTAAATAATAGGACAGATTGGGTTCTATAGCCTTGGCTAGCAACCCAGTTTACTGCAGAAAGCAATAGCAACCTACTGCGGGATAATCTTCTGCCCAGTCAGTCATGTCTCTTTCGAGACATGATCGCCCAAAGCATGTATCACATGTGGCACCTGACTGACTGACTGAAGTGAAATGATAAAAACAACAAAAATAACATACCAGAAAATAATATGAAGGAATTTAAGGAAAGATGATCACAACTTTTGTAGCAAAGTTTTTTTGGTTTTTTTTATAGTTTCCACATAAAAATAGCCAAAAATCAATTATTATTATTATTGCTTGCTGATATAGCTTGTTAAAACCAAAAGAAAAGCTTGGTAAATACTTAAATCAGAATCTAATGACATTTTTCATTTTATAAACATTTGGTGTTTATTTTTATGAAAATGTTTAGCACCAATTTTTTTTTTTTTTTTTCATTCTTAAAGGATACTAAAAATAGATTGGATGAGTTTGAAATTTTGGATAACTTGAAAAATATGAACATCAGAACTAATCTTAGTTTGTTTTTTTTTTTTTGTTTCAATAGAGTACTTTTCTATTCTTATTTCAAGAATCTTATCTTCACTACTGAAATCAATAACTGAATTATCAGCCTGTACTTTCTGAAATAGGATAATTTGAATAAAAGTAAAATATGACAAAGTACAAACTGCTTTATCTTTCATGAGTTCAAATGCTTATAAATAACAGAACTTCTACAAATCTTTTACAGAATCTTTTCTGATTCTATTGTCTCTTTAAGGTTGTAGAAGATAAATACTAAAAGTTCATTCTAACAAAAAGTAACTTTACTCTAAAAATCAAACCCAAAAAATTAATTTCTCTTTAATGTAAACATTGATTAGATATTTTACCATGAATTACTGCTAATATGAAATATTTGAAAAAGTAAATTTGGATAAGGCTTTAAATTTAAGCTGATGCTGTATTTGAATCATTCATCTATCCAAATAACTAAACTGGTCAATGTTGAACTGTATCATTAATGTCACACATTTTTGTAGGGGTATTTAATGTGAAAAATATTTCTGATTTTGATATGAATGATTAAAGAGAATGAACAATAAAAGATCAAGATTCTAAAAGACAGAGGATAGCAACTGACATTGCATTTCAATTTGTGAAGATTGCAGGTGGCACAAACAGGAAATTGGATGCACAGGTGAAAAACAAACTATTAGAATATTGGTTGAGACCTAGTTGCCAATCTAGTATTACACTTAAATTCTTATGGTCAGGGCACCAAAGATGAAAGCAATATTCAATGCATTGACAAACAATAGATTTATAATATATATTCTGAAGACAATATCTTTTTTAACCAAATCTCAAAACTTAAAAAGAATTAGCTTTTAGGATTCAAAACAAGTTAAAATACAGTAGTTAATTTTCTTTTGAGCCTACATCCTAAATATGAACATACATGCAGAAGTGATGATTTTATACAGAGACACTTTGTGATTAAAAAAAAAAATAATAAAAAGAGGCTTCCTTGCTCAATGTATGGATAAAACAAAATTTTAAAGAATTTCCTTTCATCTTCTGGAATTTATTTTTTAATTTGAAGATATATTTGCTAAAAATCTGTCATAAATTTAGCAAAAAAAAAAAATCAATCTTGACTTATCCAAGTGAAGAGATTCATTTTGTTTCCTGTATGTAGAATATGAATCACAGGACAAATATTTGGTTTAATCCAATCATTCTTAACAAATCATGAAATGAAGGTCGTGTTAAACCGGCTTGCTTCCAGATCCTTTCATACGAACACAAGGGTCTTCCATGGCTTTATTCTGGGACATATACTGTTTCTGATCTTCATCAATGATCTCCCCAATATCATCAGTTCCGAACTAAGTATTGATGAAGATGACTACCATTTATTGTTATTTCAGTAGTAAATCTGACAAATCTAAGAAAATAAACTGCTCTTAAAAACCACTTCCAATCAGTGTTGACCTTTAAATTTTAAGGCCTACAAAACAAAACTACTTTCATTAAATCACCACAAAGAATCTTTGCTGCCTGCCATCAACATGGCTGATGCTAAACTCTAGGAGAGAAACATGCTATATCATCTTGGCCTCACGTTTTCCTCTGATATGAAGTGGAGTTAGTGATACTGAATCAATTACTTTGTCTACTGTAATTAAAGTTGGGTCACTGTGTTATACCAGAAATCTTTTTCTCATCTAAATTTATCTTGCATATTTATAAATCTACCATTCATATGTGCATTGAATACTGTTGCCATATCTTGTCTGGTGCTCTTGATGAACATCAAGATTCTTGATAAAATCCAAAGAATATTGACTTTAGTTACTTTCTTGCTGATCTATGTGGCTTTCTTTTGTCTTTTCTACAAATATTCTCATGGCATTTGCTCTGATGAGCTTTTTTATCCCTGGTACTCCAACTAGATGAATTTAAGTGTGCTACTAGACTGACAACTACATCCTACCATTTTACTTTGAAATGGTCAACTACAACCGTCACTTCTACTCCAATAGTTTCTTTTCTTGCATTCCCAGATAACTACAATCTTTGAAGATTTTTTTTAATGCAACATCTATTTCGATCTTCTGTGTTTTTGGACCCTGTTCATTTTTTTTATCCTTCCTTCAATTGTCCCTATACTCAGCCTTCTCATTCTCTTTCACTTCCTATAACCCCCAGCATCCTAGTGGCATTACTACATTGATTGAGGTGAAATGATTTAATAAAATAAATACGGTAGATTTTAAAAGATTTGTTGAAGAAGTTATAATCATAACTGAAATGGTTAAACTTTTGGGAACTATCAAATCTAACCAGTATGAGTCATTATGCTAAATGTAATCCGGTTTATTTCCTCTGCTCTAAAAAAAAGTACATTCATAAGAATGTGTGTGCGTGTGATAGAGTTAATAACTAATTTTATATAAAGTTCAAAATCTGACATTTTAAACCTTAAATCATTTTATCAACTTATTTAAATTTTGATTCACTGCACACAAGTTACATTGCAAAAGCTGATTTAATACAAAAATATTTTCTTATGAGGCAAAAGAAACTTTCCAAAACATATGCTTTGGAATTTTGTTGCAATAGAATAAACAAAACCACTACAGTTTTTTTTTAAAGTCATCTATATAATTATTTATTATATTTATCCTGCTAATTAAAACATGTAGCAATGCACACAAGTGTTGCATTTTGTACCAGAAATAGTGTACCAATTTGCCATGAGCACAAGAAGTATTTACACAAATGATACTTTAAATGACAAAGAAATGAATTTGGCCAATTGTACAGAAAAGACCAATTCATTAATTGAAAGAAATCTAAAATGTGACAGCAAAATTAATGAACTGAGTCATAATAGTATTCTGAGATTCATCTTATTTTTTGTTATTGTACTTTATGTAAAATATAAATTATTTGTCAATTTTTTTTTCAATTTTGTGCCATAGTGTTTTAATTTAATTAAAAAAAAAAAAGAAATTTTGCTATTATATAAAAAAATTACAGAATTATCTGCTTCAAAGTTCTCAGGACAAAAATTTTACAAAGTATCTCAAATTAATAAAGTATAAGACTGCTTAGAATATTTAAAATTTTTAAGATTTCTTGGTAGTTAAAAATAAGATTATATAAAAAAATGGTGTTCACATAATTGTTAAGTCATTTTTGTTTTCACTTATGTACCCCATTATTTAAATTTCCCAAACATCAGGCTATCAATAAATCATGCAACATGTCACAAAACACCCACCTCAATGTTAAGAAATTGTTTTTCTGTGATATTTTAAACTAAAAGTAAGTAATATGTTTCAATTAAAATTTATTAAACTTTAACTCAGCTAAACTTCCTCAAAATTTCAGAAAAGTATTTTGTTTTTGAAAGATTTTCTAGTATCTAATGAAGAGAATCAGATTGTGTTGACAGATTTTTCAATATGGATGGAATTATTGATTTTACTGATAAGTAAAAAAAGAGAGTTCAGTTAATTTAAACTCAGTTTGAAATATACTAAGAGATCATTTACTGGGAATATTAAAACTAAAATTCAACTCCAAAAAAGATTTTTCAATTTTCAAAATGCATTTAAAACTTTGACATCACTTTCTTTAGGCAGTACCTAAATAAAATTCTTCATTTTACTAAGTTTAATAAAAGTGCATAAAATAAAAAATTATATACTTAAATATTGAATATATAAAGGTTAAAGGTAAATTATCTTCATACATAAATACGAATTTCTTGATGATTGCACTGCAGGTGGTCCATATTTCTTTAACAATTTTTTGTGTGTGTGTGTGTTTTTTTTAAAGTAAGAGGTGAAATTATACAGTTTTTGTTGTTTTTTTTTTTTCACTATAATATCACAGGCTACCTTGCATAAATAAATGTTATTTTCATTATGTTTTAAGTAAGAAAAAAAAAGTTAATTTTACTAATTTGTTGTTTACATTTTTTGTCTAAATGGCAGTTCAATGATTTGATAAGGGAACTTGTCAAGCTTTCAAAAATGCCTAAAACTTTATTTACATATAGAAATTTATTTTTCTGTTAATACTGCTTAGTTTTAGGCTATTATCTTTCAAATAAAACCGAAATTCAACCTGACAGAAGATATTTAAATTATTTAAAATGTGCTTTGTTTTTTTTAGAAAGTCTATAGATGGCTCAGAACGAGAAATCAGGGAGCCAAGTTAGAATTCCAGTTGAATTCTTCGCATTCACTTATGTGCAAATACCCTTGGGAAAAGTATTAATCCATCTCTTTCTTCTAGTTATGGGTTAAATAACATTACAAATTGGGTTCTATAGCCTTGGCTGGCAACCAATCTACCACAGAAAGTAATGGCAACCTACTGTAGGAAAATCTTCTGCCCAGTCAGTCATGTCTCTTTTGAGATATGATTGCTCATACGTGTATCAAGTATGGCACTTAACCCTCTAGGGCCATTCGTATCATATTTGATACAGTATGAAAACAAGCCTTGAAAGAAATATTTTCCTGAAAAATTTTTTAAGAGAATTATTTTATAAATTTCAAATGAAAGCAGTACTGACTGCTCAGTCAATGAATACCAAATGTTTCCTTATAGGGAAATACTGTATCAAATATGATACGAATGGCCCTAGAGGGTTAACTGATGAACTGATAGTGGTTTGGTAACACTATCAGTCAATCAGTTAAGTGCCATACTTCATACACACTTGAGCAATAAAAAAAAAAAAAAAAAAAAATAATGTGTGGTAACTGCTTTTGAAAAATAAAAGCTACTCCCATATTCTATTTTCCAATGCTTGCTGTTGATCTACTGAACACCTGCTATGCACAAAAGACTCAAAATATAATTGTCTCTTGTCAAAACAAATGCTAAACTTTCACTTCATTTAATTTTAGCATTTTTAAAAATAGGAATGGCTTCCAAAAGAAATATACATGTTTAGAATATAATTAAGCTTATTGTCTGCCATTTTGAGAAGCGTAATTGCCATTGAAAGAGATTTTCAGATGATTGAACTTTTTTTTTGTGTGAAATTTTTGGTGTTCTATGTTTCAGCCAATCCATTACTGATAAGGTTGCAGAATGGATCAGCCAAAACATGTTGAAAACAACAAAAATCACAGTATGACTGCATTCAATTATTCAAATATCATTGATTAGGCTTATTTAAAAATTAATGTTTATATTTTAATATCAAATTTATTGGTTCTACATCATTGCATAGTTGAAAGAAAAATTGAAACTTGATTTCCAATGCACATGATCGAACATTGCAGTCATTATTTCATGTGTGTTTTTTGATTAATTTTTGAGATTTCCCTCATTATAATTGTTCCTGTTAGAATGGGCTTAAAATTATAAACTTAAATCGTAAATATGAAATACTAGCAGTTTAGCCCGGCATTGCTCGGGTGTAATGAGAGCTTTAAAACTAATCTATGGTCCTGGAGCTCAGACTCTGGACGTTGGCACGAAAGACTAAAAAGCAATTGTTTCCAGTTAAAGCGAAACTGTAGACTGAAAGAAAAATGAATGAATTTAAGTCAAATTTTGAATTCCTGGTGTCGATATCAAATAAGTTTTTTTCGTCATAAACTGAATTTTGAAGGCTAAATAAGTCCTCTGAGTAAATTGTATCATGGCTGAGACTAAGAACTACAATTATACCTACTGAGAGCCAAACCCGAAGCAACAACTAAAATAAAAGGGCTGAAAAAAAAAAAAAAAAAAAAAAAAAAAATACAGACATACAAGCAGATAAACAGACACACACACAAACATCTTGCCTTTTATATATATATATATATTATTGATTTTCTGCACTATTGTAAGAACTGCAACCTTGAAACTTCTGAATATCATTTCTTTGTCTATGAGTGTATCAAATTTGATTAAAATCGAACCACTTCTTCTATAACCTGATTTTTTCGATTATCGATTTCTTATATTTATCGGGGGTACCTCGACACAAAACCTAGCTAAGAACACTCGCAGACGCTTATAGTACAACTGTGTAAGTTTTCAAGAAAATAGGTTCAGCCGTTTTGGAGTCTATAGGTAACGGACACACACAAAGTTCCATTTATAAATAAGTTTAGATATTCAAGATAAATTCAAAATAATATAAGCCCTGTTACTGAAGATATTTTTAAAAATAGTTCATGTTAAATGTGACCAATTTTTGAAAACAGAAACTATTTTTAAAATAATTTTACAAAATTTATAAACAATTGATAAAATTTAAAAAAAAAATTGTTAGAAAAAATATTTCCTCTCCATAATGCTATTAATTTTTTTGTTTTGTTTGAACACGTACAATCTCCAAAATGATAACAATGAATAAAATGTATTGCGAACTACAGTAATTCTTACACAGATCATGTAGCACCAAATGTCTGACTGTTTTCATATACCTTAACAAAATAGACAGAGCACTAAACAGACAGCCAATAACACCCTTTCATTATTCTAATTTCAAAAACATAAGTGAAAGACTCCTATTACCAAAAACAACAACATCAAAAACAGAAAAGATAGTCTACTATTGTATCCTACGAAAAGCCCGCACAAAACTTTTATGTAAGAGACAGTGGGATCAGACGAGTACCTGACACTTTTTTCCACTCCCCTATGACATTGAAAGAGAATGGCATGCATGATCAGAGCAACAAACAGAAAATGACTTTATAAAAGGATATAAACAGGATAGACTTGTATGGATATCCAGAATTAATGCATAGAATCATTTCTAAAGACAGGATGCCAACAAGTGTGGACCACACAAGCTCATCAGTAGCAAGGAAGCAAGCAATGGCAGAGCCACTGATCAAGGTGCATGTGACATTATAGAAATTTAGATACAGCAAGAGAATTAACATCTTTCATACAAAACACACAAGCGCACAATTCAGTCTGAAACAATAATAAGAGGAAAATAAAAATGAAATCTAGCAGAACATTTTTTAATAAAGTATCGACTTTCATAATGGGTCATGCAGCATCAAACAAAATTCTTTTTTGTTTTTTTTTAACATTATGAAACCATCTTTTCAGGATAAAGGAGTAATTCGTTTTATAACAGATATAATTTTTTTTTTAACAAATCTGCAAACTAGTTTCACCTGCTGAATTGAAGATACAAGAAATAAAATGAAGTGCCAAAAAGTTATACTGAGACTGTATAGTTTCACCCTTCCCCAACTGTAAAAATATATGTAAAGGGGTTATGCAGATGTGGCAACCATGGGATGCAAACAAGATTTCATAATTTGTCTACAGAATGATTGCCGAAGCCACTATCACTAAGGTGGAAACTACTATAGGTTTTCTTCAGGTAAAAGTTGCAAAGGTATATCAGGAATATGTAAATTCCTGACAGAGGCACATGAAAACTGCAGGCTTCTACAGCTGATAAGGGAAAAAAAAATGGGACCACAAGAACATGAATGGTAATCAACTAATAAGGTGGAGCATTGCACAGAATCAGATTCAAATTTAATGGTGGAGCCGCTCAACCACTGGGTTTGGTAATTGACAAAGATACTATTACTGATACTATAGCATCAGTTATTGCACCTCATAAAACATCACCATCAAACTGTGAAAAACTGGCAGACAGTCAAGTTTGTGTGTGGGAAGAGATTGCATGAGGCTATGGAACAAGCCAATCAACATGGTGTTGTGCAAGCTGAGGGTTGCTCTGTAATGGCATTCTATTAGAGTTCACAAGAACCACAATTGAAACTACAGGGTGCTGAACAAAAAAAGTAGAAAATTTATTATTGTTTGTTTGTTTTTCTTACACTTATTTGAAATAAAAGCATAGAAATTTAGTAGCTTAAAACAGAACAAAAACAATTGTTAGATGTGGTGTTCAAACTAAAGCTTTTTTTTTTTTTTGTGGGGACATCCTGTAGTAGATTCAGTCTTGATATGTGTGACAGACATGGTTACAGATCATTTGCATCTCTTTAATTCACCATATTTCTCAGTGGTAATGGTTTCTTCCAACAATCTAAAAGAATCTACACTGTGCATGGGTGGCACCAAACTTACTCCAAGAACATTTGACTGGCTTCCAGAAACCACATTGAGCACCCATAAAAACATGTTGCAGACCTCATTAAATTATGTTCAACCATACACAGTGTAGACAAATCAGTTATGGACAACCCTGGAGCATGTATAATAGATAAACACAAACAACAACTCTAGTTTCTAACAAACTATGCCATGTTGCACAACTGCTGTTATTCAAGTGAAAGGAAAAGCTACACATTATTTGGGAGCTGCCTCTAATTTCTTGGCATTTCGGTTGACATTCACACATTATATTTAGGAAAATTTCCTTCAGTTTACAACTTTTGAACGTATAGAACAACTATAGTAATCATACATTACATTATATATATTAGTAAATTTTTAGACAAGTTATGATTGCCAAAAAGTGATGAAAGGTTTTAGATATATTCAATCATCAATTTCTAAAACATAATGATCTGATATCATTCATGCATAAAAATCACTTCAGAATAAATATTGTAGTGTTTCAAGATAGACCATTAAAATAAAATTCCTTTGCTTAAGCTTGAAAGTAATTATTTTTTCTTCATGAAGATAAATCTGCTACGAGCAAGATTTGAGGTTAATACTTAAAATGAAATTTTAAACTTCTTGATAACATCACAAAAACTAAGGTAAAGACAGTTCTTGAACAAATATTGTATAAGCCATTTTAACTGGCAAGAATGTGAGCAGTTTTCAACAACTTGTCCAACAGACTATTAAAATGTGTATAATATTAAAGTTAAATATTTACTACTACTTCAGTAACTAACTCAAGTCTAATATCAAGAACTTGCTATTTTTATTTATATTTCTAATACCAAATATGTTTTGGGATAAAGGGAATTAAGTGAGAATGAAAATTGCAAAAGTAAAACATGAAAGAAATTGCATAAATAAAGAATAGTAAAAATTATCACAATCTTTTAATATTTACGTTACAGCACTTTATCATAAAGATTTTAATGAGACGAATAGTCTGCAAGTTAATATTTTCACATTAAAATTGGTGTTAATCAAATGATGTTGGTAAAAGTTTCAGGATATATTAGTAATATCATTTGAATTTCAGTTTACATCTATCCAATTAAGTTCATATAGACTTATTTACAAATAAACCCAACAAAAATTTCATTAACAATATTCCACATACCCAAATAAATTATTTCACATGGTAATATGGGGGGGGGGGTCTTTGAAATTCTATAATCTTCATTATTGTTTATCAATTTTGTTAACATTCAGCCATTTTGATTTGACTGACATTACTTGCAGCAATTTTTATTGTTTTGGAGAGATCTTTGCTTGAATACTGTTTAAAATTCATACACACATTTTTCAATAATAAACAAGATTTCAATCTGATTAATATCTCAGGAGGCTGGAGGCTATTTTATTAATATATCTTTCAAACCTTCTTTGGGTATTTTTTTTTTTTAAATAATCATTTCACCCAAAGCAAAGCAGTACTGTCACTGGTGCACAGAGGGTTACATAAGAGGAGAATGAAGAGAAAAAGGAACATGTCACAGGGGGTGTTGGGAAATGGGTAAGAGAAGGACAGGAAAACTACTGCAAAGAGAGCTGTGAAAGAGTAAGACAGAAAGAGAAAAGAACAAGATACAGTTGGTATCCAGGAAAGGATGTGAATCAAAGAGATAAGAGATGGCAATTGATGTGGCATTTAAACTTTTGGAGATTATAGTTATTAGGGAAGCAAGTATAAGAAAGGGTGTTCCATAGGTGGGAAGTGCAAGAAAAGAAGCTGATAGAGTAGAAGTTGTGGCTACATTAGATTGTTTTCACTGTAATATGGTGGGACCTAGTTGCCAATCAAGTAGCTAAAGTAAATTTGTGCAGAGGAAGCACAAGGAAGCTAAGCTCGCAGAAGCAGAAGCCATGAAAGTATTTGTAGAAGAAGGAAGCAACATCTCGTTGGCGAGAAAGTGACGAGAGTCAAGCTGTCAGGTCGGGATCGATTACATTGCATATTCTCTTTTGGATTTTGTAGAGAACTCCAAGATGTATAGCAGGGGCACCTGACCAAATATGACAGCAATATTCAATGCACGAGAGGATACTAGATTTGTACATGTGCAAAATGGATTCAAACGAGAAAAGCTTTCTGAACAGACAATGACCAGACACTTCCTAGCAGTAGATTTAGCTATTGCTTCAATGTAGTCACTCCACTGGTGGTCGGCTGAGAGGATTAAACCGAGGAGGCACAGTGTATGGCTTTCAGGGAGTCTAGTGTGATCCATGCTGATGGAAGGAGCAGGGGTAGGAGAGATTGCTGTGGTAGTTAAATGATAGCAACTTCATTTTGGAAGCATTAAAATTTACGAGCCATTTCTTACACTAGTTCATCACAGATTGTTAGTTCGTTTCAAGATCAGCAGTGAGATTTGCTTTGTCATCCTTGGCAGATTTATCAAAGCAGAAGTAAATGGAGGTGTTGTCAGCATAGATACCCACATGGAATCTGCTTACAACAGGAAGATCTTTGATAAAGATCAAAAAAGTGTAGGACCTAGGGTAGAGCCTTGAGGGACACACATGTTCATATTATAGGATCTGGAAGCATGCCCATTCAATACAATTTTCATTATGAAATTTGATAGGAACGATTTAATTAAATCAAACCAGCATCCAGTTATACCATAATCCTGAAGTTTGCACAGAAGGCCAGCATGCCAGACTATCAAATGCTTTGCAGATATCCAGGGCAACAGCTTTGCCGTTCTTATTGAGAACTTGGTATATGTGATAATCATTAACATATTAGTGGTAGACCTGACAAAGCAGAAGCCATACTGTTTGTCAGAGAATAGGCTGTGAGATGTTGAACCACTTCAGCATTGATAATAGCCTCAAACACTTTGCCAAAAACTGGTAGGAAGCTGATAGGGCAATAATTAGAGGTATTTGAAGGTTCTCCAGAGTTCTTAAAAACAGGAACCACTGAGGAGAAGTTGCAGCAGACAGGAAAGCAAGAAGCAGAGAGCCAGTAATTATAGAGTTTGGAGAGGAAAGTTTGGGGGTACATTTCTGCATAACGATGACTGGGATTCCATCACTTCCACTCGCCTTATTGGGGGGGGGGGGGGTCAAACTTCGAAATTATCTTAGTAAATGTGTAATGTAATGTAATGTAAATGTCACTCAGTTGAGCCTCAGTTCTAGGTGGGGAGTCAGGTACAAATACTCCAGATAAATCAAATGTAGAGTTGGAGGAGAATCTGTGAACAAAGCAGTCAGCTTCAAATTTATTGATTAAAGGAGGGATGGAAAGATTGCTATTAAACAACAGTTCACTAAAAACTTGCAATAATTTTCTTCATTTTGCATCATAAATTTTTCAAGTGATATATAATTTTACTGCCACTAATACTAGCACAAAACATTACTCTATTTTTCTTGTTGATTGCCTATTTCCATGAAGGACAACGTCTGGCATTATATCCATTCAATATTACTCTACATTCATAATTAAAATTTAGTTTTTTATGTACTTTGTTTTAACTTATTTTTTTTTATCATTACTTAAAAGGTTTCATTTCTTTTATATCTTTAGGCAATGTTCTAAATCTTCTGAATTTTTCTGTTTTTATTTGTAATACAAAGTTTTTAAAATATTTTCTTGCTGGTGAATCTATTTTCCTTGCTTGTAACACTGTAAGTGTTCCTTATGCACATACCTTAAATCAAGTATCGTTGGACCGCAAATTCAAACCCTGGAATAGATATTTGGAGAATATCTGTGTGTATATTTTTTTTGTCTTTTTCTTAGGAAGGGCTGAGAGAGAGAGAGAGAGAGAGAGGAAGAAGAAGGAAATAAGCGCTGAGGTGGCCAGGAGATAGAAGCAAGGCAAAGCACAAGGCATTCACGAAAATGACTAATATAATAACAATTTAACAAAGACTGGCTGGCCTCGAGAAAGAGGGGAGAGAATTCTATTTCTTTCTTCCTTGTCTGTTTCTCTCCCTTACGCTATCAGAGAAATGATAAGGATTGACTGAAACTGTAAATTATCAGTCGGTTTTGGAAAGAGACTACTCACGTAAAGATGGAATTGTAATTAACGCTGACAGGTGACTGTATAACGTCAACAGAATCTAGTCTCCAAATTCCCAAAAATGGCAAAAACCATAAGCAGCTAATTTAAGCCAGATGTACGAAGTTGACGTTAGATTGTTAATGAAGAAACATTCTGATCACTTACTACCTCATGCCGAATTGAAACGGTTTTGACAAAGAGACAACGGATTTGAAAATCAAGTCAGATTGTCACAGATATGTCAGAAAGAGGAGACAAAAAACTCACTCGGAACGCAGAGTGAAGACGCAAAAAATCCTCTCTCTCTCACCTGCTAGTAACATGTACACCACCTATAAGCAGACTGTATTACTTCTAACAACAACAGACGTAATAGCAGCAGTAATTTGCAGACTCCGAAAAAAGTTGGATTGTATTTTCTTATAATTTTTTTTTTTTGCTCTTTCTCTCTTTTACTGTACAATATAATTATTAGTCCACATAAATTGGCCTTCGCTACTATTTTGTTATTTTTTTTGTTTTTGTCTGTTTCCATTTATTCTGCATTATGCACCCAACTGCCTCGATATTTTCAGTTGCTGAGGAATGCAGCACAAAGACAACCATCCTTTTTTTTGCAGGTCTGTAGCTTTCTCTGACATCAGAAATCACAATATGGCAAAGGAAGTGAAAGATTTTGACAGATCATTTGACATCTTTGATCACCTTGGGGCGGAACAGATTTAAACAGCTGCAAACTCAGGTGCAACTAACTTATGGCCAGTTAACACACGCAATATACACCATGAGACCAAGAGGGTGGTTGGCGTCATAGCTTATTTTTAATTTTTCTCAAATTTCTTTTGTTCACATTCTTAAAGAATATTTTCCTACCAACATTTTCAATTTCTTTTTTATATTTGTTTTATGGTCTCTGTTCAATTTCTTTACAATTTCCTATATAGTAATCTCATCATTCAATAAATTAACATATTGTTTCTCTTTTGAGGTCATATATTTTTGTAATACATGGTAATCTTTGTAGCTCTGAAACTAACAATATCAATTACTACACTATATATTCTGAAAATTATACCAACATCAGTTGACTTAATATAATCTGAAGTTATGTAGAATCTCACTGAAAGCAAAACACTGGCACAAGAAAATGACAGGATGATCAATGTCACAGGAAAATACAAAACACTAATAGTATTATTATTATTCAATTTGCTTAACATGTTTTTATCCTAACATAGGATAAATATGATGACAGAAAACTTTTTTTTTTTAGATTACAAGAATTTAAGTGGCGGGCGATAAGGATTTAGTTTTACAAGTCTTACTAATTAGCCTATAGTTAAGAGAAGATATGTATTCATACCTTTCTCAAGGCTATTAGCACATAGGTGAATATAACAAATACAACTGGAATTGGAACTAACAACTCTGAAAAATTATCCATTACCCCTCTTGCATACCCAAATTTACAGCACATGATATTCTCAAGTGGTCACCCATCTAATTACTAACCAAGCTCAACATTGCTTAACTTCAGTGGTTGTATGGGAACCAGTGTTTCAATGTGATTTCAGGAAAAAGTTGATTTTTTAATTATGCTCATCATCACAGACTGGTTTGAGCTGGAGTCTAGAGTTAAGCATCCATATTCTGGGCAAGTCTTTCATTCATAAAGTCTATTCTTGCCATTCCATTCATTAACTTGATAGATGAACAAATTCTCAAAATAAAAATTATTAACAACATCCTTAAAATTTTAATGTCCCATTCCCCACCCTTTACCCCCAATATAGATAGTTAACCATATAAGGTCAGTGAACTAATTAACCCAGCTCAGTTATAAAACAAGTGACAGTAAGCTATAAGATTAGCCAAACAAAGCAGGAATATACAGCTTTTTAAATGACATTTATGTATCATATCATATGCGTAAACATACACACAATTTTTCATGAATATAAATTATTAGCATGTTCCTTGTCATCAATATGAGAGCATTAGACTGAAATATGAAAGTTTCTTTGGTTTAATTCCATCAGCATTAAACATATTTTTGAGAGCTCAAAGTGAATGGCTTGTGCTAAATGTTTGACTTAGATACACACCATTGCATTCTATACACAAATTTACCATTAATATAGATTTATTTAGTCATTATACAAGAAAAGGATGGTACTCATTAGTCAGTAGGCAAAAAAAAAAAAAAAAAAAAAAACATTAATATACTCATCAAACAAAGATCAATGGGAAAAGAATACTAGATTGAAAATTATCTGACTATTGAAAAACAAAGAAAAAAAAAGAATCAAAATTGAATGCTAAAAGATGCAATGAATTATTTAAGTTTGCTTATACTTATGATATACAATGTAAAATGTAAAAGTTATTTCTAGATTTAGCAACCAAAAATATTATTCACTACAAATATAATTCCAAAAAGTGCATGCAAAAGTGATATAAAACCTTAATACCTATTTATACCCATATGTATGAATCAGTTTTTTTTAATGATTAAATATAACTACTTGTGGTTTCCTTAAACTTTGCCAAAATTACTTAAATATTCTAGCAATATATTTGTTATTTACATCAACTCCTTCAATATAAATGATAGTCCTCTATTAAAAGGATTCTGTTTCTAATTTTTAAAATTTTAAGAAATTTGAATCTTCATTGTAAACTTAAAGTAATAAATCATTTCATATAGTAGAATTTATATTTAATTGAATAAAATATTATGACAAAACAAAAGTAACACCTGACCTTGGTAATACACACACACACAATAGCCTTTATTATTATAGAGAGCGTTATTATTTAATAGTAAGCAATTATTTTTGACAATGTATGATCCAAGCACAATATTTCATATTTCATTCCTTTAATCAAAAGATTACTTTTACTTTGTGTGTGTTTTTTTGTTGTTTTTTTTTTGTTGTTGTTTTAGGTAGCATTAAAAACATTTCATTTTAACTTCATTTATTTTTTACTGGATAGTAACAGCTTTTATATCAGTGTGCCCTAAATAAGAAAAGAAAAAGATATTAGAATAATTTTGCTTATTCTAACATAGATGAAAAAATATGCAACATTTTCAGTTTATTATGCTTTTTATTTCAAAAAGCTAAAATTAAATCAAACACTAAAATATATCTCTGTAGTTTATGTAGAAGGTATTAGGAATGATTAAAATGTGGTTTGAAAAATTTAGTGGCTGAAGCAATTTGTACGATCAATGTTCTAAAATGAGTAGACCATTTAGAGTTGAAAGTTATCAAATAAAGATATTAAGAAAAATTGTCTACAGAGGAGCAAGCAATGAGAATCATTTGCACCAGCTTACATTATGCAGCTTCCACAAACTAACTGAAGAAAAAACATCCTAGGTATTATTTTCTTGGACAATTTACTACATAAACATGTTTGATTTTTAAAACAAATTGTGATAAGCAATAAAAAAAATGTATACTTTACAACAAAAGGAAGTTAAGAGGTGATAGGGCTGATAAAACAAATTCATTAATCAAATGATCATCAGACAAAGAAAGTGATACTGTCTATATGAGATTGGAAGTGAGCCCTTCATTATGAAGTCCTTCCGAAACAACCAATTCAAACAAGAACAACTCCAAACTGGACCAACTGAAGAAATCAATGAAAAATGTCCAGAATTAATGAAATACTTTTGATATTCCAGCTCGATAATGCCAGACTGCAGGTTTATTTGATAAATCCTTACAGCTTCACTCATCTGGCATATTTACCTGATATTACACCTATGGATGAGCATTTTGCTCCTGTCTTTAGAGAAGCCTGGAAGACTGCAAAAGGCACAAAAAGCTGAGAAATATAAAATCTTTCAGTATGATGAAATGAGATTTTTTCTTTTTACCAAATTAAGCAAATGAGCATTTTGGGATTAGCAAAAGAGAAATTTTGATAAACCAAATTTTATAGAATGAATATTAAATCAAAAAGAGAATTGGATGGCAAATAACACTCACAAAAAAAAAAAAAAAAAAAAAAGAAAGAAAAGAATAATCATATGCCAAACACATGGAATTCATAAATATTCAAAATGAAATTTTAAATTAAGAATACTTTTAAAGTCAAAATTGAAATATTAAATGTAATCTAACTTTAAATGCATCCTAACCAAATAGAATGAATAAAACTGCCATGTTTTATGCAGATAAAACAGCAGTGAGCTTGAATAAAAAAATAAACAATGCTTTTTTTTAATTGATATAAATATTCTCAGGTTTTTTATATAATCTATTTTCTTCAAGAACCTATACTTTCTTAAACCACTGCCAGAAAGTTAAATTAGATTCTCCTTCAACACCAAAACTAAAAATCTCAAAATTAATAATTACCCAGAATTTAAATAAAATATCTAAAATCAAATACTTTTTCTGACAAGTAAATTTAACTGAAAAGTAAAGAAAATGGTGAACTAATAATCAATTTATGATTTTGGTACACATTAAAAGAAAATATACTTTGCAGTATATGGTTATTTTCTAAATGTGGCTTATATGTGCCACATGGCCCAAAGCATGGAGCACCTAGTGAGGAACAAACTCATGACTCAGTCATAATTGTTTTAGATATATCAGCTTGCTAATCATTATACCATGTTGAGATGGCCATCATATAATTTACAGCGTATGATATGTACCCTAGATTTAACCTCAACATGTTGGGAAACTAAGTTTGTCATAAGTATCACTAAGGAAGATTTGTAGATTCAAAATTTGGCTGTAAGACTGTATTGGTTGCAGTGATTTTGAGGGTAAGTTGGGGGGAAAAAATATTTAACTTCCAAAATGAGAATAAACAAGACTAACAGCAAGTCAATTCAAGGCCACCCACAAGACTAAAGGGCTTGTTCTGTACGAAATTATATTTCTTCTAAGAAGATATGGGCTCATTAAATAATAATTTATTAATGAGAGGAGGAAAAATACAAGATGAATCATTGTATTCTTTGCCCAAGTTCCCAAGAGGTAACAAAGTGCTTGTAAAACAAAAATAGAAAGCAACTTAAAATATGTTTAATTAAGGAGTAATTGTTAACAAGTAAATGTTATGAAAGAGTATTAAGGTTTTAAGGTTCACCTATTGCCTGGCCTGTGCTCACTCCATATTTAGCAGTTGATTCCTTTTTTTCCCTGTTTAGGATGTATAATACCAGTTCCTTAATGATTTGGCCTGACTTATCAGTGACTGCAACTTCTCACTTTGAGGGTACTGAGTAGGTAATTTTTCCAATTGCTGCTACCCAGCTGATAGAAGGGATCCAAAACTATTTACATAAAATTTGTTTCAATAAGCTTTTGCCTTATTTTCAAAGTTTTCCTTGTCCCCAGCATATTTTTGTAATAATCTGAAAAAGAGTTGCTAGAAACACTGAATTTTGCAAAGCAGTTCATCAATATATCATCGAAACATGTAATTTTACATTGCCATAAATCAATACTATCCCACTATCTCAAAATGGTGAAGCATGGGTGGATTAAAAAAAGGGGAGGGCATTTGATGTGCCACAAGATTTGTTTGATGGAACCATGGTCTCCAGATTAATAGGCATGTACATTTTGAATAAGATCACTGAAATAGCCCACATAAACAACCATGGATTATATAGAGATGACAGATTGATGACAGTGTAGAACAACAGAAGAGCAAATGACAAGATAAGAAAATGCTTTTCAAACTCTTCAAGAATTTCAATTTTGAAATAGAGGTTGAAATGATTAAAAAGTTATCCATCATTTAGATGTAGAATTTCATCTGAAAACTGGCAGTGTCTCCTCATATATGAAACCCAACACAAATTTAAGGTATGAGGACACTGGATCTAACCATCTTGCTAACATAATCAAACATATTCCTAAAGGAATAAAACACAGGTTATATAAAAATTCATCTCCCAAAACAATTTTTGATTAAAGAAAAAAAGATAATTAAAGGGAAAATAAATGAAATTTAAATGAAAATTGCTATAAAACAAATTAGAATATAAGCAAATGAAGAATAATGTGAGAAAACATTTGGTCAAACTACCTTTTAATTTAGAAGTAAAGTCCAAAATAGAGAAAATATTTTTCAAATTAATAAACACTTCTATATAAACTCAGAAATACATGAAATATTCAATAGAAATATAGTTAAATTAAGTTACAGCTGCACTTGCAATTTAGAAAATTACATAAAGAAGCAAAACACCATGAATTTCAAAACTTACATGAAGCATAATATCATTAATGAAAAATGTAACTGCAGAGACAAAAAATGCCCACCTGACAGAGTTTGTAAAACAGGAGTTATTTACAAAGCAAAAGTACAAGATACAGATGGACAGAAAATATATATAGGATGTACTGAAGGAAATTTTAAAAAATGGTAGAATCCCAAATCTACATTCAAGCTGGAGAAGCTTAAAAATTGTACCAAAGAACCTTATGTAACTTGGAACATATTAAAGGCCAGACTTTGCGACGGTGGTGATGTCTGCAGATTATGCCAAGAAGAGAAGTTAGCCATAGTATTATTTCCAGAACAAGAGTGGTTGTTAAAGGAAAGACCCAAAGTAATGTCAGAAAATATATTTTAGGATCATACAAACCCAGATGAAAATGTTTACAATTCTTAACCAGCTCATCCTTAAATTTTAAAATTCCAGTTATGCATTCTAAAAGTTCCTGTAATACATTAAAAAAAAAAAAACAGTGGAAAATCAGTTAATATAAACCCCTGAAGATACTGAAAAGTTCAAACCAAGGTTGTGTAATTAGCTGAATTCCGAATGAAAATATGTAAAAGCTCTACATCATATATGTATTGAGCACTTTTTAATACAACTGTGTACTGGTCTAACTGACCAATAACTGATTAATAATTATACATACACACACATATATATATATATATCTCTATCTAAACTTATTTATAAATGGAACTTTGTCTGTTTCTGTGTGTGTTACCTATAGAGTCCAAAATGGCTGAACCAATTTTCTTGAAAATTTACAGTTGTACAAGCGTCTGCTAGTGTTCTTAGCTAAGTTTTGTGTCGAGGTACCCCCAATAAATATCGAAAATTGAAAAATCGGGTTATAGGAGTGGTTCAATTTTAATCAAATTTGATACACTCAAAGACATAAGAAATGATATTCAGAAGTTTCAAAATTGCAGTTTTTACAATAGTACAGAAAATCAATTTTATATATATATATATATATATATATATATATATAAAAGCTTTTATTACACCCGAGCAACGCTGAGTTATACTGCTAGTATATATATATATATATATATATATATATATATATATAGGATAGATGAAGATATTTACCTCATCTCCCTACCAAGATGTGATGTGACACAAGGTTGAGTTTATTGTGGGGAACCTAAATATAAATGCTCCAGCTAGGGCTAAAAATTACCCAGCACTCTCAACCAGTGTTTGCACTGGCTTTGATAGTGACCACTAATCCACCACTCTGGTGCAATCGGGTGGTTCAGCCTATTCTTTAGAACCAGATATCTCACGATCAATTTATTTTTCTCAGAATCTTATCTGTCCTCAGACAGAGATGCAACTAAGAGATGATGATGATCCCTACACAGCAGGACACACACACATTATTTACATTATTCAGACTGTTGTCCTCATCTTTGTTGTCATATTCACAATGTATTGGTGATTGGATTTTTTAACTGAAAACTGTTTTTATATAAGAGAAAGAGAGAGAGAGATCAGAGCATATATTCAATACATCTATATATAGCTAGTCAACATTCCCTGGACAATACCTTCATTCCCACTGCCCCGACAGAAAGTGATCATCTGCTGCTAACAACATCAAGTAAAAGTCATGAGTTATGTCCTAGAGATATATCAACAAGAAATGGTCAGTATAAGCAGTGCCCTATAATGTAACAAATATGTATATCAATATCTTTTGTAATAATTAAAGAAACCCATTTAATAAAGACTGACATGTATTTACTGTTGCCAATATTTACAAGACAGATAAAAAAAAAATCTAATTGAAAAAGGCAAGTGCATCATGCATAGTGTAATTTGATTAAAAAGTTACAAACACAAAAGTAAATTCTAAATTCAGAACCAGACTAATTTGAATTAACAACCAACTAGAAGCCTTGAATTTAAGATGAATAAATAACTCAATGTATGAATTGCCATATTGAAGTAATAGATAATATGGAGAAGTACAATTAGATTGTTCAGTGATCTAAAAGGATATAATTATAGGAATTTACAGAAAATGTGAACAAATGAAACTCCTGCAGAGAAAAAAAAATATCAAAATACACACAAGTGTTTTTATAACTAAATAAAATCAGGTGTTCATATTTTACTGAACTACCAATGTGCGTTGTGGTACAGTGGATATCGGCTTGGAACGAGAAGCCGGGGAGCCGAGTTCGAATTCCAGTTGAATCCATTGTATTCACTTACGTGCAAATACCCTTGGGAAAGGTATTAATCCATCTCTTCCTTCCAGCTATGGGTTAAATAGCAGGACAGATTGGGTTCTATAGCCTTGGTCGGCAACCAGTCTACTGCAGAAAGCAATGGCAACCTACTGCCCAGTCAGTCATGTCTCTTTCAAGACATGATCACCCAAGCATGTATCACGTATGGTACTTAACTGACTGACTGACCAATTAATCTGTTAATTTTTTTTTTATTTTGTTCTATAAAAGAGCCACTCAAAGTAGAGTTACTGAAGGAGTTTATTGTGCGAGTGGAAAGAAAAAGAGGTAAGAAGTGCAGTTCATGAGGATATTTGGCAAAGATAATGGTTGACCCTAAACATGAAGAGGTTGATTACAGAGATCAAGTAAGCATCCTCTTGGGAGTCAGTTCCACAAAGTAGCAGATCACTGGAAGAAGCTATTTAAGTGAAACTTAGTTCTCATGAATGTGATACAAAAGGAATAAGGGTAGTTCACTACAGTGTATGCAGCATGGCAGGTCTTAACAGAAAGTTAGAACTGGTGAAACTTAGGAATGTACATTTTCCATGGAAATGTACATAGAGGAGCAGGAAGCTTGTAATGTTTTGTCTGAGAAAGGGGTTGTAGAGTGAAAAATAATTCATTACTGACAAGGTCGTGTGAACACATTTGGGCAATCAAAACTAGAAAGTAAAGACTGTGCAGTTCCAGCCCAGATGTGTCAGCAGTACTTTATTTTTTACCTGACCTGGTTCTTGTAAAGGTAGAGGATAGCATGAGGAGTCAGGTACTTTCTGGAGTGGTACAGAGAAATGACTATTTTTTCAGTATCTTTAGTAATGGATCATATATACAAGTTCCACTTGACGTTTGGAATGGGCATAAAGTTCCAATAGCTGTTCAAGGTAAGGGCGCCTACTTGAGAGAACACCCATACATTGCAACAGATGAAAATTCAGCATCTATGATACTTTTTTTTTTATTCTCTGTGGGAACAAGAAACAAGCTTGTGAAATTTAACTCTTGCTAATATATGCATGTAGATTTGCTATGAGGAGAGGAAAAGTTTTACAAGATTTGGAAAAAAAAAAAGTGAAAAGTTTGCAAGTTGCTAATTTTAAATACTTATCCTTCTATTGATAAAATGAGAGTCTATAACAATCATGGAAGCCAGGATAACCTAAGAATGAAACCACAGATATTGGAATTTTCAGTTTAATGCTCTATGACTATATAATAGTCATAGTTGTGACAATTTAACTGCCATAGGAAAGCAATTTTATTAAAACATAAGACAGTAAGGTGAAACTGGAGAAGGGAAGAGAAAGTGATGTTAAATTGAATATAATATATAATTTTGGAAGAATTGAAGGTTGAAAATCTTGCTTGGAAAATTAGAATAAATTTAAAAATTCCTAATTGGAACTGTGAGGAATTGAAACTGAGTATACTAAGTAAAGAGACCGAAAAGGGTGCTACCCAAATTCATATATGAGCAGGACTAGACTGAAATTCTAACAGTTGAATTTTAGCTCATTTTCACTGACCTGAATCATACTATTCTCTCACCTGCTCATATCTGTACATAATTTTGGGGACTGACAAACAAACTTATTATCTGGCCTTAGACATCACACAGGACACACTAACCATAATGAGCAGTAAGTTAGTTAAGTTCGAGCTCAGTTCCAGTTGCTAGCTGTGTTGGTTTTATATTATTTACATTGACGGGACTATTGTCCTCATCTTTAGTGCCATGTTTACGTTTCGGCCATTGTACACTCCGGCCATTTTCAGGTGCTAGAAATTTCAAGCCAAACATTTTATTTCGATCACTGGGGTATATCATTCTCATTCCATGTGCAATGCCACTTCCAGTAGCCATTTAGTTATCTCCCTTTAACCTAAGTCTAAGTTATTTGTTCACCACTGCTTTAGCCTGGTATTGAACTCACAACACTTTGGGTCAAATCACTGAAACTAACTAATGCCTGTATCCATTGGGCCATGACAATTGTTTTCAAAAGATCTTAAACACAGTAAAAAAAAAAAAAAAAAAAAAAAAAAAAGAGCTTTGATTTCTAGTTTTGCATGAATAGAGTATATTTTGAGCCAGTTTCAAGTTCAACTACAGAGAATTTACCTTGAATGATCTGAACAGTAAAAATCAGACCATGAAGATTACAACTTTACAGAGCTTAAAGCCATATAAAATAGCTTACATTTATAAATGAAGTCTTAATTTCTTTCCAATATAAGAGGTAAAATGCTCTCATTGAATAGTTTGATAACTATATATAAATATGTATTTGTAAGAATATTTTGCACCAAAACATTAAACCTTCATTTCTAGTAAATTACAGTACATCATTTGATCAGATTTTTTAAGTAAAAATCATGTTCCATTTTTTTTTTTTTTTTTGAAAAGCCCTAGTACACCATCGAAAAAATCTGTAAGCTTAGGATTTCAATATTTGCCATACACAAACCAATCTAAAGTTAATTTGCTTTCAAGCCAAGCCTTGAACTTTACAAAATTGTATAAAAAGCATCCTTTGATCTTTTATCCTTCTTAATAGAATGGGATAAAAATATAATTGCTTTCCATTTTCATTTGATGTAGTAAATTAACTTCTCTCTAATGCAAAGTGATATTTCTTAAATTAACCTAGGTTGATACAGGTAAATATAAATACAATTTATGAAATGAACAGAAATAATTCTCTAATAACTTTTTCTGAAGTTTGCATATTAATGCTTGAACACCTGCACATCTTATGTTCAAAGAATAAATGACTCATAAGTGTGTCCCTTCAATTACTACATAAATAGAATAAAGGGTTGAAAGATGTGTATGTTTGCGATTTATATATTTTATATATCGGTTGTAATAGTTATAATAATAATTAGTATTATTATTTTGATTGTTCGTTAGCTTAAATTGCTCCAGGGGTAAGCATAGATATGTTAAAGCATAGTTATATATCTCTATATGGTTTTAATCAAGATCTCAGCTTGGATGACTGCATAACAATGAGTTTTATTCTATTTTCATCAAAAACAACATTTCAAGAAATCATTCAAAGCAATATTCAACCCACTTTTTCCCTGAACATATTTGTAGGAATATAATTTTTTCCATGAACATATTTTTAGGAATATTTCTTTTTCAGCTTACCAGGCAAACATAGCTACAAATGACACCTATAATGTTGATTGAAAAACAAAAAGAGAAAAAATAATAAAGAATAAGAATGTTAAGAGAAATAATTTTACACTGCTAATAGTAATAACTGTTCCTGATAATTTAGCAAAATAAGGCTGGCCTGATAGATATCTAAGTGGATAACAATTTATAAATATTAATTGATGTGAACAAAAATGAATACTAATATCTGCTCTGATCAGAAAGTGTACAAAAATAAATTCAAAGTAAATATTCTTTGTGAAAACTTAATTTCAGTCATCAAGTGGATTTTTTAACATAAGCAAAACCATTCACAAGCCAAACTCATTTTTTATAATCACTATTTTGTTTAAAAGTCAAGCAGAAAAAATTTGCATTCTAAATACAGCACAAAAGCAACTTATTTATTCCATATTGCTCAAACTGCAATATTTCCATCATAAAATATTGACATTTTGTTTATACCATGTTAGCATCTATATGAATAAAATAGCAAATAATAGTACTTAAATTTGTATTATGAGTATCACCATGCACTTTTTGATGAAAAAAGCAATAGATGAGGAAAAAAAGCCCAAATCTTGTTTCATCATAAACATTCCACAAGGTAAAAAAAAAAAGTTCTATGAAAATTGTGTTTCATGCCCAGAATCAATGATACAGTGATTGAGTTTTAAAAATCAATATTTTGTACAAGAATTTTTGCACAAAACATCCAAATTTTAAAAATCTACCATATTCTGTTATCAGATTTCAATAGAATTTTTGCTAATAATTCATTTAAAAAAATTAATTTGTAGGAAGTTTTTAGAAATAATTTTAAATAAAAAGTCAATGAAACTCCTATTATACAATTTTCAATTAAATATCTAAAGAAAGTAAAAGTATTTATATTTTTAATGCCAATCAATGGTTCATCTGTAATGCCCTCTCTATCAGCCTATGGTCCACCAGAACCACAGATAGCTTCTTTCTCTCCGGTCGTCCGAAACGTTCAACATCGCAACCAATCAATAAATTCAAATCTCAGCCTGCTCTGCCCAACACTGTGATTAATTTAATTGCAGACAGGTCAAGATTTGTAGTCAGCATCTCGCCTCAGGCCAGTTCGAACAGAGTGAAGACGTACAATAATAAAAATAAAAAATTTTCGAATAAGATTGACAAATAAAAATCATCAGGTTTTATTGCAAGTATAATGTACAGTAATTTTGTTAATAGCGTTTGCATGCAGAATTATCAATCTAAATTGTCCCCAAATTAGACGCAACACTTGGTTAAACTGGTAAGGGTTGGCGTGTGTGTGCGTTCATTTAATTGATTTTGGTAATTTTTTTTTGCAAGTGGCTTCTTGGCTGATGTCGGAATTACGCTTAGGCAGTCACATGCAGCCAAAGATCTCTACCCATTTTCTCAGTTCAAATCTAGAATCTGTGTTATTTCTCTCTATTTTCACTTTTATCCGTGTCAGCCAAGAACTAGTGTGGAGGTAAGAGATGGTCTCCCTCTCTTTCTTGGGTAATGGTTGCAGGCAATGCTCCTCCTACAACTCCCCATTCCTTTCTTAGTGGGCTGCCTATGACTCCCTGGTAGCTGCAGACGATTCTCCCACCTTCTTTGTCTTGCTTTAAAGAAAAACAACTATCATTTCACAGAGTGAATCATTCAACACCCACAATTTGTTTTTACTAAAACAAATTTATTAGCTATTTTCCCTTTGCATAGTTTCAGATGCTGAACACATTGCCAACTATCAACACCTCAATTAGATATTGTTCCCAACAGACATTTGATCTGTTTTCATAATTTCCAATTTCTGGGAAGTGTTTTCATATAGTTTAACCCTTTTCATAAGAGGTGTATCTTTCCTTATATTCAAATTAATAAAATTTATTAATTACCAGTATAAGACACATATCCTATATCATCCAACAACTAACTGAAATGCAAAAAGTAAAATTGCACACCTGCAAAAATGGATCAGAATGACTGAAAACCTTTTGAAAAAACCAGACCAAGGCAAATTTCACAAGTGGGTGTGAAAATTAAGATACTGGATTCTGCTTGGATAGGAAATAGTAAATTGATCTATGACCCCAGCCAATTTTTCTTAACACCTAAAAAAAATGGGTATGCTGTTTGATCCAATCACATGACTAAATTTCACTACTTATCCACGTCTCTTGACTGGCCAAAATCTGTCCGATTGGAGCAGTAATCTGATAAGGACCTAGTTGCAATGTAAGGAAGAAATTTCAAGACGCAGACCCTGTCATGTCGACATATATTCATTTTCCTCCCCTTCCAATTTCCTTTCTTCGTCTTTACTCCCATGACGCCAAAGATACAAGATACTTCAACTGACTCCTAAAAACTAAAGTCTAATAAGTAGAATTTTCCATTATTGCTTCACCTTCCTTTTCACAGGTGATAAAAAGGAAAGGAACACAGACTTTATAAGTAATATGTTAATCTTTTTACATACACACATTCTGCCACTTATTACTAATTCTTTGGAACATTTAACTACTTACATTTTCTCTTTGAACATTTAACTCATACAAATTAACTACGTACATTTTTCTCTTTGAACATCTTACAAAATTGTTATTCTGTTTAGTTAATAAAATTTTACTTTAACATACAAAACGAAATATCTTATTCTTCAACATTCCAACATCCAACCTTCTGATACTTTAAGTTGTGGGGACTTTGATTGTGTTTGGCAACAAAGGTCAATTTGATAAACTTCACCGAGGCTCCTACACTAGCAATCAAATAGTGTCATACACCTGCAACAAATTGGAAAGATTTCCAGGAAATGGGTTCTTTAGGATTTACCAAAAGCCAATCATAAAACAAGAGTCAATATCCAGAATTTGTTGCGCCCATGTAAATATCTCTCTGCATTCTTGGAATATTAGTGAGAAATATTTTACAAGACTATAAAGCAACACAGACAATGGCATAGAACATGCATTAAAATATAATTCAAAACCAAATTCTATCTAATGAAAAATTTAATTATTTGGTAGGATTTTTCTGTCTACCATTTCTTTCTTTATTTAATTGCTAGTGAAGTTTACATTTATCTTTAACTCAAATGTTTACTGAATTTGTCTATCAAGTAGTATCAACCAATTCAATTATTTCACAACAAACTGTCTGCGATGAAGTTTCCATGGGCTTGGCTCTCCAATTTCGATTGAATTTGTTGAATGCATGTAAGTGAATGCAACTAGAAATCAGAAAGCCGAGTTCAAATTCCAGTTGAATTTATTGAATTCACTTACATGCAAATACGCTTGGGAAAGGTATTAATCTGTCTCTTCTCTACAGCTATGGGTCAAATAACAGGACTGATTGAGTTCAATAGCCTTGGTTGGCAACCAGTCTACCAAAAAGCAATGGCTACCTACTGCGGGATAATCTTTTGAGACATGATCACCCAAGTGTGTATCACGTATAGCACTTGACTGACCTTGATGTAATCAACTTTGACTTCCTGCCAAACAATGTTAAGCTTTGAGCAGATATCTATTGTCAGCATTCAGAGCAGTTAATACAGTTTTGAAGAAAAAGAGATTTAGTCTAATCAATTACAAAAGGTGGTGTGATAATATATAGCCTTATATAACAAAGATCACATCTCAATAGACTGAAGACACCAGCTTGGAAATAGAATTATATATTCATCATCTTCATTATTTATATCCTCCATAATCTGATTAGCACTTATTCTGAAGTTCACAGAACAATTTTGCTGAATTACTACTAAACACAGAGAAACAGAAATGCCTTCTCTATATTTTTTTTCTCTCAGAACCAGAAACTTTCACAAAAAATGGTATACTGAAGCTTGGTTATCATTTAAAAAAGGTTATTGATAATGATAGGGCCTCGGTTAATGAATAAATTCTAACATTAATTTTGATAATTTTTTCCTAACTTTAAATTTAAACATAACTTCCGAGACAACTAGAGATAAGTTATTGAAAAATATAGAGTCAGGCATGTTTTATTACTTATTACAAATTATCAAGTAAGACAGATGAAAGTATTCTACTTCCCTATAGGTTAAACATTAAATGGAACAACAAAAGGAAAAGACGTTAAATAACTAATGGGAGCTGCAAAACTGTGGCATTAGATTTAATAGTAGTTGACAACTCATGCAAAATTCATAATATCCAAACTAATGAACCAGCCTTTGACATCTCCAAAAACTGATCACTGATATGTTGACAGACATGTTTTAATTTTAACCATCACAATTTTGTAGTTATCAAAAATGTCTTCTTAGAGAGAGGATGGTCCATGATGTCTTCAATGAACAAATTTATTATAATGTAGTTAACTAATTAAACCAAGAAAATGCTTCTTATACCTTATACAAGAGTCAGTCAGTAAAAAATTAATGTATTTTCTAATTTTAAAGACAAAATAATTCTTGAATTTTCCTTTTAAGCTATAAACGATAAAATGTCAATAAGTGCAGTATAGTTATCATCACTAAGTTTCTTACCCATAATTCTCTTTCAAAATGGCTGCTTCTCTGAACACATGTAGGAAGCAAAGTGATGTTACAGAATTTCTAGTTTTAGGAGAAAATGCTGCAAACATACACAGGAGATTAGTGAATGTTTATGGAAAGGCTACTCTTGATGCAAACACAGCAAAGAAAGGCTAGTAGAGTTAATGGCAAAGTTAGAAAGAAAAAAAACTTATCTTAGTGACAAGCTAGCTGCTGCTGTGAATACAGCGGATGCTCTCATTACAGAAGAACCATTATTACAAACCTGTGTGAAAGCTTTCAGATGAGCCATATTAATGCTTGCAGTTTAGTGCAAGCTCTTGGCTATCCAAAGATCAATGTAAAATGAGCTTCCAGAAAGCTGAGAAACTCCATGAAGGACAGATTAGTTGCTGCCCAAGAGCTACTTGAGATACAAAGCACAGAGGACACCTTTCTTGGTATAATAGTCACAAAAGAGTGTTTCACCAATGATGAAGAGGTGAAAATGGCAGCTTTCACATGGTTAAGAAAGCAGCCAAGAAGATTCTATGTGGTGGATACACATGCCTTCACTCAAAGGGAAAAAACGATGACTGAGAAAAGAAAAAAAAAATAGATTGGCACCTCCAGACATTTCTGCTTATTTTGGTACATGATATGTGCTTCTACCATTGAATATGGGTGATTAAAAAAAAGAATAGACATTACTTTTTTTTTTTTTACCAACTTTTGTATTTGCAATGAATTAAAAATCAGAAATTAGACCAAAGGCTCTAATCATCTCCCAAGTGTATTAAAAATACAATAAAATTTACAAGCAATAAATGATTAAAAAATATTAAAATTCAACAAATCTAATGTATATATATATATATATATATATATATAGTCTAACCATACTGATGAGCTGTGATACAGTGAAACAGATCTGTCTGTGGATGACTATTTACACTCTCACACCCTGATTGAGCACTGTGGAAGAATGGTAGACTTTGAAAAACAGTAGCTACTCTGGCATGTACACATCACTCATTCAGTAATGGATTAGAGCACTCTGGCTATTGAGTGGGTATAATGACAATATACACGCTAAAAAATCTGCCTTCTTCTACCAAACACTCATAACCCAGAGGTAGAATTGCTGACTGACGCCAATTCGGTCGGGTTTCAATCCTGGGTTAAAAGCAATCTGAGTTTAACTGTACTGATGAGTTGTGATACAGCGAAACAGATCTGTTTGCGGATGACTATATATATATATATATATATGTGTGTGTGTGTGGTTTACATTATTATTTACATTGGACTTTTTTCCTCATCTTAACTGTTATATTTATGTTTTTGTATGCTCAGGCCTTTTTCACGTTATATACATTGAAATTTTTAACCAAACCCTTTCTTTTATCCAAGTGTAGATTGTTCTAGTTTCCCATACCATACCTTTTCTGGATATCTCAATTTCAGTTAATTCCCTTTAGTAACTCAACTCTCCAAGTTTTTGTTCCCTCTGCTGTGGTCAGGTATTGAACTCACAACTCTTTGGATCAAATCACTGGATTACTTCAACCAATGCTTTTATTCCCAAAGACACATGGTCCAGTAAATAATGTAAGTATTTACAACACCTCATCTCAAAAATATAGACAAATAAAAAGTTTTTTAATATTCTAAACTAAAAACAGTAAAAGTACAAAAGAAAAAAAATTATGAATATGAAATATTTTTTATTAGTGTTGTCTTTTGAGAAAAATGTATTCTTGAAATAAAAATGTACACAAAATAAATTTACAAAAAAGTTTAAAACACTATGACAGCAAGTTACATCTACAAATCAAGTTTCAGTTATCAGAAAAGTAAATAAATTTAGAATGATTTCTTTTATATTACATTGAAAGACTTGAAATTTTTGACAGAAAAACTAATTATATAATGAAGGGATTGCAGCAGTTAGATCAATGATATAGGATAAGTATTTTTTTCAACACAAGGAGAAAAAAAAAACAGGTATCAAATAAAACCTTAAATAAAATATTTAAAAATCAGCAACTGCTTTGGATATTTCTTAGCAACCTTGCTTGCTTTATACCAAGGTCACACTGCTTAGTTTTATTACCAATATCAATTGAACTTAACTGAAATATGATACTAAGAACACAAAACTAAAGCCCACATTACATTTTCATTCCTAATACAAAATAGCTTGAGCTTAGAAAATCTCTTGAGATTTAGAATATTATTTAAGTTATTATGAAGCTGGTGTCATTCCTATAATTTTATCGTTTTATAACATCTATGATTTTATTGTTCAAATATTTTAACAACATACATTTTATATCTTTTTACTTGATACTTGGGAATACCAGGTACTGTAAGCTTGGATGTTCAGGTAGTGTAATAGATAATTGCTTCAAATTGTTTATTGGAAAACAGCATTCTAAATCCTGCTGGGCTTGTTAAATTCATTTTATGCACAAATACCCTTGAGAAATGTAAAATGTTAATAAGCCATAGAAAATAAATGAATCAATCTTTTTCTTGACAGTAATAAACAGCAATTTAGTCAAGTGCCATATGTGATATTTTGGCAATCATGTCTCAAAAGAGACATGACTGACTGGGCAGAAGATTCTTCCTGCAGTAGGTTGCTATTACTTTCTGCAGTAAACTGGTTGCCAACCAAGATTATAGAACCCAATCTGTTCTGCTCTTTAACCCATAGCTGGAATAAACAGTAAACAAAGCTAAAAGGTTTATAAATCCTTTTTTTTTTAAATATTTCAACTAATTTTCTAATCATGTTTATTAAATGTGGCAATTGAATCAAAGTTCATAAAAACAAATAACATGATTAGAAGTCACAATAATCAAAAGTATAAAGAGAAACAATTGAAAGTTTTAGTCTTCAATCAATCAGTCAATCAATCAAGGTCAACAGCTTATTTTGATATTCATGAATGCTATTTGACTGATCTCTTTAAAATTAGAACAAAGCAGTTTGTAAAGAAAAAATTCACTCATAAGAGAAATCTACACACAAGTTTATATGACTAAAACAACTAGGTAGAAATTACACTTTACAAGTAACTGTATAATTGAGTAAACAATGGTTGAATCTAATCAGAGAATCAAAAAAAGATTCTGGCAGCCAAAATATTATACAATTTATTATATTTATTGAGCTAAAAGTATCTTAAACAAATAGCACTTTGTTTGCACTGACTTTACAAAAATGATTTTACTTTTACTGACAGGATGCTCTCTGAAAGGGCTATACAATTTTTTATAATTATTTTTAATATTTCATTACTTATTAAAATTTCTATATTAAAATCATCTCGTCTTGTCATTCATCCTTGATTGTTGGTCAGCACATGTGTCAATATTGAAGCAGACCTGGGAAAGACTGCCATTCGATTATATCAATCGAACAGCAATCGTATTTTATTTTTTTTATTTATCATTGTCCATTTGTCATGATCTAGGATAGGTAGCCCGTATCTGTCTATGTGGAAATGTAAATATTCCCGAATCGACATGTAATCATCTTGATGGTTATTGTCGAGGCAGGCATATGACAAAATGAAGAAGGACTTATACCTGTGCTTTATTGATTATGAAGGCGTTTGACAAAATACGCCACAAAGAACTGATGGAGATGCTCAGCAACCTTGACATATTTAGGAAAGACTTAAGAGTAATCAAGAATCTTTACTGGCAACAAACTGCTTGTATACGGACAGGTAATGAATTCAGCAGATATTCAAAGATAGAAAGAGGTGTAAGACACGGATGTGTCTTTTCACCAGATCTGTTCCACTTGTACAGCGAGAATATTTTGAGGACCCTAAAAGTTATACCAGGATTCGTCATCGGCGGCCACAATTTAAGCAATCTAAGGTACGCAGTTGATACAATGCTAATAGCAGACACAGAACTACAAGACCTCCTACAGAAGGTAGCTGAAGAAAGTGACAAGAAAAGACTACAAATAAACTGCAAGAAAACCGAATACATGGTCATCAGTAAAAAGGGAAGCCCAATATGCCAAATACAAGTCGGTGATACTAAAATCAAGCAGGTACAAAAATTTAAATACCTGGGAAGTATTCTAACAGAAGACAGAAAGTGTGACAGAGATCTGAATGCGAATTGACATGGCAAAGGAAGCATTCCAGAAGTTAAGTAAAGTTTTAAGAAACCGGACAATTTCGCTAGAAACAAAGAAGAGAGTACTGGATTGCTAGGTGATGTCAGTTCTTCAATATGGCTGTGAATGCTGGACAATATCATGAAAGATGAAGGAAAAACTTGAAGCAACTGAAATGTGGTTCTACAGAAGGATGCTTCATATATCATATCATGGGTCGAGCATGTGAGCAATGATGAGGTTTTGGAAATGAAGAAAACGGAAAAGAAATTAATACATCAAGAAGAGACAGCTGAAGTTCCTGGGACATGCAATGAGGAAGAAGGGCTTGGAGAACCTGATACTAACAGGCTAGATAGAGGGGGAAAGAGACAGGAGAAAGCAGCGGATAACATATTTGAAGGACCTAATCAGGTGGATGATGGAACGAGGGTTGCATGGTGTAACAGGAGAAGGTGTGCTAAGAGCCACCAGGGATAGGGAGATGTGGAAAGCCATGATCTCCTATGTCCTGAAGGAACAAGGTACATAGAAGAAATTTTATATGGAATTTTATGATCATGCATCATGACTTTTGCATAATACTGACAAAATTAAAAACATTTCATAAATATCTTCATAATATAAAAGAAAGTTTAAGTGACATATTTACACACATAAAAAAGAAAAAAAATAGCAAGAAAGAAGGAAGCAACCTTCAATAAAGAACGCCCAGATACTCTAGATTTTTTAATTTTTCATTTAAATTTCTGAGATAAGGTATAAAGGATCATTTTGATTATTTTCGGTGAAACTAATGTCCTAATATTCGTTTTCATAATCACATTTCAGTCATTCTGATTTTCAGATGTCTTCAATCCAGGTAATTGCAATACAAAGCAGTTTGAAAATATAGTAACACTTGAGTTTAAGGAGACACAAGGGACAATCTTTGCCAAACTATCAAAGCAGTTTGAAAGATAGTAAAGCATTTGGCAGAGTCTGCTCCTTAATAAAAATTTCTGCACCAAAGATTGACTTGGAATTAAAGAGAGGAAAAGCAAAGAATGCCAAATTCAGAAGCTAACAGGAAGGTATATTGACCAGAGAGACTTTTAACAACATCAGCAAAATTAGTTTTATATGGTGTTAAAAAGAAAAGAAAATACAGATGTATTTATTACTTAGATCAACAGACAACTGAAGAAGGCTACATGGCACTGGCTGAAATTTCACAATAATAAAGAAAACATTAGTTCAAGGGTAAATAATAAAAATAATGGCTTTCTCCAAGAAATTTAAACAGAAATCATTTACAGTATTTACATTATTCAGACTATTGTCCTCATCTTCGTTGTCATTTGTACAACATTTTGGCAGTTGTACGCTCCAGCCTTCTTCAGGTGCTAGGAATTTCAAACCAACCCTTTATTATGATCACTGGAGTATATGAACTCCATTCCTTGTGGGAAGCCTCGATGGGAAGTCATGAGTTATCTCCCTCTAACTCTGCAAGTTATTTGTTCACCACTGCTGTAGCCTAGTATTGAACTCACAACTAAGAGTCAACTCAGGAACTAACCAACGTCTATATCCACTGGGCCAGTGGATATAGACATAGTGATGCTACAGTAGTGATGGACTGGTTGGAATACTCAAAGATATTGGCAAACCTAGTTGGAGATGATAGCAAAGGGGGAAAAGGAATCCACTTCTAAAAATGGAGAGGAAACTGTCAATGATCCTAAATAATAACAAGGACAACTTCTCAATGAATAAATATAGATAGATGACTCAACATTACACCAAACTGTCATAACTAATGCTTCAAGATTCACAAAAATTGTATTCTCCTGAGACGCAGAGGGACCCAGCATAATACCTACTAAGCATATTCCTGGGTAACAACAAGAAATTTCAAATTATATATGAAGAACTCCAGTTAATTCATGGAATCAATTTAAGACTCTCCCATCTATTGGATTGTAAATCTAGAGAGAGTGAAAATGTTCCCTGGAGCTACTGCAGATGGGGTTATATCTGTGGTTCAAAGCAGGACTATTTTTGAGGAACATATTACCATTTTAATAAATATCCTGATGGAAATGTTGATATTCTGTGTAGAGACTATTTTTCCATCTAAAACAAGGCATCTACCAGCAAGAAGGCTTGGTTACATGTTTGCTAGTGATAGCAAGCATATACAAGCAATTATTTAAGGAATTGGATTTAAGATTGGCACCATTAAAGCCAACCATGTGACTGCAATACATAGAGGAGATATTCATACTCTGGCCTCACCAAGAAACTTTACAAATAATGCTAGACCATGTGAATGCAGTAAAAACTTGGATACATTTCATAATGAAAGAGAAAACCAAAGAATCAAGTATCATTACTGGATGTACTCATAACTTATGAAGAAAAAGTTTTGGGATATCTGCATACACACGCCAATCTTCAGACAATATATTAATTTCTACAGATGTGATAGTGAAACCTGGTCACTTAAGGAAGTTAATATCAGTAAAATTGCACTAAATGACAAATGGTATGGTGGATGTGCAATATCAGTCTTAGGGATAGAAAATCATTAGAGGCGTTAAGAAATAAGGCTGGGTATTGCCAATATAATAGATGCAAGACTTAGATAGTATGGGCATATTGAGAGAATGGGCATAGTAAACCCATTCAGCTAGTGTAGGCTTGTTGAGGTTGATGGATAAAGAGGGACAGGTAAAACATGAACCCAACTTACCAATGACAAATTAAGGATGTTGAGATTACAGCCAAGCATTACACAAAAACGAGCAGCCTGGAAAAAGAACCATCAAGAAAACCCTGTTCAATCCATGCTAGCATGGAAACAGCCATTAAATGGTGATGATATGCAGCATAAAGAGATCATCTGGTATCTATAACATCATGTAAAAAAGGTTATGTCTCAAAAAAATAAATAAATGAAAAAAAAAAACATTGAAGGGAGGAGGAGGAGGAGGAAGAGGATCAGAAAACTGCCACAGCACCTCTTATATGAAGGGGATTTAAAAAAAAAAAGCATTTCAAAGATCTGTCATTTATATAACATCAGCACAATATTCAGAACTAGCTCAACATTAAAGAGGCATCTCTGAGTCAAAGCTAACACGGACGAAAACATCACCAAGAACTGCATGCATTATATCCCTTGCAGTTGTGGTAAAGATAACCAGGAAAATCAGCAGCTCTCTAAAAGTAAAGCTGAAAAAACATCAAAAAGCTATAATTAAGGATGAGATAATGTAACCAGACACTGTTGGTCATGCATGAAAGGAAAAGGTGGTCACTAATCCCTGTAAAACAAAGTAAAATACGAGACTGAGAAGAACACTGATTCTCCAGTGTTGTTCTCAGTCTCATATTTTACTGAAGGAATTGGTGATTATGTAGAGGCAGCCAAGCTTAACAATAAGGATGCAGCAGATGAGGTAAGAACATCAAGTTCAAGAATCTAAATTCTAAATAAAAAAGTTTAAAAAGATGCAAGTGATGTAGTCTTGTAATGTGTGGTCTGATAAATTACTGAAGCAATTTAAAAAGATAAACATTTGAAAGCTTTTGGCAATTACAGGTTTTACTGACATTAGTATAACTGGTTTCATGACTGCGAAATAAAAATCACAGATGTATGGCATTTGTTACCAGGATTGACAGACACCTGAAGATGGCCAGAGAACACAATGGCTGAAACATTGTGAAAATAAAAAGTGAGAACATTATTTTGACTGAAGATAATAAAAATAAGATTTTTTAAAAGTAATTTATACTTTGGCACAAAGTTGTTTTGATAAAACAATCATTTAAAAGAAAAAAAAATGTTTCTAGCCACAAGAAATATTGTTATGACATCAAAAAGTGTAACTTCCATTTTAAGATATGGAGTTTGAAAGAATTTATAACAAAACTAAAATCTATTGAGCAAAGAAGCTCTTATTTCACAAACTCTACATAAATTTCCAAACTTTTTTATACAATATAAAATGATAGTTTTCAAAGCTTTTCATAGCCAATACAATGTATTCTGAATTTATAAATGAAAGATTTAATCAGAAAACTACAATTATAATTACTGCCAAAGATTTGTTAAAAATTATCATACGTGATAAAAAAATATTTGCTAATGATTAACGAAAAAGCTCACAATTCAATAACCATCAATATTTTAAAAGACATTTTAAATTTATTTTATGCATGTATAAATATTTTTTTTTTTTTATAAATATAGATGTCTGAAAGCAACATTATCAAAATATAAGAGTGCCAACTACAGTAAAGTTGAAATTAGGTAACTCCATTTTTTCGCTAATATACAGCATAGCATCATGAATAAAGACTCTAAACTTACTAAAAAAAAGTTTTATCATCAAAGTGCTCATGTTATTAAGAGCAAAGACCAAAGTATTTTTTATTATAATTCTTTAATCCTTTATAACATTTCAAATTCTGGTTAAAAATCTTTTTTGTGTCAGTGTGAGACCAGAGTTTACTATGGAAATTTTAGCACCTTTGTTCCCACTGAAAAATCACAATTTGTTTTCGTAAAAATATTTTTGTTTTAAATCTGTTACCTCCCTCCCAACTTGATTTCATGGAATTTCTAGAAATTAAATGCTGTCTGCAAACTTTGTTTTATGAGATAAATGCAGGACTTCTTGGAGAATGGAAATCATTCATGTTATCTTTTTTTTTTTTCAAACAGTTGCCACTTTCTTGAAAATCTACTTTGAATAGTAAAATAAACAATGTAATATACATGTAATAAACTATGGCATTATTTAATTAGATAAGCTTTGAATTGCTTTTAAATATATATATATATATATATATATATAAACTTATTTATAAATGAAACTTTGTGCGTGTATATCCGTTACCTATAGACTCTGAAATGGCTGGACTGATTTTCTTGAAAACTTACACAGTTGTACTATAAGCGTCTGCGAGTGTTAGCTAGGTTTTGTGTTGAGATACCCTCGATAAATATTGAAAAATCGAAAAAAAATCGGGTTATAGAAGGAATGGTCCAATTTTAATCAAATTTGATACACTCATAGACAAAGAGATAAGAAACAATATTCAGAAGTTTCAAGGTTGCAGTTCTTATAATAGTGCAGAAAATCGATATATATATATATATATATATATATATATATATATAAGGCAAGGTGTTTGTTTATCTGTCTGTATGTCCTTTATACAAATCCACAATTTTTATACGATTCTAACCAAACTTCACACAAATATTCTTTAGGCTGAGTCTGAGCTCTAGGACCATGGATTAGTTTTAATGCTTTCATTATACCCGAGCAACGCCGGGCTATACTGTGAGTATATATATATATATATATATATATATAAAGGACATTGACTGAAGAAATGTTTTTGCTATGAGTATTAAACTTTTACAGGAATTGTTTTCATTTTTTTTTATTATTAAATTATAATAAATTTATAGTTTTAAAAATCTTTAATTTTTTTCAAAATATTGTCTGCTGTAAAATTTTAAAAATATTTTTTAAGTTCTTTTATGACCATTTTGAAAGCATGGATAACCATACACAACATTATCAGAAAATAAGACCAATGAGTATAGCAAATTTAAAGTCAATATTCCTAAATTTACATTATGGAGAATAATTCTAACAGAGCTCCATGATTAAGAAATACTTTTATTCTAAATTTGATGTTATAAACAAGTAATACTTGTGTAAATCAGATTAATTTAACTTTAAATTTGCTAATTTTCTAAAAGATAACCTGTCACAGACATATTTTATTTATGCAAGATTTATAAAACCAAGAATTTTATTTGTAAACTTGTCAAAATGGATGCAAAAATGAATTTTGAAAACTCTGAAAAAGTTGATATTCTAATCAATATAATTTCTATTTGAACTTCAGAGTATTTTGCTTGCTAGAAATAGTAAATTTAATCCTTTAGCTTTCAATTAAAACTAGAAAAAAAGGTTCAATAAAACGTTCTTTATTTTTAAAAATTCAATTTAAAACTTGGATATCAAAAATGAGTGGAGGTACCTGAATAAAATTATTGGTGTAAGTGTATAAAATATTTTATTTGAAATTTAATTTTCTTTTACTATTGACTTCTTTGAGGTACCTGTGATCTAAGGTTTATTAACAACTTATGCATTTTTAAAAATGAAAAATATTTCTTGAATATTTTAGTTTTAATATCAATCTTATTAATTAAAATTTAATATTTTCAATTAGCAAAATACTTGGCTGTATTAAATTTTAAACTAATTGGAATTATTTTTTATTATCGATACTAAAAATGCTGAAATTGGCCATGTTGACAAATCTATCAACACAGTATAATCTTCTCTATTCAGTTAAGTGCCATACATGATACATGCTTTGGGCAATCATGTCTCGTAAGAGACATGACTTCACTAGGTGAAAGATTATCCTACAGTGGGTTGCCATTGCTTTCTGTGGTAGACTGGTTGCCAACCAAGGCTATAGAACCCAATCTGTCCTATTTAACCCATAACTGGGAGAAGAGATGTATTAATACCTTTCCCAAAGGTATTTAAATGCAAAATATTTAAAAAAATAAAATGAACTTTTTTGAAACTTTATTTAAAGAAGATTAGCTCATTTGAAATTTAATCTGATATGAAACAAATATTACTTTCAGTTTAAAATATTGTAGAACAGCATTTTTAACAAACTGTTTAGAATTTTTTTTCTAAGGGGGGGAGGCATAACTAACAAATACTTGACATATATATATATATATATATATATATATAATCTTACATCTATGGCACAACTCTGAGTTTCATGTGTTATGCAATCATCAGGTGCATATTTCAAACTGACACCTTAATAGATTTAAATTTAAGATGTAGGATAATATATAATACAGTTTTATTCATACATTGAGCATTGTTTTATTTATACCTGAATAATAATACTATATACATATGTACACCCTCCTGATGTATTTTTATTAGTTTACATCACTATATATTCTTTTCAAGTACCAGAAACTTAACAGGTTATTTTTTAGAAAATTTGCAAATTTAAAGTTAAATTAATCCGACTTACATAAGTATTACTTGTTTATAGCATCAAATTTAAAATAAAAGTATTTCTTCATCATGGAGCTTTGATCTTTCTAACCTCAAAGGTTAGAAAGATCAGAGCTCCATGATTGATGTGAGTGATGACAGCCAGACGTTTAAGTGATTGGTGACAGCTAAATATGGTTGACCAGAAGTGACATAATAGTTCAACTTTTTTTTCCTTTAAGGAGAAGAAACTGTGAACCATGTGATCTTTTAATGTAACACAGGAAATACCGTATTTGAAAAAAATAAAAAAAGCTATTTTATAAATCTTTTGACACAATAATTTGTTTTAAATTTTCAATATAGTCTTTCACTGAATAACCTAACCACGACAAAGCTTTTACTGTCTTACTCTTCACACCGCTATTCCAGTCCTTCTCTTGCCTTTTCTCAGACACTCCATGTATTGTAACCGGTTCGTCTTTCTCTTCGCTCTTCTCATGTAGCCCCACTGCGTACCAGTGGCGGTACCGCCTTGTTTGGGGTGAAACGATTAAAAAGAAAAAAAAATTCCGAAAGGTTCATAAAAACAATTTATTTTTGCAAGAATTTTTCAGTTAATGCGTTTTCCCCCGAAATAATAAAAAAAAAGTTGCGTAATTTTACATTAGAAACATTATCCACAGTAAAACTATGGTAACAATTTGATTATCGGCTGACCATAAAAAATAATAACCAAAATTTTGATCGTATTAAGGCTTAGAAAATTTCGAAAAATAAAAATATGATTTTTTTCCTCTTGAATAATAATAAACGTTTTTGAACTTTTTACGATAAAAAAAAAACCGTTTTTCAGTTTCTGTGCATTTTTTTTTTAAATGAAGGACCTAATTTAATTTTATTCAAGCTCTATTAAAAACGAATTTCTAAAATTATGTACACAACTGAAATAGTAAAATTAAATATTTTTTTATGACCGTATAAAAAATAAAATACGAAGGATCATGACGAAAGAAAAATCTACTCAAGTTCATGAATAAACAAAACACTTTTTGATTTGATTTTTGCATGCAATCACAAGTGATTTCAAACAGAGACCATATTTAATCATTACAATTGATTGTAATGTCGAATTTATTTGAATATATACAAATTTACGAGTTTCATATAAAAATCGTTTTTGGCAAACAGTAAACTTGTTCTCTACACATGCTACACAGAGAAGCAGATGTTCTCTGATCATGATGAAGTATGCAAAAAATAAATGAATGAAAAAAAAATTTCCAGATTTTAAAAACTTAAATATTCATTGCTAACGAAGGTTTTTACTTTTTGCCAACTCAAATTCTTACCTGATAAAAGTTGAATACATTAATCGACCAGAAACATTAATCTTGAAGAAAGAAAGAGTAAAAATCATTAGAAAATCTGAGTTTTTTTGTTTGTTGTCATTTTTAAACTCGGTCTAAATTTCTTGACTGAGTTTGAAAATGACAAAAAAAAAAGAATAATTTTTGACTTCAACTGACAACAACGAAGTTAAATATTATTATTTTTTTTTTTTTTGTATTTTTCCGCAGAACGCATGAACATGCAATTGAGCAACGAAATGTCCAAATAAAATACGGAAGAACAGTTTGTAAAAAAAAAAAAAAAAAAAAAAATTTTTTTTTAATTAGAGCAAGATGTTATTTGTTATGTGAATGTCTAAAAAAAAAAAAAAAAAAAAAAAAAAGCGAAAATTGATCATGTTTTAGGTTCTGTCTTTTTTTTTTTTTTACACAAGTCTTAATTTAAAAAAATTACCGTCTCCTAGTGATAATGCGAAAAATATACAGGTTGCTTCCGAATGGACAGGAAATGGTACAACCAGGCAGACTTTTTTTTTTATTCTCACAGAAGAATTTCTAACTTTTCACAGACAACATAATTTAAGAAGCCGAATTAAGCTAAAAACGTCATCAGACATGAGAAAGCGTTTTACTTGCTATCATGAACCTGTTTTAAAATGTATGTTTACAATGCATACACACGCATTTTTAAAACAACTTCAAAACAAATTGATTGGACTGACCATAAGAAGAAAGAGAAATAGAAAATAAATCGATAATGACCGATAGAATTTTAAATTAATCTTCAAATAAATTTCATCTAGAAATGAAAAAAAAACTGACACCAACAAAACAAAGTTATCCAAATTAAATAAAAATAAATAATTCAAGAAACAAAACAAAAGTAAAATTTAATTAAAAACAACCTTATTTTTTGTTCAAAAGTTTAATTTTAAAAGAGGGTTTATTTTATTTTTATGTCAGAGTTTTTCTGTTTTTTTTTTTCAAAATTAAAAAATAAAAATGCTGAGTATTCCTAAAATGAGAATTAAAAATAAAAACAACCGTAAAATTACATCAATCAGAATATCATTTTTTTTAATACACAGTAGGCCTGTCAGTGTCATTGTTTGTTGAGTATTCTGTACAACAACATACCTATGATATACGAAACATAATTCATATTACATTAAATTTAAGTTTAAAAGCAATATGACAAGAAAACAACCCATTTTTATTTACGACATTTTGAGTTAAAAAGTGGCATTTATTTAAAAAAAAAAAATTTAATCAAGATTTAAAAGTCTTGAAAGACAACCATAGCATATGATAAAAGGGGTATATACAAAAAATACAAAATTAATGTATTGCAAAATAAGTAATTTTAGAAATTACTGTTTGTTTTCTTGGTAAAACAAATAACAAAATGACAAGTAAACAAAAAAGATAAAAACAATTAGCTGGACCAACAACTGTGTTTTGTTCGGATTGGGGTAAAAACAGATTCAAATTAACAAAATAAATGAAAATATTTTTTTCTTTAAATTGAGATACTTACCTCTAAAATACCTATAATGAAGGCTGCAGATATGAATAAAAAAAAAAAGCAGATTAATAATAATTAAAGTTAAACGGACCAGTACACAAGTACTCGTGAAGTGGAGGAGACAGTTGTAAAACGGTATACTTGTGAATTATCACTGGATTTTGGAAATAAATTTAACTTTAATATCGACAAGTTAAATTATGGTGTAGCCCATCCATAAAGTGACTAGCTGAAAGTCCTAATGAATGCCGATATAGTGAAGACGAAAAAAATATTGTATATCCAGGTTTATTCCATCCAAGCGTCGTCCGCCATTGAACACACGCTCTGTGCGGAAGTGAAATTATTTCGGGAAGTACTGAGCATGCTCGTTGATATGTCGAGCAGGAAACAACCGGTCTCTACCGTCTTTTTTTTCCTCGTTGTGTTAAAGACAAAATAAAAATGAAATAAATAAAGTTACCTTTTTTATTATTCGTGTAAGGGATTATTAATAATCATAAAGTGTAACTGATTAATCTACTGGAAATATTTAAACACAACCAAAGTCGATTAAATCTTATGAAAGAAAACCAAATGGAAACTAAACAGCTTCAGTACAGTTGTTACGCGCCCCAACTCAAATACTTGAGATTTTCGTCTGCATTTTTTTTTATTTTGTTTTTGCTGTTGAGCCGCTATTGCCGACAGGATGTTCAGCTAAATCTTATTCAGCGTATATTCATTTATCCACCCCAGACAAGGATGACTAAGACACAAAGGGCGATATTTAATGCAAGGTCCGCCGCGCTTTATGTGTGGATAAAGGAAAGAAAAATATCCACTCCTAGTAGAGTTAAAGTTCTTGCTGCGGGTGATCCTCTAATGCAATATGGAGAGATGATGTCTTCGAGACAATTTAGCAGGAACTACATTTGCTTCATTCATATTGTGTTTTTTTAGCCTGAAGCCTAAGCACAACTAATTCTATTTGCCTCCCCTTGTGATAGCAAAATAAATTTGATATAGGGTTAGAGTTCAAATGTGAGACTAGTCACTAGACACATCTATATGCGGGTATAAAAAAAGCCCCAAACTGCCTTGTCTGCGAGGATAGTGCCATAAATTATTTATGGCACTATCCTCGCAGACAAGGCAGTTTATTTTTATTTATTTATTCATTTATTTATTTATGATAAATAAACGCCCCGCGGTGACTCACAGGTATCATTCTTTGTAATAGGGAGGTGATGCCTCGGTGTTAGAATACCCAGAACTAGGCTTTATTAGATTGCCACTCGTTCGAAAACAATCCTAGGTAAAATTTTAAAATATCTAGGAAATTATTTTTTTTAAAAAAGCCAGAGGAAGAAAGAACTCTCCTAAAAGAAAAAGAAAAATGCCTTAAACGGAATAAAGTTCAAACTAAGCTAAATATTAGTACCAAATAAAATCTGAATTTCTTTTACTAACACTTCTACTACCTCTACGGGACCGAATGTTCAATCCAGACTAGCGACTACATTACCCGACTTCAAAGAGGGTATGGTGGCCTAGTGAGAGTGAGAATGGGCAGTTCCATGGGAAAAACGTTCCTCAAGGAATGCTCCTGTGTGACGCCATCACCTTTTTTAATCGACACAGATCTGACCAACCCATCGTTACCCTTTGTGAGCCCAATCACTCTTCCAAGGGACCAATAAGGTCGAGGCTTCATGGGATTTTTAATGAGAACAACATCTCCTATTTTAATAAGAATTTTAAATTCAGACTGGTGCAGGTCACGAGACAATTCTCTTAATCCTAAGAGATACTCTTCAGTCTTCATACCACAACTTTTTAAACTCATCCAGATATTGATCTCTACATTCCAAGCTGACAATAAGATCATCCCTAGAAGAGGGAGGATTGGCAAAATAGACCTACTGTTCATTCAAAAAGACAGAGCTGTTATAATAAGGGCGAATAAAGGCGTTAGGAGATATGATGTTCAAAGTCGCGTCATCAGAACAACGGTAGGTCAAGGGGCGCGCATTAACCGAACTCTGTACATCGGATAAAACCGTCAGAAGCTGGAAATAATCTAATTTCTGTCTCCCAATGCTCTTAAAAAGACAGTTCTTCACAACCTTGATTAATCTCTCCCACACGGCACCAAACCAGGCTGAGTACAACGGAATGGTCTGGTGTTTGATGTGGTGAACACTAAAATTCTGTTCAAACTCGTCAGACATATAAACTTTCTGAACCAAATTACAACCAGCCACAAAGGAGCGAGCATTATCGGAGTATATATGGGACGGAACACCATAAAGGTTAAAGAATCTCACAAGTGCCAGAACAACAGAGTTAGCGGTCATATCAACTAATAGTTCCAAATGAATAGCCCTAATGCTGAAACACGTAAAAATCAGGATATACATCTTTCTATATTCTCCACTTTCCCGCATCCATAAGTGTCCTGTAAAGTCTATCCCAGTGTGTAGGAAGGGCCTAACAAGGTTGACTGGATGTTTGGGTAAATTGGTTACCTTAGAATATTTAAAGGAGAGGGAGTTGTACTTCTTGCAAATGCCACAAGAAGATAATACAGTTTTAACCGTCTGCCGAGATTTAAGTATCCAAAATCCTGACAAACGAAGTCTACTCAATGTAGCAGCAATGCCTAGATGCTTGCATTGCAAATGGCAGTTCATTATTGTAATGTAGTGTGTGAAATGAGAGAACGCAAGGCCGTGTAGATAAGTTTAAGTGCCGGAGCTTTATTGACGGAAGTCCTTTATCATGCGGAGCTGCTTGTGTTTTCACACGCACAGTTTCGCACATGTAGTCGTAGCTACGTACTTCATAACATCCCCCTTGTTTCCCATTGTTTGTTGGTTTGACTAAATGAGATGTGTGTGGGGATCTTACTTGTGTACTTGTGGACTGATTGGGTTTACAGTTTGTAGTCTTTCAGTCGTGTGGGGAGTTTGACCACACGGCTAGACCTGCGGGGTTGTTTGTCATGTGTTGTGGGTTGTTGTAGTTCTGGCTTTGTCTCTGGGCTCTTTGAAGGTGACTGTGGCATGGTGGCATGTTGTGATGTGGAACGTACGTCAGTTGGCAGGGTTGTTGGTTGACGGATGTGTATTCTATTTCTTCTATAATGTCTTCCGTTTACTTCGACCCTGTAGCTGCGTGGTGCTACTTCATCGATGACTGTGCCTGATTCCCAATTGCTGTTAGGGATTTGTGGGTGGCATTTCACCCTGACTGGCTGTCCTATGGTGAGACTGGGTAGTGGCTTGGTATGGCGGTCATAGTATGTTTTTACCCTTTGCCTTTTTGTATTAGTGTATCTTGTACATCTGCTTGGACTTGTGGTGTGTAGTCCGTGGCTTTGAAGGGTAGCATAGAGCGAGTTCGCCTGGAAAGGAATCTCTGCGCTGGTGAGCTGCGCATGCCGGGTGTGACTGCATTACGCCATTCTAGTATGGCTTTCCACATATCTGTGCCTTCTTTTGTTGCTTTCTTTATGATGCCTTTTATCAACTTCACCGCTGCTTCGGCCCGTCCATTGGATTGATGGTGATGAGGACTGGACGTTATATGTTCAATGTCCCATGATTTCAAAAATCTGCGGAAGTCGCTGCTTGTATAATTAGTACCGTTGTCAGTTATCATTGCTGCTGGTGCGCCATATGCAGCAAAGATGGGTTTGAGTAGTTTAACAAGGGAGTTCGCACTTAGGTCTGGGAGCTGGCCGACCTTCACAAAATCTGAGTATATGTCCACCAATACCACAAAATGTTTGCCATTCAGTTCAAAGCAGTCACTGGCCACACTGCCAGGGGTGTACAGGTATTACCTCTCTGATCTCGCTTAGCTGTCGCACACATTCTGTATTGAATGCTATCAGCTTCAGAGCAGCGCTAGCACGCCCAGAGAGTAGCGATGGCGAATCACTTTCCACCACTTGGAAGGTGACTTTTTTTCTTGTGCCTTTCACTTCACAGTCGAGTGTTACTGCACCCAAAGGTTGAAGTATTGAATTGTCGTATAGCTTCAACTTTGTGAGTGAGGGTTGTAGTGGAGCTTTTGTAACACGTCTGTAGTCGTCAAAGGCCAGGGTGCTGCAGCTGGCTCCAGTGTCAATTTGAAATTTGCACGTTGTTTTTGTGCTATCTCCCGGGGTGGATACGCGAACATCGGCCTGGTAGTGTTTGCGATCTGTCAGGCTTCCGAGGGCGTAGATGCTTTCGTCACTGCTGACTGCTTCCGTTTCCACGTAGCGCACCTTTGCAGTTCGTTGTGTTGATTTGTTTGGGCGCTGTGATGGGGTGAGCTGTCCCTGTGATTGGCACACTCTGGCAATATGGTTACGTCCAAAAATTCTTTTTCCAATATTAACATGGCAGCCTCAAAATTGGCGTCGGAAATAGACAGATGTCGGACTAGCTAGAAGGCGTAGCCTTCGAGGTGGTTTTTTAATACCACGAGTCTCAAGGCATCACTATCCAAACCTGCCAGACAGTTAACGAATTCCTTCTGGAAGTTTAAGAAAGCCAGCTTGTCATTTTCGAGACTCTTGGGGTTAAACTTGGGGTATTCCAACTTATGAGTTAAATTATAAGGAGTAGTCTTAAAATTCATCTTCCGTGAGTCAGCAAAACCCACAGGCCTGGACAAACTCTGCAACCGAGCAATGCTGTCCAAGACTCTGGCTCGATACAGAGTCTTCTCATCATTAAATGAAGAGACAATGTCATCTTCAGTGTCATTTTTCAAATAGGATCTATTTATTTGGTCGTCCAGCATGTCCATAGAAGAAAAATACCTTTCGATTTGTTCCTTGAGAAGAAGGAGTTGAGCTTCGGAAGGGGTATCTAGGTCTTCCAAATATTTTAAGGCTGTAGAGATCTTTCCCTTAAGTATCCCCTTTCTCTTAAGGAGAAGGGAGACGGTGGGAGTGGAGGTCATCTTTCCTACACGTGTACAAAATGGCACGAAATATTGGCGCCAAACAGAAACGAACAAGGAGACAATATGGCGTTACAGCACGCCTAAAAGAAGGAAGCAAACAAAAGGCGGACAGAACCGCATAAAAAAAGAGCAAACCAATTTAAAGCAACGTTGGGAAACTGAAATACCTGCAAGAAAAACACGAACGTTAATGCAGTCAGCACAGCAAACTCAAATCCTCTTTTAAATTTGAATAAGATTAATTAAGAACAGATTGAAGGGAAGGGAACCTCTGTTTTGCAGAGGGTAACTGTTTTGCAGAGTGCAGAAATTTTTTATGTCGTAAGAAAAAATTCTGCTGTAAACAAAAGGGGAAAGCTAATAAAAAAAAATTCAATACAACACAAGGGTTCAAATTAAAGGAAATTTACAGCTTTATTAAAAAAAAAAGAGAGGAGTTGAGCGCTAACTGCAAAACAGGTCCGTTAGTAAAGGCTAGGTTATAGCCTTGGTACCACAAGAAGAAAAAAAAATTAAAGTCTTTCTCAGTTTACCTTGTTAGGTACAGTGTTCGTAGTTCGTTTCTTGTCTCGAGCCTGGAAAAAAGTGTTTGCTTTTTTTTGTTGTTGTTGTTTTTTTTTTACCTTTCCCCTTTTGTTTACAGCAGAATTTTTTCTTACGACATAAAAAATTTCTGCACACTGGATTGATGGATTTTTGTTCATACCATGAAATAATTACAAGATAAGTTTACGACTTCAATTATGATATTTTATATTAAGAAAGGTGTTTGTGGTGAATACGAAATAACTTTCTTTTCTTCACGGTTTGCAATCTCGCAAAATGTGAACATTTATTTTGACCAATAAAAAAAAATTTGCAAGTGTGAATTAATTTTCTAACCAATGAAAAGAGTGATTTACAAAAAATAACAACTTGAACTTTCAATGACCTATGTCATGTTTCTTCCCGCCCAAAAAGAAGTTTGCGTTTGATCCAACCTCGTGACCCGAGTAGCCTATTTATTAACGTACCCGGCCGGTTAGTCAGAGCGAGCGAGCTTCTGAATATCGCCGGTGTCAAATTTCACGCTGATACATTATAAGCCTATAATGACAACTGGGAATATCAAGGACTCTTTTTAACGGTTGAAGCTAAGTAGCTAAAAATACATCTTTTATATTGAATTCAACTGTAATACTTTTATGTGAAAAAGGAACTCTTTCAATTTGTTTTAATCATTTTGGAAACCTTTGTTTATATTGAATTCAACTGCAATACTTTTGTGTGGAAAACGAATTTTGGAAATTTACTTAGTGCCTGATAATTTGATACGAACATTTTCCCTTTTGGCTGTTTATAAAATCTACAAACTTTAATGGGTGATTACTTGTCTTGAAATAAGCTACTGACAATTACAACTGTGTAAATGTGTAAATAAATTCCTTATCTTGTGTCGTTAAAACATACACACGTGTTTCCTCGTCATTACACCCTACCGCACCCCATCTTCAACAGTCACGGGAGAAGCGAATAGTGTGACCAGTATGTAAAGAAAGAAGATTCTGTGTCGGTTGTCACTGAGAAGCAAAACGCGATTGATGGCTTAACCATACCACATCGCAGAAAATTTCTCAAGTCCTCTGGACACTTCCTCATTTTTGGAATGCTTCAGGCGCTGAGCAATAAACACAGCCCCCTCTTGAAGGAGAAGTATCGCCTGGGGCTTGAGCCTTACGCGAAAGAGAAGCGAACTCCTCCGTCTACTAGTGATAAAAGGTAATATTCACATCACTGGCAACAGTCCAAGACTAGGTATGTACCCATCTCCTCACGATGACGCGATGTGACAAAATGCCCAGCTTATCGTGAGGTAGCCGAGCGTGTACACATGGACCAGGGCCAAAAATTGTTCGACACCCGTAACTGTCGTTTGGGTTGGCATTGGTATTATTACAGAACACGCCCTTGCGCGTGTGCAATTATGGGGTACTGCCGCGGGCAGCTGTTCACCGGGATAGAGCACTTCTTAATATTGCTTCCCAGCTACACTGTGTCCAAAGACAGTCACAACTAAGAGATAACAGCACAAGATCAATACCGGTGTCGCTACCCTACATACATAGCAAGCCTATGCCTAACGTCTACTCCTAAACGTATGCTATTTAGTGGTAGCACTAATAAACCACTACCACGTCTTCCTGAAGCAAATAGGCTTTATTTGCCATTTGTTGATCTCAAGCTTCTTCGTTTATTTTGACTAACTTCTCTCCTCATCTCTAGAAATCTGTGTGTATTTATCTCTGTGGAAAACCTAAATCTATTGTTGGTGATGCCTTGTTCTTCCTCATTGCTGCGTGATCTTCTATTGATTCCTCATCAGTCATTTTCTTGTTGGTTAATAATGTCCTAGCTGAACTCGCTTCTCAGCTTAATTTCCATCTCTCCTTCGTATTCTTGTCTGGACCAGAATATTGCTATTATTATTATTATTGATAATAATAATAATAATAATAATAATAATAATAATAATAATAATAATAATAAGGAAAACTTTATCTATGTAATGCTGAGGATGATAGGGAAGATAGAAAAACATGAAATGGAGCCATAACAACACGCCACTACCTGCCTTAGGTCTCCCCGCAGACTTGGTTGGTAGTGATACCAAAGCAGAAATCGAAATATGATGAAAAATGACATAATAATAATAATGCTGCATTAGTCTCTTTGGCATTATAAAATTCGCCCTTTCGGATGTAGATTCCCTACTTTTCTTATACCATTTTTTTCATTAATGGCGTATGACATGATTAATTTGGCTCGAATTTGTCTCCCCTTTAATGCAGATAAACTTTCTATCTAATCTGTCAGCATGTGTTATAGTTTTCTAATAGTCTTGGTAAGAAACTATCACACATTTCGTTGATAAGAAAATGCTTTCAATCTCTTTCTTACAGTCTGTACCACTATTTCTGCACTTCCATTTGATTGCAGATGATATGATGAAGTTTTATATAGGCTTCAATACATCCAATTTTCCCTAACCAAGAACACAGGCTCGTTTCTGTCTTCTGTTAGAATGCTTCACAGATATTTAAATTTCTGTACCTGCTTCATTTTAGTATCCTCCACGTGTAGTTGGCATTTTGGGCTCCTCTTTTTGCTGATTACCATGCATTCAATTTTCTTTTTTATTTGTAGGCTTTTCTTTCCGCTTTCTTCAGCTACCTTCTGTAGAACGTCTTGTAGTTTCCTTGCCTGCTATCAGCACTGTATCATCTGTATATATTATATTGTTCAGATTGTGGCTGCCAATGACAAATACTGGTGTGAATTCTAGGGTCCTCAGAATAGTCTTGTTTTACAAGTTGAATACATCCTTGTCTTATGCTTCTTTCTATCTTTCTATAACTGCTAAATTTGTTTCCTGTCTGCCTGCAGGTGGTTTGCTGCTAGTAGAGGTTCTTGATTACTCTAATGTCTTTCCTAAATATGTCATGGTTGCTGAGCATTTCTATCAATTCTTTGTGATGTACTTTGCTGAATGCTTTTGCAAAGTCTATAAAACAGTTACACGTCCTTCTTCATTTGTATTGCTCTTTTTGATAGCATTCTAAGCATATGTATCGTGTTCCTTGTTCCAGTGTCCTTGACGAAGGCACACTGTTCTTGTCCTATCTCTGGACTGATTCTGCTTCGCACTAGACCAGCAAATACAGTTATTTTTCCAGCTCTTATTCATGAGACAACTTGTTTTCTTCAAACAAACTATGATTTTGATGATTCTAGGTTTAAGGTAAAAATGAATAACTGCTAGAAATGCAAAATACAACTTCAGAATAAATGATATCAACTCTTTTAATGTATGGTTCTGTTTATTGCTTATTTACTAAATTATAGTCCAACTAGCAGTATATCCCGGCATTGCTCAGGTGTAATGAAAGCTTTAAAACTAATCCATGGTCCTGGAGCTCAGACACTTTGGACATTGGCACGAAAGACTAAAAAGCAATAGTTGTTTCCAGTTAAAGCGAAACCGTAGACTGAAAGAAAAATGAATGGATGTAAGTCAAAATTTGATTTCCTGGTATCGATATCAAATAAGTTTTTTGTCGTCGTAAATTGAATTTTGAAGGCTAAATAAGTCCTCTGAGTAAATAGTATCATGGCTACAATTATACCTACTTAGAGCCAAATACGAACCAAAAACTAAAATAAAAGGGCTGAAAAAATACAGACATACAGGCAGATAAACAGACACACACACAAACATCTTGCCTTATATATATATATATATATAATTATCAATTTTCTGCACTATTGTAAGAGCTGCAACCTTGAAACTTCTGAATATCGTTTCTTATGTCTTTGTCTATGAGTGTATCAAATTTGATTAAAATCAGACCACTCCTTCTATAACCCGACTTTTTCGATTATCGATTTTCGATATTTATTGGGGATACCTCGACACAAAACTTAGCTAAGAACACTCGCAGACGCTTATAGTACAACTGTGTAAATTTTCAAGAAAATCTGTTCAGCCGTTTCGGAGTCTCTAGGTAACGGATACACAGACACAGACACACACACACAGACACACAGACACACACACACACACACACACACACACACACACACACACACACACACACACAGACAAAGTTCCATTTATAAATAAGTTTAGATATTTGTATTCTTTTTAATTTACACGCCGATTGAAAATGATTTTCATTTTTACAATTTGTTGTCCCTGCTGCAGGACATTTTTTTCCGTGTAGTTTATGCTTGTAGTTACAATATGTGTCTATAATTTCGCGTTGAATTTTTATTTATTTTTTATTTTTTTTACTTATTGGATTTTTCACTCAACACTTCCTGTTGTATAAATTCGATACATGCCTCTAACGACATTTAGTTTAATTGCAACCGTTCTAACATTTTCAATCGATTCGTATCATTGCACATCCCTAGTATAAGTCTTAGTTGAATCAATTCCTATTCAATAGAAATTTCTTCTTGTCCTAAACGTTGAAATTCACGATATCAATTGGTGTCTTGTAACCGGTGTAGACATTTTCTAATGGGTTACTCACATGCTTGTTTTGATGAGAACTTGTGTCGTTCGGCAATGACCAACCTTTTCCTTGGTCAAATATTCATTAGAGTAGGTACTGCCACTCATTTTCGATACCTAAGTTTTAAAAGTGAATTTAAAAAAACTATCTTGAAGCTTTCATTTTATCTTTAAGTTACGTTTAAATTTACTATTTCCAGTAAGAAAGAATACTTTGGTGTATTTCAAATTGAAATTATATTGATCGAAATTTTAACTGTTTGAGAGTTTTCAAAAGTTATCCTTTTTTTTACAGATTGTAGGGGCCTCGGCTATGTTTCTCTAATCGGCCTTGTGCCAAACACAACTGAAGTCCCCACAATTTAAAATATCAGAAGGTTGAAAGAATAGTTGGAAGAATAAAAGTTTAATTTGTAAAATAAGTAAAATTGTATTTACTGAATAGAATAAAAAAATTGTAAGAAGAAAATGTTCGAAGAAAAAAGTCCATAAATGTTCCAGAGAAATAGTAGTAAGTAGCAGAATGCGTGTATGTAAAAAAATTACTCAGGCTACTAATAAAGTCTGTTTTCTTTCCCTTTTTTGACCGGCCAAAGAGTGAAAAGGAATGTCAAGCAATAAAGGAGATTGTACTTATCGGACGTTAGTTTTTAGGAGTCAGTTGAAGATGTTGTTGTTTTCTTTGACGGCGTGTGAGTGAAGATGAAGAAAGGAGAATTGGAAGGAGAGGTAGCCAGCTTGAATGTGAGGGGCCTGAGAGATCGGAGTCAGGCAGTCTGTCTGCTTCATGATCTCTTGTCCTTCGGAGTAGATGTGGCTGCGATCCAGGAGACACACTTTGTTGAGTTGATGTCTGTGTGCTGTCGTCTATTCAGCATACAGGGACCAGTAGGCCAGAGGTGTTTCCTTGTTGGTTAAATGTACCCTGGGTGCGAGGGTGGACCTTGTCCATGTCGATGCAAGGAGGTTGATTGTGGTCGATATTGCCGTGAACAGTAGGTCGTTTCGGATCGTTGCGATTTATGCGCCCAACAACAGGAAGAAGCGCGTCTCGTTTTTTTTCGTTATTTAGAGCCGTTCCTGGTAGAATCTTCTCGACTAGTTTTAGTGAGAGACTGGAATGTCACCCTGGACCACAAGCTAGATAAGGGGCGGAAGGTCGAGGGTCATAGCCTGGTTGATATGATCGACGAGTTCGGTCTCGTCGATAGATACCGGGTCGATCACTCTGGGACGAAGATGTGGACGTGGTTAGCTACCTAGATAGAATGTTAGTGAGAAGAGTCAATACAGACTTACTAGATTGCTCCACGTTACACTGGTTAAGCTTGGACCACAAACTCGTTTGTGTTCGGATGGCGTTAGACGGTAGGTCTAGGTTGGCTGAACACTGGAAGTTGAACGTGTCTTTACTGGACTTCCGGCAACAGCTAACTAGATTAGTGCAGCGGGAATTAGTGGGGGCGGTTATCGGGAATAGGTCGTGGGAGAGGCTTAGGGAGAGCATTAGGTCTTTCACCGCTGATCATAGCCGTCGACTCGCTCTAGATAAGGCTAACAAGGTGAAGACACTTAAAGAAAGTTTATCCTTGGCGGTGGCAGAGGAGATTCCCTAGGGATAGCATTAGCTAGGCAGGCCTTGAACTGGTTGGTTAGCAAGCGGTACCGGGGTTATGTAATTAGGCATAACTTAAACAAGATGTCTAACGAAGGCGTGAGCATGGGCGCAGAATTACCCAAGAAAGAGGTCCGTCGAGGTGGCAATAGATATATTCGAGGGGTCAAGACACCGGAGAGGCGTCCTCTAAGGTTGACTGACGATATGTGCGAGGCGTTTCGGTGCCATTTCGTGAGCCGCTTTACCAAGGAACCTGGTCTCTGTGAAAACGAGTTTCGCAGCTATTTGGCTGACTCTCCTCGGCTCGCACCGGTTGAAACAGCTAGCTGCGAGGGGGAGATTACGGAGAGCGAAGTTCACTTGGCATTGAAGAGGGTCGGCAGTGGAAAATCTTCATTTCTCCCCTCGGGGTTATCCTGGTCATATATTTAACCACTTCATCTCCACAGGCCTATACTGATCTAACTCTTCTACCCTGGCCCCTCAACCTCCGGCGTCGTCTTCTTCGGGTTGAGGTGTCTACTCGGCATTAATTGAACTCAAGGGGTTGGCCGTAGATCCCTGCGTATCTGTAGGTTAGTCGACTGGTCTGTTGGTTTAAATGTGTCTTGACCCCTCGAATATATCGATTGCCACCTCGACGGACATCTTTCTTGGGTAATCACGTTGTGATTATTTGATTCAGAAAGCAGAAGTGTTGTTCGTTCACGGTCGACTGAAGATGTAGACACGGCTGGGGAGCCTGTGTTAAACATTTTAGAATACAACAAAAAAAAAAAAATAGAAAGAAAAAATAATATCTGCCGAAAATCGGACAAACAACTGTTCAATGTCTTTTATAACATTGTTAATGTCTTTTATATATAAAAAAATAGTAGGAAAAAAAAAGGGTGACAGAAAGTAAAATTTTTTAGCATAACAACTCATACACTGGATTCGAGAGAGAGAGAGAGAGAGAGAGAGAGTGTGTGTGTGTGTGTGTGTGTGTGTGTGTGTGTGTGGTTAACATGTTGTTAATTCGTCTCAGATCTTTTCAAAAATGTTCTCCAGACGCTTTTGACGAAGACAATTCTTCTCAAATAAAACGCTGGGACCACGCTGCCTTTCGAAGGTGATGGAAGGATGATGCAATTCCGATTGTTGTCGGGCTGGTGACGAACGTTAAGTTTCAAATACTCAGCGGTTTTTCAATGCGACTGCTACGACGACGATACTTCTCAAAGTCCTTGGGCAACTATTAAATTTCAAGATCCGCAACAAGCCTCCGTCTGAAACAATAGGAGCAAATGCAAGTAAAATATTAAATATATTTTACTCCCTTTTTTCATACAAAGAAGTCGTCGGTTAGGAGGTTGTTTGGTCCGAGTTGTTGATCTCACACAACCGTATACTTCCACGGTTGTTGTCTCTCACTCACGCTTCAGCACCCCCCTCATTTGGGAGACCCGATCTCACACAACCGTACGCTTCCACGGTTGTTGTCCGACTTACACTAATTTTTTAGCATTACTACGTGCTTATATAAGAAACCCGGAGTGTTATAATCCAAGCTATCACGCGGTTATCACGAGTGTCTAGCTTACTCAGCGCTATTTCGATTTTTACTTGCTAAAAGTGAATTCGTTCATTTCCATTTTTTTCTGATGACCTAAATTCAACGGGCACCTCTTATACCTAGATCAGAATTCATCACGAGTAAACAAGTGTGTTGGTTCAATTTTCACTGTTCAATTTACTCCAATTGTAATCATAAATAAAAATAATATTGCCACGATTACTGGAAGTAGAAAATCTGTTTAAAAAATTCTTAAAAATTAAAAAGAAAAAAACAAATGACATGACGTTTCGGCCATTGTACGTTTCAGCCTTCTTCGGGTGTCAGGAATTTTGAACCCTTTAAACGTGTGTATGTTTTTGACTCTCTCTCTCTCTCTCTCTCTCTCTCTCTCTCTCTCTCTCTCTCAAATCCGGGAATTGATGGCCTACCCTATGAATTGTACTTGAGGCTCTCGCACATCCTTGTACCTATTTTGACGGTGGTCTTCACCAACTGGTTCAGGCAGGTGTCCGTCCCCGACCGGATTTCCAAGATGTGAAAAAAGTCAATGGTGTTGGGAGAGAATTAGATGATTACAGGCCCATAATTTGCTAAACACAGAGTTAAAGATTTTGGCCAAGATTCAGACGGAGGATTTGCAGTCAGTTGCCGAGATTCTGTTGGGACCGTAACAGAGTTGTGCTATAAAGGACCGAACAATTCAGAGCAACCTGCATCTGATCCGCAAGATCATAGAGGGTGTAAAAGACGACGAGCAGGCAGCGCTGATCAATTTAGAACATTCTAAAGCATTTTATAGGGTCAACCATCGGTATCTGGCAGCTGTCCTGCAGGCCGCCGGATTCAAAGCCAACTGCTGCAACTGGATCAGCCTGCTGTATCGCTCTCCCAGTTAACGGAAGGCGGTAGAGTGCTTTTACGCTGTTTCGGTCGGTTCGTCAGGGTTGCCCGCTGTCGCCTCTACTTTACGCTTTGGCGTTGGAGCCCCTCCTTCGCCGGCTAAAGGACGAGGCGTGCAGTCCGGCCCTACGCGGAATCGCTGTCTCTAGTGGGGCTCGAGATAGGGTATCTACGTACGCCGATGACATATCCATTTTCGGGTCATCCCGGGATGACATTGAGGTGGTGCAGAAGGCGCTGAAAAGGTACGAAAAGGTGACGGAGGCCAAAACTGACACCAACAAATTTTCGGGTTTTCACATTCGATATCAGCAAGGAGATCGTCTTTGCTGCGATGACGTTTACCACTTCGGGTATAACAATTAGTTCATTTCCATTAATGTACTCCTTATACTTTTCCTGCATTTGCTGTCGAAGTGTCTTGCGGATCGTTCCTCGGTCCACTGACCTCTCTCGGCCTCGGAGACACTTGTATTGTTTATTAGTAGAGGGGGTCACGACGAAGGACCGTGATCGGCTCGGCTTGTCGGTGGCCGAGTTGTGCTCTTTTTGGTCTTGGGCACCAGCGGCGAATTACCTCAGCAACACTGAGTTTTCGCTTACCTGGCTACTGATTCGCAACGGGCTATCTCTCGATGACGTGGCCTTCAGATGGGGCGGGGCGGATTTGCCCGACTGTCATCGGTGTGAACTTGGTTTAGAAGAAACGGCTGCGCACGCCTTCTACCATTGCCCTCTGTTGTGCCCTTTCTGGGACTATGTCGGTGTGCTGACGTCTCGTATCGCTCATGTAATCCGGGATGAAACGGATGGTGTTTCTTACGTTGTTGGTCGCAGCTTCAATGATGATTTAGACGACGCGTAAGAAGGGAATGTTGCGATATGAACGTTATTTTTATCCGGATCTGTTTAGATTCTTTGAGCATCATCTCAAGATGAAGATCAGATCTGATAGAAAGCGTTTGACATCGACAGATTTCAGCAAAAGGTGGGTAGCTGCAGTAAATCTGTTCGTATTGATTTTCTTTTTTAAAGTCCCTTACGTCACAACGGTGCGGTTTTCTGCTAACACTCCCCTGGTTAAGTTAGACTTCTTTTGTGTACCTAGTTAATGCGAATTGCTGTTCCTAGCTTGTAACCGGCTTTCTCTTTCGTTATGATCCAAGTCAAAATTCCCAACCTCTCCAGTTTGTTTTTTCGCCCCATTTTTAATCTTGACTTGGTCAGTCTTTTCCATTCCATTCCCAATATTGTCCTCGTAAAGTTTTGAAATGAATCCTTGGAGGAGAGGAGTTCGTTTCTTTCTCCCTGCGGTTATGATAGGCTGGAGTAGGGTAAAGTCAGTTTCTCAAAATAAAGTACGGGTGACAACAGAATAGCTGAAAGCAAGTTCTTCCTTAAATCTTCAGTGAACGTTAAGATAAAGATCAAGCCCCCCAAAAGAAACCCCAGTAAGTACAACTAGAAGTTAATAGTTTATCGTGAAGGAGAATTCATCATTTGCTCAACAGAATTTGTAATAACGTGTTTAAAATAAGTTTTATCCACGCAGCGACCGATCAGCAAATTAAAACGAACTTTCCATTCAAACCAAAAGAAGGTAAAGAAGGTATCGAAAGGAGCCAGCTCTTCTAAGAAACAATACTTCGTCTCCAAAAGAAAGAAAAAAAAACGGACTTGTACGATCGGCACCCCTGTAATTTTTTTGCTTTTCATTTTTGTATTTTACTTTTTTTTTCAGTGCATTCTTATCGATTAGAACCTAAACATTCAGATTAAATTCAATATTTAAAGATTTTTATGGAGTGCTCAGTTTCTCATACAACGTTCTAGTAAATCGATCCCCCATATTGAAAACACAACGATTCCCTGTATTGGAAACAGAAAACGTTCTTGTAAACTGATCTCCCATATTGGAAAGACTCACAAAAAATTACAGGGGTGTGCCGGTTGTACAGGTTCACCCTCTTTTGTGGTATTTAAACAGCAGGTGGGCGCAGTTTTATTATTTTCTTGGTGGACTGTATCTTTTGAAAATTGTATTGTTTTTGCTTTTTTTTGTTCATATTTGTTAGTCTGAGAATATATCATTCTATTTTCTGTAAAAAGGAACGAATTTTTACAAGAACCCTTGCTTAGTTTTTAATTGTTTAGATAATTATTTGATTTTTGCTAGAATTTCCAAACTAACGCGTATTTCACCGGAAAACAGCGCTAAAATATAATCTTTGGTGCACCGATGACGCAAATAAAAAACAAAACAAAAAAACAAGTTTTAACCAAAAGTTCAAGGTAAATTTTTGTTTTGTAAGTTGTGTTCCCCGAAGGCTTTTACCCTGTCAAAACTTTCTAAAACATCCTTAATTCCGTACAAATGTACATGCTGAACTCAAATCGATAATTGTTTATTGAAGAAACCTACCTTTCTTTCATGGTATCGACCATAAATACATGGGACTATATGTCACCCTTTACTATCGTTGTCATCTCTGATTCACAGCTGAATGAATTGAAGCGTAGGTATCTTTTTTCCGGTCAATTTTCTCCAATTGAGTAATAACTCCGCGAATTGTTCGGTTTCGGAACTCATTTTGCGCGTAGGGATCGAAAAAAGGACGAAAAAACGTAAAACTACGCGTGAATTCAGTCAGCAGTTAATAACTGTTTTGAACCGTGGTTAGGGGGTGAGATAAACAGCGACAAGAAGTTTCATATTTTTCTGCTCGATAAAATGAAAAAAAGGTATGTATCTTCAATAAACAATTACCGAGTTGAGTTCAGCATATACATTTGCTCCGAAATAGTGATGTTTTTGAAAGATTTGAAGGGGTAAAGGCCTTCGGGGAACAAAACCAAAATTTATTCCCAGTTCAAACGTGTTAGAAAAGACTATGAAATTTTTAAAAATAATAAAAAATATTTTAGTTTTTACTCTTAATAATATAACATTTTGACGATAGAATTCTTTTTATTAATGTTGGGGCTTTTTTACGTCATGGTATGCTGTTTTCTCAGTGAATTAGTGGAGGTACCTACCTTAAAATAATCTCTTTGATTTAATTAAATATCAATTCTTCAATAATTTTTGGATGACATCAATGAAATCTTCTTAATAGCTGCACAATTAGTTACCAGAAATAAATCTGTAATTTCATTTTCACCTCCATTTTATTTTCTTTGTTCTAGCAACGGCTGCGAAGCAACTTATCCAAGTTTCAACAAAGACTGGGTCTACATGCACCAAAGATCCTATCGACAACGTCATATTGTTATATTCTAAGTAGGGATTGCAGTCAGTATTAGTTCCACAGTCCAAGACTATTATCACTACCTTTACGTTGTGGTGATACCGAGCAAAGCGAGAGACCGGATGTTTGCCCTCAGAGATCAAGAAAGCAAATGACCAAAACTGGTCTTTGCGCACCCGGCTCCACGTATATGTCCCGACAGAAAACAAAAAAATTAATAAATATCAAATTCCTTTTCGCGAGCCTACGTGAATTTTGTTTATCACCCAATGGGAAGCCCAGAATTAAATAGGGGTGTGAATTCCCAAATGACTTGCTGGGACCCACAAAGACGAAATAAAAAGCCAACACAGAAAGCATCGCCAGTTGAGAAAGTACGAGCATAAGTAGCACGTCCCTTGACCTCGTCAAGCGATCACACCATGTTCGCCTCGCCTTTCCCGCTCACCTTCTTCGCTGTCCCCTGAGCCACTTACCCGATCGACAGAGCGGAGACATCAGAGACATTACTAACTGACAAACGCTCTCACATATATACGCACAAACTCTCTTTTCGGCATTTACTGCTATAAACATTTTAACGTCTTTTGAACCCATCCAAAAGACATTACTTTTATTTGTAAAAAAAAAATCTTAATTGATATCTGTGTATATATAAATGTTGTTTCTATACTCAATTTGATTTTCTTGTTTATACTCCCTTTATAGTGAGCTATCTACTAACGAGGCCAAATTCAGTTAATCTGTTTCAACACACGACTACGCTTCACTAGAACGGATAACCTGTGGTGATACCGACCGAACAAAAGCGAAGGACCGGATGTTTGCTCCCTCACAACAAAAAGGAAAATGACCAAAAGTTGTCTGTGCACAGGTGAATCTGCACAGATGTTCCGGTTGAAAAATAAAAATTAATCAAATATTAAATTTCCATTTTGCGAGCCTACGCGAATTTTATTTACCAGCCAATGGGAAGCCCAGAATCAAAATTCAAGTGTGAAATCCCAAACGAGCTGCTGTGATCCAAAAAGTAGATATAAAAAGCAGGTACAGACAGACTCCAGCAGGCAGAACTTGAGGAGAAGAGTGTAATCAATATCCCCTTGACCTAAGTCAAGTGGCTACTACGCTTGCCTCTTTCCTTCCCCCTGTCTCAAAACTACTTACTGACCTAAGGAGCGACTACATCAAAGACATTCCTCACTTACACGCTCCCCACATTCCTAATCCTTAATTCTCTTTCAGCTTATTATTTGCCATGAACATTTTAACCTCCGTTGGACTTATATTCAAGTTATTACTTTAATTGTAAAAACATTAATTGAAATGTGTATATATAAAAATGTTATTTTCATCTCAATTTGCTTTTCTTGAATTTATAATCATTTTATGACTTATAGTGAACTATCTACAACTAGGCCAAATTCCGTTAACCTGCAACGGTATACAACTACCCTTCACTAGAACGGAATCCCACTACAACGGGAAAATAATAGATAAGTAACCCGCTATAAACCCACTAAAATGTAACAAGCCTATACATAACAATTCTACTCCTATACACATGCTAATGAGTAGTAGTACTACATGACAGTAATTTTAATGTTCAACCTCAGTATACCTGGCTCCATAAGCTTTGTCGTCTTTTCGGAAGAGGGTTCGGGTTAATCCCCAACGCATAAGGGTCATCATAAGATGAAATATTAAAAAAACCTGGCCTATTTCTGACAGTGATCCAATGTACGCATGAGACTACCGCATGTTCGACGATATGAACGTCCGAGAAACTGTCAGATTGACGTTATTCTACATGCATTTCTGTATTTCTGAAATGAGGTATTGTAACTATTTACATTATTTACATTATTTGGACTGTCGTCTTCAATTTAGTATCATACCCACGGCATTTTGACCACTGTACGCTCCGGCCTTCTTCAGGTGATATACGTTTCTATTTCGAACCCAACCTTTTATTTAATCCATGACCCTGTGAATAAAAGCACTGGTTGAAGTAATCCAGTGAATTGACCAAAAGAGTTGTGAGTTCAATACCTGGTCATAGCAGAAGTGAAAAAAAAGTTGAATTAATAAAGAGAATTAACTGAAAGTAAGATATCCATAAAAGGCATGGCACGTGGAACAAGAACAATCTATACCCGAAGACTAAATAAAGAGTTCGGTTCGAAATTTCTATGTATATCACCTGAAGAAGGCCGAAACGCCGTGAATATAACAATAAAGATAAGGACCACAGTTCGAACAATATAAACAGCGTAAAACTAATGTCTTTTCGACTTTTTTTCTTATGATACGAAGACTTCTCTTTCAAGATCAACTGACTTATCCTTTGTCCAATCACAGAGATATTTAATTTGTTAAATTATTTCCTAAGAATAGGTTAATTTTCCCACATATATGAAACACTGACTGAGGCTCAAACTCACTAATGATCTAGGAGACAATTTTGCTAACCATATGCAGTAATAAATCTTTTAGCACTGAACAAAATCTATTGTAGTCCAATTTGCTACTTATTGCCCAATTGAGGAGCGCCAACTTGTCACCAGAAACTGAAACATCAGTTTGTAGTAAGATTCAAAATTTAACAATCAAGATAGCGTGTAAGAACTCAGATGTCAAAAAGTTACACAAAATGAGAAAAACTATGAATGTTAGGAACCAAGAAAATCCATGAAAAATAAGATCTGATGTAAAATCTGTGCCCGTAATAGAAAAATAAATTACAAGGAATAAAAAGAAAAAATCCAACAATGTTTGTGTACAAATATAATCCTGTTTTATCAACTAAAATCTTTCACAGAAGTCGTAGTCGATCAGCTAAAAAAATAAGTTGATCTGTAAAAGTCATACACCAAGTAACACCCTTTACCCAAAGATAGGAACGTGTTACAACGGAAAAGATGTAGAGAGAGTAAAGGGGGGCAGGAGAAAGAATAAAAGGGGAGGAGTAGGCTAATTTCAAAGGATTTCCCTCTACAGATACTAGTAGAGATGCTAAGGAGAAAGAAAAGACTCTTACATAAAGTTATTTTTAAAGAAACCAATATTCAACGACAAAATATTTTTAGAACATATAATTAGCACAAAGGCACAAAATTTCCCTTGTGTGTTTTCAACTATCAAAGCAGATTAACAACAGTTCTTTGAAATACAAATATGTTTTCTTTTACAAGACGATGAAAACATGTTTTCCTAATAAACAAGTGAATTTTAACAGAGAGCAACAGTTCATAGAAATCAATTTCTTAGTATCATAACTAAAGTAATATACTAACTTCAGAAAGCTCACAAATTCAGAATGTCGAAGGTGCAAAGGTTGAAAGTCGACCAGCAAAACTGATTTTCTGGGTCCTTTAGACAAATTCAGGCGTTTGGAATAAGCGCTGTCATCGATGAGAAACTCTTGCAGATTTAGAAATGATGAATCCTCTTAAAGATAATTCTTGTAGGGTTCTTTCTTTCCCCTTTTTATCTTATTTCATCTTTAAAAACATTAATAGCAGCAGTCTTTACTGACAGCAAACCGCTTGCATACGGACAGGTTACGAATTCAGCAGATATACAAAGATAGAAAGGGGCGTAAGACAAGGATGGGTCTTTTCACCGGATCTGTTCAACTTGTACAGCGAGAATATTTTGAAGAGCCTAGAAGTTATGCCTGGATTCGTCATCGGAGGCCACAATTTAAACAACCTAAGGTACGCAGATGATACAGTGCTGATAGCAGACACAGAAAGGAAACTACAAGACCTCCTACAGAAGGTAGCTGAAGAAAGTAACAAGAAAGGACAAGAAATAAACTGCAAGAAAACCGAATGCATGGTCATCAGTAAAAAGGGCAGCCCAATATGCCAAATACAGGTCGGGGATACTAGAATCAAGCAGGTACAAAATTTAAATACCTGGGAAGCGTTATAACAGAAGACGGAAAGTGCGACACAGAGATCCGAAGGCGAATTGGCATGGTAAAGGAAGCATTCCAGAAGTTGAGTAAGGTATTAAGAAACAAGACAATTTCGCTAAAAACAAGGAAGAAAGTACTGGATTGCTACGTGCTGTCCGTCCTTCAATATGGCAGTGAATGCTGGACAATATCATCAAAGATGAAAGAAAAACATGAAGCAAATGTGGTTCTACAGAAGGATGCTGCGAATATTATGGATCGAGCATGTGAGCAATGATGAGGTCTTGGAAATGATGGAAACAAAAAGGAAATTAATACTGAGCATCCGGAAGAGACAGCTAAAGTTCCTGGGACACGCAATGAGGAAGGAGGGCTTGGAGAATCTGATACTAACAGGCCAGATAGAGGGGAAAAGAGACAGGGGAAAGCAACGGATAACATATTTGAAGGACCTAATCAGGTGAATGACGGAACGAGGATTGCATGGTGTAACAGGAGAAGGCGTGCTCAGAGCCACCAGGGATAGGGAAACGTAGAAAGCCATGATCGCCTACGTCCTGAAAGAACAGGGCACATAGAAGAAGAAGAAGGAAAAGCAGTCTTTTTGTGCTCCAAGTCACATCTTTTCTCGTTCGCGTGGTAATGCGTTCACAGTAGCAGCAGATTTTTTTCAATCTTTGCAACAGAATGTTTAAATCGTCTGACTTCATTTTGGTGGATTTTTATATCAATTTTTGAGGCCCTTTTTTCCTAAATCTTTACACATCAATTTTTTTTTTATTTATTTATAAACCGTCTGGTTTTATTTTGGTGGTTTCTCTTTTAAAGAAATCATGTTAGTAACATTCTAATTTTCTTAATTAGATTTTCATACAATTTAATATTGTTTTTACTAAAAATAATTTTCGTGGTCGCTAAATATAAAATTCGCCGATAATTGAAATTACATACCAGCTTCTCTAATCCAGGATATTCATATTTCGTGTTCTCCTGTAAACCATGAGTAATGATATTTACTAAAATGTATGAACTTTCTCCGTATCAGACATATGCGCATTTTTTGCGAACATTTCAAATAACAAGATTATTTACTATAAAAAAAAAAAAGCAAATCCGCTTATGCAAATCTTTACATACAAGAACTTTATTGTAAAAATTTACAAAAGATACAGTTTTAAATGTCTACTTTAGCTTTCCATATTCTCTTGATTTTCACGTCTTAGCCAGATCACTGACGCAATGCAGGAAGAAGGCAACTCTCAAATAACACCTTAATTTACTTCTCTTTTTCATATAATGTGTATATGTTTCACTGCCTGAACAAAATATTGTCGCATGGAAGGCCTGTACAAAGGGGACTGCAAAAGTAGGTATTATACCAGTATTACTATGATATCCACCGCGCGACTGGTCTGCACTCAAGCTTGGTCCCCTCGGTTGATCGTACAGTTGTTCGCTTTGGCCCAAGCATAGTTTCGCCTCACGTTTTGATTGATCACAAGACTGGCTTGGTCCGAATGGTCGACTGGAATCAATGGTTTGGTCTGGACAGAGTAAAGTTACATAAAAAAATTGGATAAAAGAAAAGTATAGACATGCAATTCCTGAATACAAAGTTGTTAGTATAATTATTGATGGTTCAAACAGATCTATATTCTCCATGCAATAACTATCGACCCTTCCCGATTATCGTGACACAGTGTTTGTTGTCTTCGTTTTTAACGCGACTTCTGGAACAAAACCTTAAGTTTTTTTTCAAGGCGGAAAATCACATCATATCAGGCAAAACGGCGGTCTATCTCTCTAGTTTCTGGTTTGTGTCTTCGGTCTGCCTCTAGTCTCTTTGCCTGCAGCTCCTCTTCGTTTCCCCAGTCTCTGGTCTGTCATCGCCGCGTATCTCTGGTCTGGTCTCCGATCTCTGGTCTACCTCATCATTCCTGCCGTCGAATGCCCTCGTGTGTCATGTCTCCACTAGGTGTCTTCAGTCTGGTCTCCACCAGGTCTCTCTGGTTTTATCACTGCTGTGTGTCTCCGGTCTGGTCTCCATTGTGTGCTTAACTTCACCTCTTCACATTAAATCTCACTCGCGATGAATGCCAACCGGGCCTGCCGTTGAATTTCCTAGGCCGACCGAACCACCTCTCTCTCGGTGATCAGCCGAACTAACTCTGTTTGGTGTTTTTTGTTCTTTTTATGGACCCTTGCGCAAGGACTGGTGTGGGACACGGCGTGCTCTGGGAATACCAGCGCTCCCCAAACAACCAATCAGGGTTCTCCCTGCAAATGTCTAAATATGGGGAAGTATCTTCCTCTTTGGAATTCTACCTGAGCCTTCTCCTCCTTTTGATTACCTGATCTTACCCGTCTCCTTCCTGCTTTGTGTGAGTGCCTCTCACCATCACTGCCCGAAAGGCGTCGAACGTCCCTCCGACTTCCCTGAAATTTCGTCTGGGCCTTCTCCTCATTGGTTCCTGCTCAAACCATCTCCTTCTTACTTTCCGTGAGTGCCTCTTACGATCACTGCCCGAGGGATGTGGATGCATGGTCCAGCCCAAACGGCGAAATTTTAATTATTGCTAAAAAAACTCACTTTTATCGTGCACTTGTGTGTAGCTGTTTTTGCACCTGGGATTTTATCATTTTAACCCTTTTGCCAACAAAGGACAAAAAAAGGAGACAATCCTTTGATTTGAGATGTTTTATCGCATTTCGGCAGATAACAAATTTAATCTTTCTTTTCTATTTTTCTTTTGAAAGCCCGTCTGTTTTTAAAAGTCAATCGAATTTCGTGCCCAAAAGTTGCTCTATATACAACGGTCGTAAAAGTATTATATAAGCTGGACACTCGTTTTCAAAGATCGTAAAAACAATATTTATTCTTTCTTCTGCGGTCCTCAGAATATAACATCACTTAATCTTAGTCTTGACCAAAACCAGATGATCCGTTTATTTAACTTTTCTGGCAGACGAGATTTCTTCTGTTTTTCTTCATTTGGTCATCAGTATATCTTCAGTCTATCGGAAATTGTTTTTTTTTTGTTTTTTTGTATTTCAGTTTTTTCAATTTACTAGCACCTTTCAAAATAGTATCACAGTACGTGTTATATTGATATATCTTTATAACTATAAACAATACAATATGTCTTGTACGCACGTTTTGATTTTAGTTACTGTATACCTGCTTTTCTCTCAAACAATTATGTATGTCCTTGTCTTTTATCGCCCATGAGCAACGTGCTACAATATCACAAGGGTTTTAATGCTCATATTGAAATTATAAAGTAAATGTTATGTTTTTAACACGACAAAATAAAACGGTTATAGAAAAATGACACACTCGTCGAGTATTGGAAATAACTAGGGAATTTATTATTGTGGAAACATGAGTACAGCGAACAATTGTGAATGTTGAATGAGGATGTGGTTATAGAGAGCCCGGCAAAGTCCTGCACACCATATTGCTAGCTCCTGCCGGAAGTCGCTGCTTGTCTCCCAGCATGCCTCTATTTGCTGGGGATTGGATTCCCTTGAATGGTCAAGGAGAGATAACTTTTACCCTTTTTATGGTGGTCTTCATAGTAAATTTATCGAAATTTATCTTCAGCCATTCATATCTTTATGTCCCTTGTAGCTCTTAATAATTTTTGTCTAATTTCTCCCAAACCTTACTATACCATAGATTTGCTCAAGCCTATCAAGTATGTCACGCGCAGTTTTCCCTTGTCCCCTCTATCCGTTCTGTGAGTATCAGATTCTCCAAACCCTCTTTTCACATTACGTGTCCCAGAAACTTCAACTGTTTCTTCCTGATGTTAAGTATGTTTCGTTTACGTTTCCATCTTCTCCAAAATCTAGTTGTTGCTCACATGTTCGGCCCATGGTCTCCTCAGCATTTTTTCTGTAGAACCACAATTTTGTCTCTTTGAGTCTTTCCTTCATCTTGGAGAAGATTGTCCTGCATGCAGGAGAACAGATATCTCGGAACCGCCAAAGGCTAGAACGTCGCCAGCGATTGACAGTCTGGAACATCGTCGGCAGGAACATCGTCAGCGATTTGGTAGGAACGGCACAGGCTGAAACGTTGTCAGCGTCTGGCAGGAACGACACAGGTAGGAAAGTCGTCAACGTCTGGCAGGAACGGCACAGGCTGGAACGTCGTCAACGGTTGGCAAGATCGGGTCAGGCTGGAATGTCGTCCTAGGAGGACGGGTTCGGCTGCAAGCCACGGCAGTTAGACCTGAACAGTCGTTGTCTCCGTTGCGCGGGTAATGGGATCTCAGGCGTGATAGCAGAAGCAGAGTCAAACTTAAAGCGGGACCGGCTGCTAACTAAAACGTAATAGCTCCAGGAATTAACCGCGAGTAGAGCGGGAACACAAGCGAAGCGTACGCCTAGCTGGAGAGCAGAAAATGAGTATTTAATTAATACACTTTGATCATGCTCCCCGGGCCAAGAAAAGGCATTTCTTTACTCAGCATCCCACACTGAAACCTGCATACGCGCCTCCAGGTGGCAAATGCTGCAGCAGATCAGAAAGTCGTTATCTGAGAACAGATACTACACTTGATATTTATCCTACTCCCCCACTGGAGTGAGTTGTGCCATAAGGTCAGTTTTTAATGTAGGGAACCTGAGCGCGTACACTCAGACCATTGGTCAAAGATTACCCAGCCCCCGCTTATGCGGTAACTAGGTACAAAACTGGTCTTAGCTGGTCATAGCTTGTCAAAGCTGGTCAAAAACTAGTCTTAGCTGGTCATTGCTTCCCGGCCGGCGAACAGGCAGTGAGTACGTGAGAACAGATACTACACTTTGATCCTGCCTTTAGAGGCAAGAAAAAGCATTATTTATCATACTCCCCCACTGGAGCGTGATGTGACACAAGGTCGCTTTTTAATGTGGAAACCCGAGCGCGTACGCTCGGCCGCTGGTCAAAGATTACTCAGCATCCACATTACGCGGTAACTGAGTACTAAGCTTGTCTTAGCCGGTCTAAGCTTGTCTTAACTGGTCATTGCTTGTCAAAGCTGCTCTAAGCCAGTCATAGCTTGTCAAAGTTGTTCATTCCTCTTCCAAACCTGCATACGCGCCACCAGGTGGCTAGAGAGCAGAAAGTAAGTATCTGAGAATAGATTCTGCTCTCCCGACAAAAAAAGGCGTTCTTTACCCTACTCCCTCACCGGGTAGTGATGTGACACAACGTCGGTTTTTAATGTGGGGGTCCCGAGCGCGTATGCCCAGGCCACTGGTCAAAAACTACCTTGCCTTTCATACGCGGTAACTGAGTACGAGTAACTTGTCTTAGCTGGTCATAGTTTGTCTTAGCTGGTCATGGATTGTCCAAACTTATCATAGCTTGTCAAAGCTGATCGTTCTTCTTCCAAACCTAAACAAGCCACTAGTTGGGGTGTGCTGTAGGCAGTCGGGGAGTAGAAAGTGAGTCCCTGAGAACAGGTACTATACTTTGATCCTGTTCCTTGTGCCAAGAAAACGCGTTATTTACTGGAGCGCGATTTGATACAAGGTCGGTTTTTGATTTTTGAACCCCAAGAGCGTATGCTCGGGCTTCTGGTCAAAGCTTTCATAGCTTCCATATGCGCGGTAACTGGGTACTAAGCTTGTCTTAGATGGTGTAAGCTTGTCTTTGCTGGTCATAGCTTATCAAAGCTGGTTGTTCCTCTTTCAAACCTACATACGTTACCAGGTGGCGAGTGCTGCAGGTGGTTAGAGGGCAGAAAGTGAGTATCTGAGAACAGATACTACACTTTGTTCTTGCCCATTGGGCCAATAAAACGTGACTGTAGCGCGATGTGACGCACAGTCGATTTTTAATGTGGGGACCCCTGGTGCGTACGCTCAGGCCGCTGATCAAAGATTACACAGCCCTCGCAAACGCAGTAACTGGGTACTAAGCTTCTCTTAGCTGGTCTTAGCTGTACATATCTTGTCAAAGCTTCTCATAGCTTGTAAAATCTGACCATGGCTTGTCAAAGCTGGTCATAGCTTGTCAAAGCTGGTCGTTTCTCTTTCAAACCTACACAACAACCACAAGGTGGCGATTGCTGCAGGCAGCCGGGGAGCAGAAAGTCATTACGTGAGCACAGATACTTCACTTTGATACTGACATCTGGGAAAAGAAAAGGCGTTATTTCACGACCTCCTATATATATAGAGGAGCTCGTGGTTATTTACCCAACCTCTCTCACTGGGGTGGGATGTGACAAAGTATTTTTTTATGTAGGTATCCCAAGCGCATACGCTCAGGCTGCTGTTCAAAAATTACACAGTCCCCCCACCTCCGCATACGCGATAACTAGGTACTAAGTTTCTCTTAGCTGGCTTAAACTTGTCTTAGCTGGTCATAATTTGTCAAAGCTTGTCGTTGCTCTTCCAAATCTACACACGCACCACGAAGTGTTGATTGCTGCATGCGGCCGGAGAGCAGAAAGTATAAAAGTGCAGTATCTGAGAACAGATACTGCTTTTTGATATTGTCCTCCGGGCCAAGAAATGCCATTTTTGGTGGAAAAGGAAAGGTGAAGTCAAGGTCGCCCCTTTGTTTAAATCACGACAAGCGAGAGCAGCAGGCAGCGATAATTTCATTAAAATATCTGACTATATCTAAATGAGACTTTCTTATATAATTCCTTCATGAAATTCCTCATCACTGATTCACTATTTTGTTTATAGCTCCTTTAACTGTGTAGAATGTTGAGAAATCTTCATCTTTTCGGACGATAATAGTCGTTTTAATGTTTATGTGGGCTCTTGAATGATTGATTGATTGTACCCTTTTCTACAGCTTATCAACACTTTGCCAGTTATTTAAAGCCAGAAATATATATATATATTGTGAAATATCTTTTTTTTAAATAATTATGATTTAGTGTTACAAGTCTTTCTAAATAATCCTTAGCTGGAGAAGAAGTGGATTCATATCTTTCCCAAAGTAATTTGCGCGTAAGTGTATAGAACAAACCCAATTGGAACTCGGCTCTCCGATTAATAATTCAAGCAATTATCCATGACACCACTAGGAAATCTAAGCTTATGGCACCTGGTATTCCCAAGCGGTCACCAACCTAGGTAATGACCAGGCTGAACGTTACTTAACTTCTGTGATCGTACAGGAACCAATGTTTTAATATTATATAACTTTTTTTTAATTTTTTTTTTTTAAGAAAAACTAAATCAACATTTTACCAATTTAAAACTTGATGTAGCATCGATTATTTTATTTGACCAAAATAGAGGAATTTGTTATTGTTAGTTTAGGGGGTCATCATTTGAAGTTGAGAATGTTTCCAGTGTTTATAGTGGTGTGGAACTAGGGGTTTAAAATGAACAGTTGATATACCCAGGCCAAAATTAACGAAGGATGATTATGACGAGGAATCACACGGGTAATTTTAACAAAACAAGATAAAGAATTTATTTACGAATTTATACGTTTGACATAGTGTCAATATCTCGTTTCAGGAAAATAAATCAGAATTCTTAGTCTGTAGTTTTAACGTGTTAGCATGAAAACGAAATGTTCATACAACAGATTGAATAATGTGACAATAAATAATATTAAAAACTTTAAAAATAACGGTAAGAGAGTTTGTTGCTCATCAAAGGGATATCTGGCTTGCATACTTTCAAAAATAGATGAAGAGAAATAGTTTGAAATTATTAGCTTTCTTGGAAAAAATTCTTTGAAGTGCTGCATGCTGGTTAGAGGCCGATAACATAATTGGCGAGTAATTTTACAGTGGCGAAGACTTCAACGATGGTTGCAACGAAATGAACCGAAACCTTTCACATAACTTCGAACACGCTTCTCGGATTAATTTTAGTTTTATCATCATTTTATAACAAAAGTAATTTTGCGTAGGTTCTTCTTATTCTTCTTATTCTTGTGTGACCTGCTACTTTTTGTGAAGGCAAGGTTTTCAATGGTCCAAAAACAATTCCACATTGGCTCGCGAATTCCGTACCTTCTTCTTCTTCTTCTTCTTCTTCTTCTTCTTCTTCTTCTTCTTTGAATGTGAAGGTAGTTATTATTATTTTGTACTTATTATATGATGCTGAACAAAACAAACTGTGTTGAACTTGTCGAGAAAATAGACAAACAAAAAAGACTGACACAAATAGAAATGTTTATTCCATTTGGACATTTTCGTGCAGGGAAAAAGAACATGTCATCTATATAGATGAAGACAAATTTTAATTTCAAGGTAAGTAATTTCATTATCAGAGAAAATAAGATAAAGACACAACTAACATTAATGCATTTTTTGTTCATATGTCGATATAAAGTTGATACCACGTTCTTTCGGACGGACGATATGTAATTAAGAAGATGCTGTTGTCTTTTGATAAAGAGAGGTTTAAGGACGTCTATTCGGGTTCGTTGTGGCATGTGGGTGTCATTTTATAATCTACTGTTTTCTTGACTTATCAAAGACGGTTTTAATTTAACAATTAAAGAATTTTCCAACGTTGATGTTACCAATTTGAAAATGTTGGTTATGTGCATGTGTTACAAATGACATTTAGGAACAAAGAGCATTAGTCAATTCAGCATCATGGGTTTTATTTAAGAATAGTGAATGATAAAAACGAACTGAAAAGTTCGTGGGTGGAATCGTTTTAAGTGTTAGTTTAAAAAGGGATGGTGTAGAATAAAACAAAATCAAGGGATAAATTAAAGCAGCCTCCACTTCTTTTGTCTAGTAGTTACAAAAGGTTTATTTACAGGGACGTTTTGTGATTTTTAAGCCCTTTCCTTCTATGCACTTTATAGGAATTTTCCCCTTCGCGTGTGTGTTTGTGCTCAGCATCGTGAGTGGAATGAACAAAAACCCAAATGTTTTTAAATAAGAGTGTTCAAACAGATTTTATTTAGTTGAAAGAGGAAAGCAAAGTAGTAGTAATTTGCGGAAAGGGGGAGGGTTCACAGTTAACAATGTTCTAAAGTGTAGCAATTGTTATTGTTGAGAGAGATTTCTCCGCTAGTTCATACGAGAGGAATGAGAAATCCAAGAGTGAAACTGCTAGAACAGGCATTGTCGTTGCATCTAGAGTTGTATGTACTTTCCTTTGGTAAGTGCTTTGAAGGGAGACTTTTCCGCCGGTTTCCGTGGCAGGAACGAAAAGCTCTAACGTCAAGCTGTCAAAACAGACCCCATCTACGGCGAGGGTTGCGTGTAGCCCTTTCACTAGGTGCCTTGAAGGAAGAGTTGGTTTTCTAAGCGCCGCTTTCTAGGCCGAAATTATAGGGTACCCAGTGAGGATCGAACTCACTACTTCGTTGTAATACGTTCTAACGACACAAGCTGGGTATAGTTGAGAGGTTTTCCAATCCTCTCCGAGCGGAGTAAAATTCCTTTCTTTCTGTGCGGAGCTGTTTGAACATCGGTATATCTGTAACACGTAATTGCCTTGTTTAAGATTGCCTTGTAATATTGCATGCGAAAAAGAAAAAAGAAAAGAAAGAAATGTAATCCTAAGTTTAATACGACGAAGCGGAAGAAATTATGATTGGTGATATTCTTGGAAATCGCAATATGAGTTTAAAAAAAAAGGATACTTGTAAAATCTGAAAAAAAGACTAGCTGGAAATTGAAGAAAATAGAAAGGAAAAATATATTTTTGCATTGTTTATTCGAAAATGTACCAGAAGCTTTTTTTTTTTTTTTTTTTTTGTTTGGCCGGTGGAAGTGAAAAATAGCGGTAGTCAAAACACGACTGTCAAAAATTTTTGATGAGGTTAAAAAGGTTAAATTTTGGTTATGGGAATAAAGTGAATTATACATTTCCAACGTAAAAGTTGGAGTGTTGATTTAGTCAATTGAATCAGAAGAGGATGAAAAAAGAAATTACGCCACAGGAAATAGTGTTACCTCATTGGTTAAACCAAGGGAGTGATATAACCCCACCTCGAAATGTAGAGGCGGAAGTAATCTCATTGGTTAAAGATTTGATTTGCATAGACACCCCGGGTCAATCACGCACCTCCTAGGAGAATTTGGGACAAGCATAAAAATCGAGACCACGGGGAGCCAAATCAGTTGCAGTTGCAGTTGGAGTTGGACTTGGGACCAGTCGAGATGTAACGACTGAGGAAAAAGTGTTCCGAACCGGGAGCCACGACCGAAAGAGTTGTTTCCTTCTCATAAAGCTCCTGGTTGAATGTGTAAAGAAACGTAGAGAAGGCTGCCGCCGAACGACTTAAAAGAGTTAAAGTCGAATAATGCGCCTCCGATAGAGCCGAGGCTGAAGATATATGGAAAACAAAAAAAGTCGAGATAGAGTTAAACTAGTTGAGTTTTTTGTTACCGAGTGAAAGAGACAAGACGAATTTACTGCCGCCGCCGCCAACCTTACACACCACTTCGGCTGTTTCCGGAAGGGTTCGGTAAAGAGTCCTGAAAAGACTTTTTAAAAATTTGGAAAATTGAAATTTCAATTATTCTTAAACGAAAACTTTCGCTCCGTTGTGAAAATAGAAATTCGACGACCATTATATTCTGTTTCTGGTGCTAATTATTTTTTTTATATATATAAAGACTTTTCTGCAGCTTATCCAGGCGTTTTCAAAATTATTTATTTATTTATTTATTGTGCCGTATTTTATTTTATCAACACAAGTGTACGCGTTTGGTTTGAAGTAGTAGAGAAACGGCGACCAGGTTTTCAACGTGTCTTCCTTGAGATTAAAATTCACGGCGTGGGCAGGGAAATTCACTGTTGTAAGAGACGACTCGAAGACCAGCTACTGTGACGAGACCATCGCGACTAGCGACCCGAAAGCGTCGTCATATATCGGAAAAATGATGTCAACAGATTAGGGATTGTGGGTTTGTTCGATGAAGTGACGTGATTTGAATCATGAAGGGCGGCTATGTTAAAGTTAAATCCGATTTGATTTATACTTCGTGCGAAGTAGTTTTTATAGAGGAGTCCAGAGATAAATTCTCTCTCTCTCTCTCTCTCTCTCTCTCACACACACACACACACACACACACACACACACACACACACACACACACAAATAATGTATATTTGAGTAGCAAATTTTATTGAAAATGTCTCGTAAAAAACGACCGACAAGGAAGATTCCTTATTTTTTTTATAGGTACCTACAATCAATTTTTAGATACCTAAATTTAAAATGAAAATTTTAAAATAAATATTCTATCTTCAAGCTTTAAAATTAGGTCTATTTGAAAGCCAAGGGATTAAAGTTAATAATTCCAGTCATCAAAATACACTGGTGTATTTTAAACTGAAATTATATCGATTGGAATCCGAAATTTTTCAAAAAAAAAACAAAAAAACTTTAAATTTTCCGCCATTTTTTGACATTTTTGATTTATTGACAGGTTACGTCAACAGTAGCCAACTTTCTGTTTAAAAAATCTTGAAAAAAAAAATACATCACAGACACTTTTTTAAAGTCAATTGTTTAAATTGAAACTTACCTTAATCTGATTTCATACAATAGTAATTCCTTACTTTATGAAATTTAAGACAGAAAGCTTATCTTAAATACAGTAGTCCTGTAATTACCGTACTACGAGGTGACGATTGATTGAATATGACAAGCTTCCGTCTGTCAACACCCAAGTAGGGCGTCCGGAAGTGCCAAAATTTTATGTATCTAAAAAACCGGTTTCCGTTTTTTAAATGCATAGTTAACCATAACATAATATTTTCATCAATTACATAATATTTTAATATGTTCGTTTAGCTTTATAGCTAGATGAATGAATATGCTTTTTGAATAAATAAAAATTTCCTTTAAAATAATTTTATAATTTAATAAGAAAGAATGAAATTTTACCCAACTAAATTAAGAAATATTAGGCTAATTATTATTTTTTATTAGTTTTCTCAGCAGTTACTTATTTTATAGAATTTTAGTTTAGCTTTATAGCTGGATGAATGAATATGCTTTCTGAATAAATAAAAAGTAATTTCTTTTAAAATAATTTTAAAATTTAATAAGAAAGAATGAAATTAAAATAACCCAACTAAGTTAAGACACGCATAAAATGAACAGCAAGGTTCAGATACGGAACTTGTAAAGGGAAAATGTACGGGCGGAAAACTCATATATATACAGAAAATTGAGTCACATGACCTTTTACAGTTATATATCCCTTATGGCCATCCGTACAAAAAAAAGCGGGAAATCAACATGCAAAAATTAACAGGTTTTAATTAATTTACAAAAAAACAGCACCCCTTTTGAGAGTAACTGTTTAAATTTTTCGATTAATAAATATATTTGCCACACATTAATTAAAAAAAAAACTGGGGGACCTATAAGGAGGAAATTGTAAAAAACTTATGAAACTTTTAATAAAAATAAAATAAAATAATAAAAATAAAAACAATTCTTGTAAAAATTCATTACTAACGGAAAATTTTTTTTTCTATTCAGACTACAATATAATTTTAATTTATGTCTATAAAAGCAATTAAAAGTTTATCCAAATAAAAAATGGCATAGTTTTATTGCATTATTGTTATCGCACTTCGGAGCAGATGTTCTTATAATAGGAAAGATTTTTAAGAAAAAAAGACAGTTGATTAGCATTCCCCAATGACTCCTGAATTTAATTAAAACTATCCATATTCGGGGACCTAGTCGCATTTTTCGACACTTCTGAAAATTAAATGGTGGGGAGGGTAACAAATTAAAAAAAATGTTTTTACCAATATTTTCTAAAAATAATTATTTCAAAAATCATTTCAGTCATTTATGAATAAGTCCTGAAATTTTCATCAAAATCAGACGATTATTTGCTTTTTGCAAGAATTTCCAAATTAATGTGTCTTTCACAGTCAAAAAATGCCTTCGCGTAATATTACGTTTTGACTTAATAAAATCTAGCGTCAATTTACCCCTCTCACTGACGAGAGAAAAAAAATGGTTCTTTCACTAAATGAGCCTGTTAGAACCTGTTAAAATAATTTTAAAAAATTGTAAAAATAATTAAAAAATACTTTGATCTATCCTCTTCATTATGGCATAAACATTTTGCCGATAAAACTTTGTTTTTATTTAGTTTGAAGCCTTTTCCTTCAGACTATGCTGATTTTCCCACGGTTCAATTAGACGTACCTATAATTTTTCCAGTGTTCTTAGTTGTTTCCTTTTTGCTGGAGATTAGTAATGTAAAAATGTACCATAATTTTTTATTTTCCAATCATTTTCAGACACTTCACTGGCCATTTTCAAGGATGTTGAAAATGGCCAGTGAAGTGGATTTTGAATAGCCGTTTTTTTTTTTCGAAAATGTGCTCCGTAAAATAAAATAAAACTATGACATTATTTAATTAGATAAGCTTTTAATTGCTTATATATATATATATATATATATATATATATATATATATATATATATATATATAAGCAATTATTTAAGAACTGTTTTCATTTTTTTTTCTTTTTAAGTTATAATAATTTATAAAATTTCAAATGTTTTAAAAAATTCTACAAAGCCTTGTTGCGGTTAGGTGAATAAGTTATTAAATGAAGACTTTATTTACTAATAAAAAATTTAAAAATTTATACAAATCATCGAGCCGATAGAATTTAAAAATAATTTTAATTATTTTTTGTATCAAAATTTTTTTTTAATATGGTATTTTTTAGGTCATATAAAAGATCACATGTTTCACGGTTCCTTCCTTTTATAGGAAAAATATTTGGACAATTATGTCGATTCTGGTCAACTATACTTGACTGTCATTTGACATCATTCGCACCTTGCGCTTTTGGCACCTCGGTGATTAAGAAATACTTTTATTCTAAATGTCATGCTATAAATATGTAATACTTGCGTAGATCGGATTAATTTAACTTTAAATTTTCTCATTTTCAAAAAATAACGTGCCACAGATGTAGATTTTAGTTTTGCAAGATTTTTACAACCGAGAATTAACTTTTGTTTACAAATGTGTTGATTGCACAAAAATGTCTGAAAAATTTTAAATTCTTTTAAAAATTGAAAAATTTTAAATTCTAATATATATAATTTCTGTTTGAAATACACCAAATTATTTTGCTTACTGGAAATAGTCAATTAATGCAAAAATAAAAATTTCAAGAAAAAATTTATATTTTTAAAAATCAAATTTTAAAGTTATGTCTCAAAAATGAGTGGCGGAACGTAATTTAAAATATAGTACTAACTACCTAATAATTATACACTAAAATCCATCGGGATGAAAACTGCTGTTTCTGGAATATTCACGAAATGCATTTCAATTTGATTGGCCAAAACATTACAAAACATACCTGAGATATTAAATTCTTGTTTCCTACATATCATTACAAATTTATTTCTAATGATTTGGAGGGGGTCTTTGTGATGCCAACTAAAATATCTAATAACATATGCAACATATTTCCCACAATAAAACTAATTATTATGTTAATTATAAATTTAATTATAAGCGTATTCATTTTAAGCATAAGCATTTTCAGCCAACAATAGCTGCATAAACATAGGTACAAAAATTTTTATACTAATAACACGCAATGAAGTTGCGATAAATACGAAATAAAAAAATAACTCTCTTTCCTTCACGAACAAGAGCGAAAACCTATTTTTTGACAAAACTAGAAAAAAAATTGCCTCCATGCTGAGAAAAAGACCAAGGCAAATTTCGCGGGCTAGTATGAAATATTTAATAACTAATGAAAAGAGAACGATTTACAGAAAACAACAAATTGAACTTTCAATGACCCGTGTCATATTGCTTCCCGCCATAAATGAGTTTGCGTTCGGAGCCGACCACGTGACTGATTTGGCTACATATTTCACGTTTTTCAGTTTGTCAGTTGGAGAGATGAAGAAGTAGAGAACACCCAACACAGCCACGATGTAACAAGAGATTTTTCAAACCACTGATCGGACACAATTTTCCCAGCGACACACATTCACACTCCCTTGCCTTCTCGAGTGCTGTTTTCGTTATATTTCATTTTTCCTCTTTACCTACTCACCGTCCGCACAAAAGAGGGGAAGAAAGACTTTACTACGACTTTGTTGATATACATAGACATAGATAAACATAGACTTGTCATTTTTTGCACAAATCACATTTCGTTAAAACAAACGAACTCTTAATTCTTGAACTCTCTGCTACCATTTCTCTTAGAACATTTTTACAATTTAATAATTTCATGTGTACAATTTGATGTTATACTGTTCGATAAATAAATTTTCATTTATTTATTCTAACGAAACAGTTTTATTCTTTCCAACCTTCTGATAATTTTAAATTGTGCGGAGTTCGGTTACTTTTGGCGCAAAGCCAATTTAATAAACGTGATCAAGCTTCCTACAAAGTGATTACATCTTAAAACACATTAATACAAAACCATAGAATACTAATCAGAAAGGTTGTTTTATCAGTCATCATAATTTAGGTAGATACTGCCAAATTATCGCCAAAGCATTGTAGTAGACATATCACGTGACTTTTTAGATCCCATTAGGAATAAATAAAAGAATACAATTCTGGAGCCGATTTCTTAAGAAAAAAGGTATAGTAATCACGAAGTCCGGCCCCTACAAGAAAGACTTACAAATGCCACCAAAGTCCATGTCACTCTAGCTGCAAATATTCAAGACAGCATTCACATCCACACGCAAAAACAACGCTTGTCTCAGCAGCATTGACCAAACTACAGAGAGACTACCTCAGACATTGGCGCCACTGTCCACAGTAAGAACTAAATTCTGCCTATCTTCTTTATCTACGTGACGACGACGTACACATACACATACTGACTCTTTCACACAAACACACATGTAACTATATTTCACCGTTCTTACATACGCACACAATACAGTTTATATTCTGTCCAAGAACACTAGTTACAACCGAAAATGACATTATATATTTAATACATTCAAGTTGAATGTATTGAACATATAATGTCATTTTTAGAATGATTGAACCAACTTCTTGTATTCTTGTTTTGATATATAATGTCATTTGTTAATACTACGTTGTCTTTTACTACTGTATTTTATTATTTCAATGAAAGTCGTGGGATTTATGACAATGGCAGGATTACGAGCAGTTCAACAACAATATTTTATGTCATTGCATCAAAATCCAACACTCCGAATTTTGACGTTAAACAAAAACCCGAGTATAAAGATTCCTACAAATGATAAACTCAACGTGATTACCTTGTGGTGATACCGAGCAAAAGCGATGGACCGGATGTTCACGACCAAAAAGCAAATGACCAAAAGTCGTCGCTGCTCCGCTGGCTCCGCCGGCTCCGCGCAGATGTTCCGGTTGAAAACTAAAAATTAATTAAATATTAAATTTCTAGTTCGGAAGCCTACGCGAATTTTATTTATCAGCCAATGGGAAGCCCAGAACCAAAAACAAGTGTGAAATCCCAAATGAACTGCTGTGATCCAAAAAGAAGATATAAAAAGCGGATACAGAAAGCATTGACAGGCAGACCGACTCGAGGAGAAGAGAGTAATTAGTATCTCCCTTGACCCCAAGTCAAGCGGCTTACTACGCTCGCCTCCCTTGCCTCTTTCCTTCTTCCCTGCCTCAAAAACTACTTACTCACCTAAGGAGCGAATACATCAAAGACATTCCTTACTTACACGCTCCCAAAATCCTAAGCATTCATTTTCTTTCAGCATTTTATTGCCATGAACATTTTAACGTCCGTTGGACTTATACTTCATGTATTACTTCAATTGTAAAAACATTAATTGATATGTATATGTATAAAATGTTATCTTTCAACTCAACTTGCTTTTCTTGGTTTATAACCTTTCTTTATGACTCATAGTGGGCTATCTACAACAAGGCCAAATTCCGTCAACCTGCAACAGTATACAACTACCCTTCACCAGAACGGACTCTCCACTACTAACAGAAAAGAATAGATAAGCAACCCGCTATAACCTTGTGAAAACACCAAAGTTGCCAAACTGAACTCATGTACGTACCTAAAAAGAGGATCAAAATACAAATAGTACGGAAATTTCGTTGACAACAGTCACTCTGAAATCTGAATTTACCATATGTCGCATATTTTATGAAATATTTTAGTGGACACAACAAGCTGACGTTACATCAATTTTAGAGACATCATGAATATTCGTTAACTTTACAGTAAAACGGTTTATATTTGTGATGGGATATTTTCTGATTTCTTAATTTAAGCAAGATGTTCAGTTTTCGCAAAGGGATTAGCATTGTGATACAGTGGATATCGGCCCGAAATGAGAAATCGGAGAGCCGAGTTCGAATTCCAGTTGAATTTGTTGCATTCACTTACGCTCAAAATACCCTTGGGAAAGGTATTACGTCATCCCTTCCCTATGGGTCGAATAACAGGACAGATTGGGTTCTCTAGCCTTGGTTGGCAACCAGTGCATCGCAGAAATTAATGGCAACCTACTGTGGGAAAATTTTCTGCCCTCCAGTCAGCAATGTTACTTTCGAGACATGATTGCTCAAGCGTGTATTACATATGGCACTTTGCTGATTGACTGTTCAATACACTAAAGTCACCAGCGACGATGACTGCCGCCTGCTTTAGGTACTGTGTGTACTGAACTTGACCATTTACTCTTTGTAATAATTCTTGTATATTGTCAATGCTTTAATTAAGTTTCGCTTTCTGTTTCTTTTTTCGTTAAGAATTTTCTGCTTCTGCCGAAAACTGGATCCTCTAAACTGGATCTTCTAAACTGGATCCTCACAAAGCATATGGATGACGTTATCCCTATCTTCAAAAATGTGCTCCTGAACTGTCTCTTGTTCTCTCTAAACTCTACAATGAATGACTTTCTGTTTTTGTTTCCTGTTTTCCTCTCCTGTAGTTTCAGTCTTTATGAACTTGGACGACCCATTTGCTCCTTCTAACTATTGGCTTATGAGCCTTCTACCTGTTTTTAAAATATAAAATACTAAAAGCTCTAATTAACTCTGAACTGGTTAAGCTTCTCACATTGCAGGGTCTTCTTTTGGATAAGTAATATGGCTTTCAATTCTCCAGGTCAACTGTTAATGTGTTAACGATTATTTCCGAAAAAGTTTATCAAGCTTTAAATAAGAATGGTAAAGCTCAGACTGTTGCTTTGGTTATCTCGACAGTGATTGGCATATGGTCATCTTCATAAGTTGAAAGATTATATTTTTTCTGAACAAAGTTTTAAAGTGATTTCGACTTTCTTATCAATTCATGAAATGAAAGTTATCTTGAATGGCTAATCTTCTATAACTATTTGCATAAATACAGGTGTTTTCCAGGTCTCTAGCCTAGGACCTACGTTGTTTATAATTTTCATGAATAACCTTTCTGATGCCATCGTTTCTCAAATCAGGATATACACTGATGAGACAACCAGTTACTTCTGTCTAAATAAATCTGAATGTCTCAAAAATAACCGACGACTATTGTTAAATTGGGTAAGGAGTAGTTAATTTTAACATCTCAAAAACAAAACTTCTCTCTTTTAATCATGTGAGAGAATACTTTTTACCTGCTATCAGCATGGCTGATGATAACCTCCAGAAGAGTGACTCATTGCATATACACAGACTAATGTTTTTAGCTGACATGAAGTGGAAATAGTATAAAAATCAATTACTAACTCTGCAGTTAAGAAAGCTGGTTTACTGTGTTGTACTAGGCACTTTTTCTCATTAGAATCTATCTCATATATTTATAAGTCTACAATTTGTCTTATGTTTGAATATTGTTGCTACATTTGGTCTGATGCTCTTGTATCACCAAGGTGAATATGATACACAGAGAAAGTGTGCTGTGGTATTATTCAGCATAATATTTGGTGCTAAATGAATATACACAGAACAGTACAACACTTAAAATGACAAACAAGACAGAACTTGCAACACAGAGAGGAGGGGGTTTAGATCGCAATAGTCACCAAAGTAATCAGTCCAAATATTACTTGAATGACACTTGAATATTACAACTTAAAAGCTACTATTCTTTACCATTGTAGACCATTATAGACCATTTCAGGCCATGGGCCATTCTATCATTGAGAGTGCTGAAGGGGTGTCAGCCTCTCTACAACATTACAATATATTTAGAGATTCTTGACAAAAAGAGAAGTCTGCAGTGATAACAGTTCTAATCTGGCATCTGGGTTTCAGTCTCTTTCCTGCTGATGTAACATGAATTCCCAGTGTCTTTTGATGCTTTCATGGTAATTATTCTGATGAACTCTTCTCTATGAAAGGTAAACTTCATGAATTTAAGTGCAGTATTAAATTGGCGGCATGATCTCCTTATTTCACAGTTGAAATGTCTAGATGCAATCATAAGTTCTGTGCTAAGAGTTTCGTCTATTGCACTTCTTGCTTGTAAAATTCTCTTTTGGCTTCTTTCTTTCCAGTCAACTTTGATCTTCAAAAATTTAAATGCCTTATCAGTCGTTATCTTTTTTCTCCTTTCTCCTTAATGCATATTCTTTTATTATCCTCTTTCCTTAATAGTTCTTCTTTTATTCTCAAACATTGTATAACCTCTTGCGTCATAGTGGCTTTTTTGCCTTGCTTAGGGTGAAATGATAAAAAATTAAAAAAAAGAATAAAAAACAAACAAGAATATGCATTTATTGATTCAGTGATCTAAACTTATTTATAAATGGAACTTTGTCTGTGTGTGTGTGTCTGTGTGTGTGTGTGTATCTGTTATCTATAGACTGCGAAACGGCTGAACCGATTTTCTTGAAAATTTACACAGTTGTACTATAAGCCTCTGCGAGTGTTCTTAGCTAGGTTTTGTGTTAAGGTACCAATGGTAAATATCGAAAATCGATAATCGAAAAAATCGGGTTATAGAAGGAGTGGTCCAATTTTAATCAACTTTGATACACTTGTAGACAAAGACATAAGAAACGATATTCAAAAGTTTCAAGGTTGCAGTTCTTACAATAATGCAGAAAATGTGATATCGATACCAGGAAATCAAAATTTGACTTACATCCATTCATTTTTCTTTCAGTCTACGGTTTCATTTTAACTGGAAACAACTATTGCTTTTTAGTCTTTCGTGTCAACGTCCAAAGAGTCTGAGCTCCAGGACCATGGATTAGTTTTAAAGCTTTCATTACACCCGAGCAACGCCGGGCTAAACTGCTAGTATACTCTATTATAATCATTGCTTTTGTTTTTGTCAGGTGTTGTAATATTAGCATATTTATCCAATAATTTTCCAGTCAGTGGTGTAACTTTAATGTAATTGATAACAAAATTAATAACACCTTTAGCAGTGCATTGTATTTTGTCAGAACTCCAATTCATTAGATTAAAACGGAAGTGTTTGCTTCAACATCCGTAACTCATATATATATAAAAACAGAACTTAATTTCATCCGCCTTTGCACACTTATTTCTGGAATACCGCCCAAAAATGTTATGGCTATCATGCATCCTTTCTGACAGATCAGAAACAAACCAGGTGGTTTTCACAGAAGCTGTTTCCATGCCATTGACTGACCATAAAGCCAACACTGATTTCACCCACGAAAGCTGATCGAACCATGCTGGCATTAGCAATGGACCCACATGGCAGGCAAGCTTAATCGAATGCGGCAGATTATATGACAGACTAGAACATCAGCAGTGCTACTAAGATGCTTCCATCGACAGTAATGCCTTCAGCTAACAATTAAACTAGCAGCAGCAGAGACTAACTCTCAACTATGAGTCTATCTCACTTGAATATATATGCATGCTGATTTTCTCCCATTAGTCTATCAAAATAACTACCCTGTGTTATACACTGAACAAACTCTCAGTATCCCATGACTGATATATGATACCTTGTAATAAGCAAATGATCAAACTTTGTAAATCACAGAGAATAAAACCTTTTCACTTATCTCAACCACATTTTATCTCCAATTGTTGCTTTTTCACTTTCTTTTTTTGTTAATGGTATGGTTGTCATAACAAGTGTTTAAATTTGTTTATCTTTTTATAGTATTAATGTTTGGTTTGTTAAATATATGTGGTCTATCTCTGTAGTACCTGTCATTAATACAGATATTAATTCAAACATTTAAAATAAAAAAAAGTAAAGATGACTAGCAAAAAGTTAACAAAAGTAAGTGAAGGTTATATTTTCAAAAAGAGAGCATGCCAACAAGGTGTAGAACTATATTACATGCCTTCTCTCCAATACCATAAAGGAAAGTTAGTGAATGTTGCAAAAAAATGCAGAAGACTTGTGAGTAAAGATTGCTTTTGTAACATGTTGCAAAAGGCTGTGTTTTACTCATATGTCAGAAAAGCATCTCTTCATTACCCCAAACCTGTTCTTTGTACAGATTAGTCTTCACTTACTGGCTGTTAAGGATCACATAACCAGAATAGTACAGTGCATACTAACTGGGAAAGAGGCAGGAGTGTTAATTCAACAGCATCACCATATATTCATTTATTTTTGTTATCAATAGTCAAAGTGAAGCTGTTGAAGAAATCAAATACCAATAGTGGATTAGTGACTTCTATAATCACAAACTTCTGTCAGAATGATCTTCACAGAGATGGAATTTTGACTTTTAATTCAGTTTTTCATGACAAAAAATACGTTTGCTTCCAGCTGGGGAAATAATGTAAAAGATTTTCTGTCATATTTAATAATAAATTATTTGATTATTCGAGATCTTTTTGCCATGAGACACCATTATTAGATGTGAAAATGAAATTACATAGACTAAAAATTAGATTAAAAAATTTTGTGAAATCAACAATAATATTTGAGGAAATAAATGAACATCACCCAGGTTTTATACTTACCCCCAAGAATGTTAATAATAATATCCAATACACAATTAATTTAGGTCTGTAATAATGACATCTACATCATGGTGCAGTTAATATTAGCTTGGAATGAGAAATCTGAGAGTCAAGTTAGAATTCCAGTTGAATTCATTGCATTCACTTATGTGCAAATACTCTTGGGAAAGATATTACTTCATCTCTTCTTCCTCCAGCTATGGGTTAAAAAGCAGGACAGATTGGGTTTTATAGTCTTGGTTGGCAATCAGCCTACTGTAGAAAATAGTGAAAACCTACTACAGGAAAATCATGCCCAGTCAGACATGTCTCTTTTGAGACATGATCGCCCAAACGTGTATTACATATGGCATATAACTGACTGACTGTAATAAGTATAAATATATTGTCTGTAACTTTTTTTTTAAAGGAAAAAGTTCCCTTTGGCTGATGTAATACAAGAGCTGAAACACTGTATTAACAGCAGCAAGTATACAAAAAACATATTCAATTGTTCAAACAGTACTTGGTAACTAATTTATAAAGCTCAAAGTTTGTGTGAATGTTCACTCAAATTCTTGATAATTTAGAATATTGTAGGAGAGAATTATCTAAGATAACATTTTGACTTCAAATCTGCAGCTATCTCCCTTTAACTCCTTCTGTTTTTAATCACATTCCAAAAATGTAGCCCAGGGAAAAACAGTTTATGAACAAAGTATTGATGTATCACAGATATATTTATACCCTTTTTTACTAAGGTTCACTAATACAAGACCTATGACTAACTCAGGGTTAAAAGGTTACTGTTAGCATTAGAAAGGACAAGAAATAGGAGTATAGAATTGAAGTAGACTTTAGAAGGAACTGGAAACTCAATCTTAAACAGGAAACAAGGGATAAAACTCTATTCCAGTTCAAAAGACAGAGGAGGAGTGTGAACCTATCTGCTCCTATTGGTGAAGGAGAAAAAAAAAGAAAAAACTAAATAACAGCAAAGAGTTAATTAAATTCATGAACTATGGTTCCACTGTACTTTAATGCATGAAAGATATAGTCTTGTATATTCCTATTAGTCTTTCAAATTATAACATTAAAAGTAGAATAATTAGTAATGGCAATTTTTTGGTGTAATCTGTGTTCATTTAAATGATGATGGTTCAATCTTTATTGGTAATAACCTTTGTTTGTTTTGCGTGTTCATTTATTTAGATTATGATGGCAGCGTCTTCACACTTTGAAGATAGAATGTCAAAAGACAAAGAAGATTTACTAAAAGAAACCAAACAGAAAATTCTGCCAGTTAATAAAATTGGAAAGAAAATGCAATTAATATTTTCTGTCTAATCAGAATTGCTTTTGAAAAGATATTCCAACCTTGTCTTGAGTCATTTGAGTAAAATTCATTCAGTGAAAGATTTGTGCCAAATTTAACATTATCATTAAAATTATCATAAGTGACAGTGAGGTTAACACAATTAGTAACCACACTATGCAAGCATTTATCTATTATGTGTAGACATTGGTGCCATTCACAAACAATGAATCAATGTAGTGGTTCAAATATTCATTATTCAGTGTAGGGAATCAAATATTCATTATTCAGTGTAGTGATTCTAATATTGACTATTTAGTGTAGGGATTGAAATATTCACTATTGAATACTGCAACTAAAATATTTACAATTCAAAGTAGTGATTCAAATATTAAGAATTCAGTATAGTGATTCAAAATATTCTCTATTCAGAATAGTGATTCAAATATTCACTATTCAATGTAGTGTTTCCCATATTAACTATTCAATGTAGAGATTAAAATATTCACTGTTCTGTGAAGGGTTCAAATATTCACTATTCTGTAAAAATATTCACTATTCAGTAAAAAGGCTTGGAGAATCAAAGGTTTGATGAAAAACTGCTTGGAGGATCATTCACTGGGTCTGCTGGGGCCTCATATGCATAGAAATTTAGGTTTGAATTTTTACATGGCACAAGGCCATTTCTCAAAGAACTTCCTAACTAAATTCCTGCATTCCAACAATTATTTTATACGGTTGAAATCATTTATGAAATTAATAAATGGAACATTGAATAAAATGGTAAAAGCATTATTTGTATTTATAAAAGTGTATTAACAAATAACAAGAATTACATACTTTGTACAGACATTGAATGTGTCTGATTAAAATGTCTTTCATTCTGTGCATAGGATTGTGTTACAGCAATTGAGGTAAGTTGTAAAGTTCTTTGTCACTGGAAGTTTTATCAGTGTCATATGTAAGTTGTGTTAGAAATAATATTGTTAGAAGATTGGTGAAAATTTCTGAGTCCGTTGATAAGTTCATCTTTGTAAAGTTTAGAAGAATGATTAGTAAGAGAAGGTGAGTTAGTCTTACATGTTGTGTGTGTGAAAATTCTTGTGAAATATACATGGCAAATCATTTAAATAGGCATTCAACACACCCTTACAATTTGGTGGTAAAATTGTTGATAACTTACCTTGTTTCTGATTGGTTAACTTAAACCAACCAGTGAACAGCTTACATTTATTTGAATCTAGACAGGTAGAACAAAATTTATTACATATGTATGAATGAATGCCAATATGAGTGTGTGTATGTGTCCGTATATGTGTGCATGTATCACAGGTATATCTGAAGGTAAGTGAAATATAATGAGTAACCTTCCTAATTAGCTTGCGGAAATGAATCAAAGAACAGGTAGTGGGAGAGTTCATAAGGAGATAATTATTACTTAGTACTTCAAGGGTTAGAAAGTTGTGGAAGGCCATGATCACCCATGTCTTGAAGGAAGATTACATAAAGAAAAACAAAAGAATTCCTATATAACAATTTCTAATGGAAACTCTACAAAAGAGATTATGTAAGATGGTATTATGTAAGGGTTTATATATCTTTCTTTTGATTTTGTGCATATATTTTTTTTTGTAGAAAGTGTTATTAGATAGTTTTAGAAAATGACTGGCAGTATAGCCCGGCATTGCTCAGGTGTAATGAAAGCTTTAAAACTAATCCATGGTCCTGGAGCTCAAACTCTTTGGACGTTGGCACGAAAGACTAAAAAGCACTAGTTGTTTCCAGTTAAAGTGAAACCGTAGACTGAAATAAAAATAAATAGTTGTAAGTCAAATTTTGATTTCCTGGTATCAATATCAAATTAGTTTTTTTCGTCATAAACTGAATTTTGAAGGCTAAATAAGTCCTCTGAGTAAATGGTATCATGGCTGAGACTAAGAACTACAATTATACCTACTTAGAGCCAAACCCGAAGCAAAAACTAAAATAAAAGGGCTGAAAAAATGATTTTGATCAGACCTGGTAGGATATCGGGGTATCGATTTCCAATATCAGAGTCAAATAAGTCATCCAGGGATAGAACTGCAACCTTGAAACTTCTGAATATCATTTCTTATGTCTTTGTCTATGAGTGTATCAAATTTGATTAAAATCGGACCATTCCTTCTATAACCCTATTTTTTCGATTATCAATTTCGATATTTATTGGGGATACCTTGACACAAAACCTAGCTAAGAACACTCGCAGAGGCTTACAGTACAACTGTGTAAAATTTCAACTGTGTAAATTTTTTGGAGTCTATGGGTAACACACACACACACACACACACACACACACACACACACACACACACACACAGACAAAGTTCCATTTATAAATAAGTTTAGATATGTCTGTGCTCATATGGAGATTACCCCACCTTGTCTACCAGGATAGTGATATCCTAGGTGGCATTCTATTCAATGATATAAAAGGAGGGAACATAACCCCATTCTGTCTTTTGGCTACAGGATGCAGAAATGTGATCAATTTTTCTCTCCAAGGAGACAAATATGACTATTTATTTCAGCCCAACCATGTGGCATATCATGCACTCTACAACAAAGTACTATTTTTTTTTCATTTTTTTGAGCTATCTATATACATGGATGTGCATTGTGGTGCAGTGGATATCAGCTCAAAATGAGAAATCAGGGAGCCAAGTTCAAATTCTAGTTGAATTCCTTGCATTCACTTATGCACAAATAACCTTGGGAAAGGTATTAATCTGTCTCTTCCCTCCACTTATGGGTTAAATAACAGAACAGACTGGGTTCTATAGCCTTGGCTGGCAACCAGTCTACCGCAGAAAGTAATGGCAACTTACTGTGAGATAATCATCTGCCCAGTCAGTCATGTCTCTTTGTCTATTTTTAGACATGATCACCCAAAGCATGTATCATATATGGCGCTTAACTGACTAACTGATATACATGGAAAGAAATTTTTTTCTTTCTTTCATGATTTATGTTGTTGCAAGAATATATGCAAATAATCCTACATCTGTTGAGTTTATCTTTAAAATATTGAATAAACATGTTTTTAAAAGTCTTCATCCTCATCGGTAATAAGTCATAACTCCTGCTACTACAAAGTGGTGACTAACACTAACCTTGTCCACTACATCCTTTAGTACCTTTTCTCTACAGTATCAACCAATGAGTGACTGAAAATTTTCTTTCTTTTTTTTTTTGCCATTTTCTCAACATTTTTTTTATAGACTGTAGGTTGAGAATTCTGGCTTTATCAGTTTCACTTTTAGAAATTGTTCTTTTTTGGAATTTTTATCTTTCTCTTTTTTTTTCTTTTTTAATTCTTTTTGTCTTTTTCTGTTTTTTTTTAAAATGGAGAAATGAAAACTGTAAGGTTGCCATTTCTTTCTGCTGTAGACTGCCAACCAAGGTTGTAGGACTTAGTCTGTCCTGCTATTCAACCCATAACTGTGGAAAGATGAGATGAATTCATAGCTTTCCCAAGAGTATTAGCATGTAAGTGAATACAATGAACCTGATTGGAATTTGAACTTAGCTGTCCAATTCCTCAGTTACTACCACATGTTACTAATCTATTGATATGTCCCGGAATAGGATATATATCAATACGAGATTGTTAAGTGGTTAAGGCAACTGTAATCCGGTAGAACAATCTAGTTTGTTCTCGTCGTTCTCGTCGTATGCAGTGTCCTGAGATACAGGCGTAGTCAGTAGACCTATAGTGATAGATCTCTAGATCTCACTCCATCAACATCCCTGCCTTCGTCTGTATATATGGCTGATACCAGCCAATCCCATTACAGTGAGGGGGAACCAAGGTGTGTCCATATTCATAATATCATCTATATTAACATCCAAATGAGAAAATATGTATTTCAACAAAATAACGAAAAAAAATAGCTAAATGAAATTACTGTACCACAGAAGAAAAGATGGCTACCAGTCAGTCAGAAATTCTTTTAATCTTTAAAATATATATATATATATATATATATATATATATTTTAAAGATTTATATTTATATATATATATATATATATATATATATATATATATATATTTTAAAGATTAAAAGAATTTCTGACTGACTGGTAGCCATCTTTTCTTCTGTGGTACAGTAATTTCATTTAGCTATTTTTTTTTTGTTATTTTATGGAAATACATAGACATTTCCATGTTGCAATGTACATTTAATTCATAACTATGTAATTATATTAAGCTCAAAACCTTGAGTCCTCTTCACCTGGATTTATATATATATATATATATATATATATATATATATATAAATCCAGGTGAAGAGGACTCAAGGTTTTGAGTGCCCTGGCATTTATTTTATTATGAACAGTGCTCAATATAATAAATAATATAGAGCTTAATATAATTACATATAATATTAATATAATTATATATATATTATCATTATATAGTTATGAATTAAATGTACATTGCAACATGGAAATGTCTATGTTTTGAGATAGATTCTCTTCATCAGGCAATTTACATTTAAATTATTATTATACATTTAAATACCTATTTATTTAAATAAAGGCGTTTAAATATAAATCATTTGTACAACCAACATCAAACATTGCTTGATGAAGAGAATCTATCTCCAAACATAGAAATTTCCATGTCACAATGTACAATTAATTCATAACTATATAATGATAATATATATATATATATATATATATATATGATGTTGGTTTTCTTCTATTTTGATGTTTAATAGAAATAATATTGTTGTAGCTTTTTCAATTTGCACAAATAGTAATTTAAAAAGTAAAACATATAGACCTGTATAAGAATTGGAAACAGTTTGAAAATGCAGAAAAGTCAATAACACAAAACTGTATTCAGAATGCCAGGAAACAACAGCTTCAAATAAATACTCAATTTTACCATTTTTAAAATGTCCCAAAATGAACAGTTACGTCCCTTGGATAATTCACAAACTGAAACATTTAAAGTGAACTAAAATCAAATGTTTCTTATTTAATTAGCATAAATTATTTTCAGCAGAAAATACACATGGAAAATATTCTGATATTACAATATATAATATGCTAAATATTTGCATGATAGGAAAACTAATAGAATTTTATGAATATTTGTAATCTAATAAACTATGCCCTTTTATAGAAAGATCAAATTTTGAGTAAAAGGAGATGAAGTTAATAAAATTATAAATGTACAACATTTTTTAAATATGATTCATTTGAATAATTATTACAAAACATTTTACATAAAGTATAAATATTTAATGTAAAATGTTGAAAATATGATGAAATCATATTTATGCATTGAAATATTATATTGTTTACTGACAAGAACAATGAACAATTTATTCAATCTACTTATATGCATGCACACGCATGCACACAGTATCAGGGATTTTAAGAGTATAAATTAATTTACATGTGTCAAATGTATTTTCAGTTTTAAAAATCTTTATGACAAAATGTTGTGATGTGGGGTCTGGCAAGACATAACACTTAACTTGACAGAGTCAGTTATAATAGTGGTACTCAATACTCAGCTAAACAAGTCACTGCAATAGTGTTATCTTCTTTTCCTAGCTAATTACCCAGGACTACTTATCATAAATAGATCAGTCCATTCATAATAGTAAAAATGGTAACTGTGTAGGGATTAAATAAAAATACGAAATAAAATAAAAAGCACTAAATAAAATAAAAATACAAAATAAAATAAAAACTACGAAATAAAATAAAAATACAAAATAAAATAAAAGTGCAAAATAAAATAAACATAAAAATCTTCCAGGAGTCCTTTGATAGGAAAGACAATTGACGCATGCGCAAAAAGAGGCCTCCTGGTGCCAAAAATAAACTCTACCTCTTTCTCTGTTGGACTTTGGATGGTAAAGACGTGCCAAACTGTTCGGGAAGGAATTTCCCCAACAAGAGGTCATTGGAACCAAAAATGAAATCAGTGTCCAAACTGTCCCTCTAGTGTCTCTGTATCTTTCCTTTTCTCTTTGCCTATTTATTTCAGTGGCTAAAGCCATTCAACAAGTTTTGGATGTTTAGGCGAAAGAACCAACCAAGCAGTAATAGCCATAACATTCCATAACTGGTACTTACCACAACACCAAGCTTATTTTCTGTATATTCCTAAAAATCAACTATGATTTATCATCATCATCATCATCATCATTGCAGTGTTTTTTTTTTGTTTTTTTTATAATCATTTCATTACAAGTAAGGCATTACTGTCACTGGTGTGCAAGGGGCTACATAAAAGGAGAGTGAAAGGTTACATAGAAGGAGAGTGAAGAGAAAGAGGAACTGGTTTCAGGGGTGTCAAAGAATAGGTGTTGAGAAGGATGGGAATACTGGTGTGAAGAGAGTTGCATGAGAGTAGACTGAAAAAGGGAGTAGAAAAAGATTCAAGGGGTGTTGGGTAAAGGATAAGAGAAGGATGGAAGTCAAGGGGATAAGAGATGGCAATTGACATTGCATTTAAACTCTTGGATATTGTAGCTGTAAGGGAAGCAAGTATATGGAAGGGAATTCCACAGATAGAAAGTGCAAGAAAAGAAGCTGATAGAGTAAAAGTAGAAGCTGCATTTGGTTGTTTTAACTGTAAAAGGGTGGGACTTTGTTGCCAGTCTGGTTGCTTGAGTAAATTCATGCAGAGGGGTCACCAGGGAGATAAGCTTGTCAGTGCAAAAGCCATGAAAATATTTGTAGAAGAAACAGAAGTAAGCTACATCCCATTGGTGAGAAAGTGACTGGAGTCAAGCTGCCAGGTCAGGATCAGTTACATTGCAGATTCTCCTCTGGATACTGTCATGAACCTCAAGATGAATAGCAGGGGTGCCCAACCAGATATGACAACAGTATTCAGTGCATGGTCAGATGGTTCATTTATATATGTGTAAGATGAATTCAGGTAGAAAAAATTTCCTGGTCTGACACAGTGACCCAACATTCTTATCAGTAGATTTAGCTGCTGATTCAATCTAGTTATTCCACTTCGGGTCAACACACTTTTGCAGAGTCACCAATAGTCTTTAGAGCTGAACTTGTGGGCTGCTATATACTGCTTCATTCTATCAGCAAACAACAGCTTAGCATCATTTGAGACCCTCTTACACTTATTACGAGCAGAGGCAAATAGGCATTTATTATAATCAGATGTGTGACTCAAATATAGCTGGAAGATGTGATTCCTGTGGGCAATGGTGGCCGAGCAGGCAGGAGAGAATCGATGAGGTTTAAAATGAAACTTCCTGGCCAAAACATCATGCCAGCTTTCACCCAGAAGATCGCAGAGGCACAGTCCTCAATGAGAAGGCTAAACACTTTTTTCCAAGGGACATCACACAGAAAATCATGGAATGTATCCCAGTCTGCTCTTTAGTAGCAGTAAGGAATTCTGTTGGTAGAAAATTCCTGTGGGGAGTGGGTGTGGAGAAAGATATTAATAGAAACGACAGCATGATTGGAGTTTCCAAGAGGGTAAAAGCTGCATGGCATAGTAGGAGTCAAGGACAGAGGTGAGCAGAGATCTAGCAGAGAAATGTATCCTGGAGGGATACTAAGGAAGCACATGGAGAAATCTACCACTTGCGTGAGAGAGAGTGAGTAATTGCAAAGTTCATGGCATGAATGCCAGCAGGATCAGTGACAGAGTTTTTCAGCCATTTGGCATGGCAGGCATTAAAATCCCCAAACACAAATATGTTAGTGAATGGGTGGGAGGAAAAAGCCTTATCTATACTGTCAGAGACACTGTCTAGCAAGGAGCAGTTGGGAGAGGAAGGGAAACGATAAAGAAAGAAAAAATATCTAACTTATTTTAGAAGTGAAAGATGGAGACATATGTATATGAGTGGTCAGGGAATTCAAGAGAAGTTACCCTAGCGAGAGGGAAGTGTTTGCTGACATAAACCCTCAGACCGTGCATATGGACAATGGAGTCATTCCTTAGGAGGAGAAGGAAACCAGGAATCGAGAAATCAGAGGAAGGGATTGAGAGATTAAGATTAGTGTCGCAAAACACTAGGATGTCAGGGGACTTTTCATGGAGGAAAGATTCCATGCTGCCAAAGTTGGGACACATATGACGGATGTTTGTAAAGGAAATGTTGAGTGCTTTAGGTAATTTGAAGTAGGAAGATGGTTAGATGTTTATTAAATTGGCCTTGTGTCAAACATAACCGAAATTAAGTGCTTAGTAGAAGGTCATCAGAAGGTGGATTTGTGAAAGAATAAAATTGTTTCAATTTGTAGGAGTTAAATGTTCAAACAGAAAATGTATGTATGTAGTTAAATGTTCAAGGACAAATAATAGTAAGGAGTTAAGTGTCCAGAATTCTAGTTGTAAGCAGCAAATAATAAAGTCTTCTCTTTTTTTATGGCTAGCAAGAAAGTGAAAAGGAAGGTGAAGCAATAAAGGAAATTGTACTTATTGGACATTAGTTTTTAGGAGTCAGCTGAAATATCTTAGTGCTGTTGTTGTTGTTGTTGTTGTTGTTGTCTTCTTCTTTGTTGACTGAGAGAATGTTGAGGATGGAGAAGAAGAGGTAAAGGAAATTAGCATGAGTGAAGAAGGAGAACGATATATTATTATAATATGCTAGTATCTATTAAAAGTATTTTTAGTTTTTACAGACCTTTGAAAGCATGGATAGTGTAATCAGTATGCTGAGTTCAATTCCTGCTTGATTCTGTTTCTTTCATTTTAAACTCATACTCTTGGAAAAGTTATGAATCCATCTTCCTCCAGCTATAGGTTAAATAGCAGAACAGTGAATTCTCTTGCTAAGAGGGAGCAACTAATCTAGGAGAAGGAAAAGTAAAGAGGGATGCACTATGCCAGGTTGTCTTGCCCTGGACATGCTAAAGTTGCTATAGCTGTAGCGAATGTGGTGCCCCTACAACACAATGAGTTATGGGATATATTCCAAAATATAACTACAACATAAAGCACACATATAACCATCTTTAGTAATCAAAGTCTACACACATATGTATATGGACAAAAGCTGAGTATCATCTACCATGTATTTAACTGCAAAAGCAGAACATATATGATATTTTTATTATTTCAAAGCTTCCAAGAAAATTACATTTTGGAATTAAATGACCCATGAGGAGTTAAACAAGAAAATCAATCACAAAATCAACATAAGATTAAAAACAAATAAAGAATTGATTAAAAATAAAAATACTTTTTGTAGATCCAATTAGATAAGGCACCATCAGACAATATTGCTACACCTAAAAGCCTACAGCAGAGGCTGCACTAGTTGTTGGCTGTTTGATCTGGTTAGCATGTCACACATCCTGTTCAGCTAATGTCAGCAAAATGCAAACAAATATTTGGACTCTCAACTTTGGACAACAGAATAAAATAAAATAAAACCATATCCGTGTGTAGAAATCTTATGTTAATTTTATTCTTTGTAAAGCATGTGTATGCCTTAAGTGTTAGTGAGTTAGATTTTATGTAGATTTTTGGCAAAAAAATAAAATAAAATGTTCTGATTTCGTTATAATGCTACCCTACCATCACCTTTTTTCTGCAGATGATCATAATTTTAATTTAAAAATGCTACCCTAATTAAAAGAGAAAGCAGTTGAATAATATGAAAATTTATAGAATGTGCTTCTTTTGGTAAATCATCCTCAGTAAATTTACTTCCAGGTTCTTAAAATATTTCACTTTTTTTGGCAGAATGTCTATTATCACAATGTGGAATATTTAATAACAAAAGTGGCGGCAATTGAAACAAAAAGAAAAAGAAGCTAAATGAAATTGGCTAAAATATTTTAAAAAAGGTAAATTTTTAATTTGTCAGTAAAATTTTTCAATGCCTTTTCTATCCTCTAAACCTGAGGTTATCACCTTCTCTGCGTATGAAATGACCTTGGCTTTCTTTAGAGCAGATGAGGAAGGGTTGTTTCCACTGCATAAATTGTCTCTTTGTCCCTAGCTCACAGTGATGAACCCAACACTTCTCTTGGGTTAGGAAATGTTCAAGGAAGCCAGCTGGATCTGCTTCAAGTAATTTCAGATTTTCCTATGTAATATGATCAGTCTGTGCACTTTTGATCATGTGTCAGAAGACGTAGTATACACCAAGCAGATATCTTTGTCATGCCAAGTTCATTGTGCAGAATATTCTCATGAAATATGCTAATAGTACTGGTTATTTGATTTATAGTTAATTAATTGTCATTCATTACCATGTGGTGAACATAATCAATGTTTTCCTCAGTGGTGGAAGTTGCAAGATGTCCAGAACTTGGGTCATCTTCAAAACTCTTGATAAAGCTAGGGCATCATTCTCTAATATAGCAACCATGTCAGTAGGAATGTCCTTTGGGAGTTAAACCCCTTTTTCTGCAGGTACTTGAGAAAATCAGTCAGTCATTTAAGTGCCTGACCCGATATACGCTTTGAGTGATCATGTCTTGAAAGAGACATGACTGACTGGGCAGAAGATTATCCTGAAGTAGGTTGCCATTGCTTTCTGAGGTAGACTGGTTGCCAACCCAGTCTGTCATGTTATTTAATCCATAGCTTGAGGGAAGAAATGGATCAATGTCTTTCCCAAGGGTATTTGTGCGTAAGTAATTGCAAGGAATTCAACTAAATTTTGTCCATCTTCAACAGAAGTGTCTACTAATTATATGTGTCTACTAATGTTTGTTATTATATGACAGTATAACCCGGATATAAGAGAGATTTCCTCTGGTCCCAAATTAGAGCCTGTGGTAATGTATATAAAATAGACCAAACCCGAGTATAAGAGAAACCCCCGGATATAAGAGAACTTTAATCCGCTTCAGACAACTCTCTTATACCCGGGTTACACTGAATGTTTATATTATAATAATTATATTATAATGTTATTATATTATTATAATAATTATATGTGTCTACTAATCACATTTGAAATTTTCTTTGAACAGCCAGATGTCAGTTTAGCCAAAAGGAAACACTTCAGTTATTAATAAGAAGAGTAGAAATTATTGCATGCAAGGTTTCATAATTCTAGCATCATTCCTTCAGCATATCACTGTACAGTATAAATGCTTAGAAATGAGTTAGAAATCTTACAAACGGTACAGAAGTGAGGTTAAAACTATATGAATCTGGTTGGCACAAAGTCATTACATGCACAATATGCCTGAAATAGAAGTCAAGTATAACTTTTTACTTAGTAACCAGTTTGATTAACAACCAGGTTGATGAAATGGTACTTGATTGTTAAGTGAGGAGTGGCTATAATATTACTTCTGCAATAATAATAATAGTAACAGAAATAATAAAGTATTAGCATTAACAATAATATCTTCAAAGGTAAATCTGAAAACAGTTTCAGTAAGTAGAAAATAGACAAGACATTAGAACAACAAATGTCACCTGTGTAGAGACAGAGCAGAAAATGTAAATAGTATAACAGGAACTGTTGATCAATTGGGAACTGTGCAAGTGACTATTTTTTGATTATGTAGATCAATAACACAGGCTTAAAATATTTTTGTAAAATAGTGAATGAGATGTTTTCACTAATTTTGAACAATTTTAGGTTGCTGAATCCAAAAATAACATCTATTTTTCACCATTAGCTTTAGTTTTCCACCTCCAGAAAAAATGATCAAGGTAGATCACTGTAAATGTAAAGAAAAAATAAATGTTGACTTAAAGTTTAAAACATTCATATCGTGAAATAAAACACAGCTTCTGAAATTTGTCTATACTTCTGAGATGAGATAGTATTTACACTTTTTACATTATTTGAATTACTGTCCTCATCTTTACTGCCATGTTTACAATGTTTTGGCCATTTTATGCTCCAGTCTTCTTCATCCCTAACAGAACGTGCCAGTATTCCACTATATAACCTGATAGAGATGCTGACTTTCTGCTCACAAACAACACACTTTGAAATAGAATCAGACATATATCAACAGAATGGAGGCTTAGCAATGGGCTCACCATTATCACTATCACTGACTAACATAGAATAACATAGAATACTTTGAAGAGATGGCATTAAAATCCACAGCTCTAAAGTCAACTCTGTCTGAGGTTGATGTCACCTTAATTAACCTTCAAATGGCACGTGATGAAATTTGGGCCCAATCGGTCTATTAGTTTACAAATTAAAGTTATTTAAGTGAATTACTGATGCAAATTTTCAAAACAATGAAAAAATCAGAATTTCCTGTGTTGATACAACTTTGCTTTCTGATAGGAGAAATACTATTCAAGCAAAACAATGGCTTAATAAATGTGATTTGAACTCTGTTCTGTTGGAAACAATGGTTAAGAGGTAGTATACTGACTTTAAACGCGGTCGTACAGACACAAATGATGCTGAATGCTCAGGTCGCCCAAAATCGGCAGTTGTTCCAGAAAACACACAAAAAACTCAACAAATTCGTTTTGGCCAATTGTAAATTGAAGTTGTGTGAGATAACAGATGAGTTGAACATATCAGAAGGCAGTGTATTCACCATTTTGCATGAACATTTGTCAATGAGAAAGCTGTGTTCAAAGTAGGTGCTGCGTTTGCTCACAGTCGAACAAAAACAACAACGCGTCGACAATTCAGAGCATTGTTTGCAATTGTTTCAACACAAGAAGAAGGAGGTTTTACACAAATATGTGACAATGGATGAAAAATGGACCCACCACTTCACCCTGGAACCAAATCGGCTGTCAGCTAAGTGGATAGCAGCAGGTGAAAGCCGTCTAAAGTGATCAAAGACGCAAACATCAGCAGGCAAGTTTTGGCCTTCGTATTTTGGGATGCACAAGGTATTTTTTCATCAATTACCTTGAGAAAGAAAGAACCATCAACAGCAAATATTATATAGCATTATTGATGCGTTTGAAAGAAGAAATCACCAAAAACAGCCACAAATAAAGAAGAAAAAAGTGATCATTCAACATGACAACGCACCATATCACAAGTCGATCGCAACAATCGCAAAACTGCATGAATTGCACTTCGAATTGCTTTCGCATTCACTCCATTCTCTAGATTTGGCCCCCAGCAACCACTGGCTGTTTGCAGACTTTAAAGGAATGCTCCAGGAAAAGAGATCTGGTTGCAATGAAGTGATATGGGAAACTGAGGCGTATTTTGAGGCCAGAGACAAATCATTCTCAAAAAAAAAAAATAAGGCATCGAATTGTTAGAGAAGCATTGGAATCAGTGTATCACCTTATAAGGAGACTATGTTGATGAATAAAGTTGAATTTTGCCTAAAAGTTTTTGTTTTATTAGTTAAGCTCGGGATTTATTGTGTAATGTATTATGTAGAGGCCTCTGTGATGCTTGGTAAATTGACCTTGTGTCAAACACGTCCGAAGTCCCCACAATTTAAATACCAGAATGTTGAAGGTTGGATGTTGAAATATGAAACGATAAAATATTTCGTTTCTACATTAAAGCAAAAAATTATTAACAGAATAACAAAATTGTAAGAAGAAAAATATAAGTGAAATTTCGTTAACTGAACACTATAATATATTTGTGAGAAGAAAAATATTCATAGAGAAAATGCCTGCAGTTTCGTAGTCAAAATTATTTAACGAGAATTGTAAGTATTTAAAATGTCCACAGAAGTTTAGAGTTCATGTTTGTGTAGTAGCAGAATGTAAAGTCTTATGTTCCTTCCTCTTTGTGGTAGGTCAGCAACAGGATGAGAAAGAAGAAATAAAGAAATTGTATTTAGCATGTCTTGTTGTTGTTGTTGCTCTCTTTGGCGGCGTGGAGTGAAAATGAAGAAAAGGAAAATTGGAAGAAAAGATCGAATGAATCTGTGATGCGCCTTCACGTCCAGGTTGGCTTCTTGAGATTTCTTTTTTTACATTGTCACAAGGTCCGTCAGTTAACCGCTCCCATGCTGGACTGTTTTTTGTCCGGTCACCGACATGGTTTAAATAGTGAAGCTTCTCGTGGTGCCAGCTCCAGCAAGCATTTTCACTTCTCGGTGTGAAAAAAACGTCATATATGAATTTTCTATTTTTAATCCAATCAGGACCAAGAAATTTGCTTTTCACACTGACTTGTGAATTTTGCTTCGGTCTTGGTTTTTCCAAAATGTTTTTAGTTGTTTGAATCTACTTTTGCAGGTGTGCAATCTTACTTTGTCTGTTTTAGTTGGGTTTTTTCAAAATGCTTTTAGTTGTTTGAATCCGATTTTTCGGGTGTGCTATTTTACTTTGTATTTTAGTGAGTTGATGGATGATATAGGATTTGTATTCTATAATTACAATGTAAAGAAAGGAATTGTCCGCTGCCTTCAACATCAAGCAAAAGTCATAAACAGCAACTCAGAGACATATGAACAGGAAATGGTCAGTATAAGCAGTACCCTACAAGCTAACAATTATCCAGGGTATATGACAACAGCTCTAACAAACGTGGAAGAGAGAGTGCATCTGTCTACCCTATGTGAAGGGGTTATCGGAGAAAATTCAAAGGATCTGTGGTCCATATAACATCATAACGACCTTCAGAAATGGTTCTACACGTCACAGGTACCTCTCCTGAGTAAAACCCCCAACAGAGGAGGATATGACTAAGGGCAGTGTGTACGCCATTCCATGTAGCTGTGGAAAGAAATATAAAGGAGAAACAGGCTATCCCCTTAAGGTAAGTTTACAAGAATATTGCAAAGCCGTAACACGAGGGGAGATAGAAAAATCAGGTGTAGCTGACCATATATGAAGGGAGAAAGAGGATCACCACGACCTCGTATGAAATGAAGTTGAAATAATAGATAGAGAATGCTGCTGGAAACTATGTAAACTTAAGGAATCAGCGTATATGCTAGACTACAAAAATCTTCTCAGCCAGACGGCCAAGCATAGAAATGAATACAATATGGAAGCCAGTGGTATGTAGTGCCAGAGAAAATCATTAGCACCAAAGATTGCAATATGAACTCTGGTAAAAAAGTAGTTACTGAGACATACGGTTTATAAGTTCCAGAAATTCACATGCTGTTGTCTTCAAGGACACATGGCACAATGGATATAGACGTTGGTTAGTTCCAGTGACTTGGCCCAAAGAGTTGTGAGTTCAGTACCAGAGCAAATAATTTATGAGAGTTAAGTTAAAGAGAGATAATAACATGGCTACCAGAAGTGACATCACACATAGAATGAACCAATGATCGAAATAAAGGACTTGGTTTGAACGGCCGAAACGTCGTAAACATGGCAGCAAAGATGAGGACAACAGTCTGAATAATATAAATAGAGCCTTTGAAATATCAAATATAACACAATAAGTGATTAAAATTCAACAGTTGAGAGCATTCGATGATCATGGCAAGATCTTTCACTGATTTGATTTTCATAAATATTTAGTAAATTTTCTCCAGTTGTCAACCATTATTCTTCCTTGAGACCATTCTTTCATAATTTTAATGTCCTGGTAGAATCTTTCACTTTGCTCATCCCTAACATCAACCAAATTAAATTATATCTCTGACAAACCCAAAGTTTCTAACCAAAGTTTTTTATGGAGATTATGTAAAGTGATTATACTCAAGGAGTTTATAATGTTTTCATTGATAATTTAGAACAATACAATTACACTGTGACTATCATCATGCATTATCATAATATAAAAACCAGATGTTTGAGCAATCAGCAATATAATGATATTCATGTTTTTTGCAGGAAGTAGTCAGAATTATTTTGCACAATATGGAAAATTTTAATGGGAAATTTTAAGGAGAGGAAGAGAAAAAAGAACATCAAATCTTTTATCCTGCATGTTACGACTGGAACAAACGCGTAAAACCTCTGATGTCAAATTGAAAGAAATTTAGATTTATTAAATGACATAAAAATAATAATAACACAAAATACAACATCTATAAAAAATGCTTTCACAAAATTCTTCTTTGTGTGCCAAACAATTAGATAAGATAAAAATTCTAAATGTAATTCTGTTGGGCTCATCAAAACAATTAAAATTATTATTAACAATTATTATTGTACGAAACTGGCTAGCCACGTGTAGAAATTAAAATTGAAAAATGGAAAATACCCTGATATAACTTGGAGTATAGTAAAAATAGCCAAGTCATACAATGGTGGCAATGTATGCAGATTGTGCCAGGAGGAAAAGTTAGCCATTATCTTGTTTCCAGAACAAAAAAAAATATACTAAATGAAAGATCAGAAATAATGTCCAGATGTAAACACACCTATAAATACATATTAGAATCATACAAACATGGATGAAAATTGTTTAAAATCCTTAAGTAACTCCTCCTTAATTTTGAAAATTTTCAGTTGTTTAAAAATTCCAGTCACGTGTTCATAAAAAATCCCTGTTTGTACGTTTGAAAAATGGAAAATCACTTATTATAAATTGCCTGAAGATGCTGAAAGGTTGAAACCTAGGTTGCAAAAATAATATTTATAAATAAAAAATATTCAAAAGTTCTACAATATAAATGTATTGAACACTTTTTAATACAAATGTGTCCTGGTCTAATTTAATTATGACAAAAAATTAATTAATTAATTATTATTAACACAATATTCATTGACTTTGATTCCTTCAACTGTCAAAAAAGTTGTGAAGGATAGCAAATTCACAGGCATTGTTTGGTTTATTTAGACAGTAGTTCGGTTTTAAAAACTGAGATTCAAAACTGAGATTACTCTTGTATCTTCATAAAAGTTCAAAATCAAGGTTAATACTTCTAATTTTGTGATAAACTTTCAGAAGCAACCATAGAAAGATAATCATTTATCTCTTAATTTGTGGAATTTTATTTATTTTATTTTCTTCAGTTTGTTTTATTTTTATTTTTATCTTCTTTTATTTATTCAGGTTCCAGAAGCAGTTCAAGTTTTTCTTTTAAATGATAAAACCCTTCTGCTTTCTTTTTTCTTCTAAGTTCAGCACACAGTAAATGCCAACAACATTTGACTGTGAAAGCCAAGTCCCTACTGTATGTCAATTAAACCAAATTTCTTAAATAGCCACATAATACCATGGTTCTCCTAACTTAATTTATTCATTGGTTACACAATCACAAAATGTTTCTCTTTAAACTATGCCTGTTGCAAGCTTTATTTTGGCGGGCTTTCAGACTTGAGTCATTTTATTACAAATTTGAAGTTCAAATTTTATATATGTATATGTTTTAGCAACTTTATTCTTTTAAAAAAGTTATTTTAAACATTTCCTACAAATAAAAGTGAAATAAACAAATCTAGTCTATTATATTTTTATTTACCCTTTTTTGTTTTATAATTAAAGTTTTTTTTGAAAAATACATTCTGTACAGCAAAATGTGGAGCTACTCAGTAAAAATAAACGTAATTTTTTAACTAAGCATCCAAAATTAGCTAAAAATACACGTGAAGGCCAATGAAATATACTCACAAACCAGAAGCTGATTAAGAAAACAGAAAAAAAAATCGGGACTTTGGAGTTAAAAGAAATCATTCAATTAAAGCCAAGAGATAAGGTTTCATCCGGGTAAAAAAAAATCTGTCAGTAAAACAAAAATCTGTTAGTAAATCAAAAAATCTGTCAGTAAATATTGTAGTACCAACAAACAATAACGTGAAACTGAAGAAAATATGTTTTTTTTAAAAATAGCTATGGTACAGAGACCTGCAAACTCAGGGTATATAGTTTCTACACGAACTAAGTAAAATATTAACAGAAATGATAAAGAACTCTACAGCGACGATAGCCTGATAATCTATAGAAACCAATAACCAACAAAACGCAGACAAAACTAGAAAAACAATCATAAAGATTTTCAGAAATATGGGGTTTGACATAGACATAAAAACTTACCTAAACGAAATAGATTTTCTAGATGTGAACTTCAACCTAAAAAAAGTTACATTTAAACCATACAGAAAAAAATGAGAAACACTTGTATATACACACATCTTCCAAGTAGCCGCCATCAATAATCAAGCAGCGATCACAATCAATTAACCACAGGCTTTTCTGACAATTCTTCCAGTGAAATCATATTTAACAAAGCTAAGAAAGACTATGAAACATCTCTAAAAGATAGTAGATTCCAGATAACACCACACAGCACAAAAATAACCATCAACAAAATAAATATTATATGGTTCCCACCACCATACAACAAAAACATAGAAAAAATATTCATTGAACTAATACGCAAACATTGCCCCACATCAAGCACTCTCAACAAGATATTCAACAAAAACACAGTAAAAATCAGCTACAGTTGTACCGAGAAGATGACGAAAATAATAAAAATGCACAATAAGAAAGTAAACAACAAACCACCCGAAAGAATTAAGTCCGTATATAACTGCAGAAAAAAGAACAAATGTCTCATAAATGGCAACTGCTTGCAGAGCAATGTAATATACCAAGCTACTGTAAAATCAGAAGATAGCAAAGAAAAAAATATACCTAAAAGTAACTAGAGGACCTTGGAAACAAAGAAACTAAGCACACAAAACATCCTTTGCAAATAGTAAATATGCGAACAACACAATGCTTCCTCAACTTATCTTGGAGATTAAAAACAAAAAAGCAAATCACACCAAAAAACATCATGGAAAATAAGAAAAAGAACATCAGCCTACAACAATCAACCTGATAACTGTAAACTCTGCCTGGAAGAAAAATAGCTATAATTACCTTCCCAGACCAAAACAAACTATTAACTAAACAATTAGAACTCATCTCAAATTGCAGACTCGAAAACAATTTTTCCTATGCTACTTAAAATTGAAAAACTGTAAAAGAATGAAAATAAATAAATAAAATAAAATAAAATAAATAAACAAAAGCAAGTAAATGAATTAATTCAAACAAATAATGTTCATAAATGATAAATAAATTAACAAATCACACCCACTAAATTAATTGTTAGAATAATACAATAGATTACCCACAATACAACAGACTACCTACAATGCATCACTGAACTGTATATGTAAAACGTCGAGCAAAAACACAATGCACAACACACATGGCCTGATAATTATGTTTAGCATAAAACAGGCTTTCGCCTCTGATGTTGACTTCAATGTCCACTTTTATATATATTACATTTACTTTCGCACAAATAACTTTGGTAAACTTATGAATCTATTTCTCCTATTAGCATTTTGAATAAGTCAATGCTGATTTTTCATGAAAATTAATATTTTAGTTACAAAAATTAGTAAGAAATGTGTCACTGAAAGTATTGTCCATTTCTAGCCACTACTTTTTCTCATCTTTGTGACAGTATTTGAATCTACGTCAGAAAAACAACAAGTATTTTGAGGCTAACCACGAGTCGACCCATTTTTTGTGGAGAGCATCTTCATAAGAATGAAAGTGCTGCTCAGCCAGGCCATTGATTGGGACAAGTGATAATCGGGCAAAGCAATGTCTGGTGAATACGACGTTTTAAGTATTTCCAAGTAGGTTTATATCCATTTTGCAACATATGGCCTAGCGTTGTCATGTTGCAAAATCACTTTGTCATGTCTCTGCTCATATAGCAGCCATTTTTTCTTTAATGCTCGATCAAACGCATCAGTTATAGTTTATAGCGATTTCCCATGATAATTTCAGTCGGTTTAATAATAAACTACGCCCAGATGATCACACCAAATGCAGAGCAGAAGCTTTGAGCCATGGATATTGGGTTTTGCTGCCAATGTTGATTCATGGTAAGGCTTACCTCACAATCTTCAATGCTCAGGGTTATTATAGTATACACACTTTTCATTGCTGGTTACGATACGATGCAAAAAAAAACTTTCCTTTTCTGCTGTTGAAGCAGCTGTTTACATGTGTCACGATGCCGTTCAAAGTCTCTCTTCAACTCGTACAGCACCCAATGTCCTTGCTTTTGAATCATTCCTAATGCTTTCAAATGTTTCGAAACAGTTGTGTGATCAACTCCTAATGATTCTGCAAAAGCAGCTTGTGTCTGACATAAGTCTTTATGAAGTAATGCATCCAATTCTTCATCTCCAAATTTTATTGGTGCACCAGAGCGTTCTTTATCTTCAACATCAAAGTCATTTTTTGGTGTCTAAACTAATCACTGCATGCTTTTTTCTGACAGAGCGTGGTCGCACGAAATCCGACATGTTTAACGCTATAAAAAACAATATTGTTTTACACTTTAGCGAAATGACATACACTGAATTTCAAGCTTGCTTATAGTACATCCTTATAGATGCATTACCATCTGAAACTACACGCACGCAGTTCTGAGAACGCCATATGTTAGTAAATAGCGAGCACTTATTTAAGGTCCTCATACAATTTAATAAATTTACATTAATAGTCATTTTTATTACTTCAACAAATGTTATTATAGTGAATACACTATTAAATAGATGCCACATTTTTATTTATTAAATTGTAGTGGCTTGTATAATTCCTACGAACAATAAATAAAAACAAGAATACACTACAAATAAGGTAAAATAAACTTTTGTTTATTTTCGTAAAAAAAATAAAAAATTAAAAAATAAAAGAATTATTTTTTATACAAAATGTAGTTGTTCGTATAAAGATGAAGAATGGAAGAAAGAAAGGAATTGGGAGTGTGAGAGGGAAAGGAAAGGATTATGTGTTGCGAGTGAGATGAGAGAAAGAGAGGGTGAAGCAATGTTCATTGGTGTGTGATACGGTCTGTTGTGTGAGCTGCTGTATTTTCTCTATATGTGCTCTGAACTGCCCGTTCCTCTCTCTCTCTCTCTCTCTCTCTCTCTCTCTCTCTCTCTCTCTCTCGTAAAGAAAGTTTCTACTTCCTTTTTATATTCATGGTGAGGCTCCTGGAAATCGAGAAATATGTTTATTTAATCGAACCCTGATTGGTCAAAATTCATATTTTTGACCATGTGATGAGTTTTCAACTACGTCCATGCTTTTGGGTGCTCCGTTCTTGTTTTTGACCCCAAATAGTTTGGTAAGGGGTGAATGCTCGCGCAATTGTATTTTTAGAGACACACGTGGTGTGAATTAATTTTATTGTGTGTGTGTTGAGCTTGGAAAATAAAACAAGAAATAGCACAAAATATTGTGTATTAAGTCTCTCGACCTGCACATTCAAGAAATCCTAATAAAGAAAAATGTGTTTCCTAGCAGAGATCTAACTTGAGTCCTGCTTTCTAAGGGAAACCACCGGTTGATCCAGTTTGATTTACTGCTTGGCCATGGAGAACATTGCAACAAACAAAATTCTATTTCCATTTTTAAGGAAACCCACCCACTTCATCTAAATTATTTTCTTGAAAGCAACATATTTTCTCAGTTTTGTATTCATTTGTTACTCTTTAACATGATTTCTTGAATTTTCAGGTAGTGGCGATTTTACGGGGAGAGGGCAGAAGGAACCAAGCCCCTCAGAATTTTGGTAGGCCTCTCGGTTGCCCCACCACTTTTATAAACTTAAAAATTTATGAAACCGATCAGTCTTTGATTTTGATAAGATTTGATCTTCAGCACTTTTCCCTCTGCGTTTTCTTTTTCATTTAGCTTTTTAAGGACACATACAAAGACCGGTTTGAAAGAAAAACAAAAATAAAAAAAAATCAGGTAGATAGAAACAGACATGTTGTTAGTTAAGGAAAAAAAAGAAACTTAATAGTCATATTTTCATATCTGAAGAAAGACGCTAATTAAAAATAATGTTTCCAACTTGGTATATAGATATATAGGCAGTCAGTGATTTATGGCTGAATGAAAGAATTGGTTAGTAATTTACTCCAATCTACTGAAGACAATCCGCACTGAATTCCCAGAAGCTGATATTCTGGGAGATATTTCTGGGATGTATATGTGAGAGGTATTTCTGTCGAAACCTGTATTACAAAAAACTGTGGTAACCCAGAAGTTAAGAACTCATTTTCCCCCAGTGTCTACCAAAAGTCTATCATTCTGTAAAGACAAAGCTCCTTTGTTTGGTTATTAAGGGTCCCATAATCAGCCAAGCACAGCGTATTCTAATTTTGAAAGAGGAAAAAAAAGTTATGCCAACAATACTTTTCAAAGACTAAGTGAATATAATTTTTATGTAAGGCTACGATGTGTTTTTAAAGAGAAAACAACTTTGATATGAAAACTTAAATGTAATTAACTAGAAATAGAACAGCTTCAAGTAGCAATAATTTTTACTCATTTCACATGCAAGGCAATAATGCCACGAGAATGCAAGGGTTTACTGGGAATGAGAGATAATGGGAAGACTTAAGTAAGAAGGGAGAAGAAAGAACAATAACAGAACAAGATTGAAGAATACAGAAGATGGCGATTGGCATCAAATTTAAATTTTTGAAGATTGCAGGGAGTAAGAAATCAGAAGGGAATTTCACAGCCAAAAAGCATGAAAAAAGAAACTATTAGAATAGAATATACGGCTATGTCCAGCTAATTTAACTGTAAAATGGTGAGACCTAGTTGCTAATCTAGTAGCATGCTTAAATTTATGCAGTTAGGGTACCATGGAGGAAGCTAATCAGAAAAATTGCCATGAAAATATTTGTAGAAAAGACAGAGGGAAGCCACACCACGTTGGTGAGAAAGTGACTGCAGTCGAGATGCCAGGTCATGATCGATTAATAGAAAATTCAAGGTAGATATTTATAAAATCTATGAAAAAGTTTCAAAAGTTCCCAACATGACCCACTTCCCAAGATCTATATTTTGATGTTTGTTCATTAGAATACTGATATTGGAAGGTGAGTTGGTTCGAGAAATTTTCAGCACCTCCACGTATATTCTCTTTGATTTTAAGATTAATAGTTTAATGATAAAATGTTAGTTGATAATAAAAATTGATAATGCTAATTTATAAAAATAAAAATGGCAAAAAAAAAAACAAACAAACAAGACCTAATGATGATGATTTTTGATTGATTGGTTTGTTTTTTAACGGCTTATCAAACTTTTGCAGTTTATTTACAAAATGTTTTTATATTGTCAGACATTTTTGGAGATAATGATTTACTAATACAAGTTCTACTAATTAACACATAGCTGTGGGGAGAAGAGATGGATTCATACGTTTTTTTAATGATATTTGCACGTAAGTGAATATAACGAACCCAACTGGAATTTGAACCCGTCTCTCCAACTTCTAATTCCAAGCTATTATCCATTACACCACCAATACATTTAAGCTTACAGCACCTGGCATTCCCAAGTGGTCGCTCATCTATATACTGACCAGGCTCGATGTTACTTAACTACAGTGAATATGCTTCAACATGATGATGATGACAATTTTACGTCTTGCTTATTTATCCGATTAATTTTCAGTTATTCTTTCTTGTTTTATACTTGTCAGATAATCACCCATCCTAAAGTAAAAAGAATTTAATAAGATGTAGAAAGATGCTTAGATTCATCAATAAGTCTTAAGATTTTGTTTCTGCTATACGTCATTATTCTTAATTCTCATTAATTCTTCTACAGTAATCTCACTCCTTGATATTTTCATTAAACTGTTTTTGATGAGAACGTACAAGGATTGTTCATACTATATAATATTTTGGAGCTTTGGTATTTTGTTCATCTGGCTGCACAAATAAAAAATAATAAACTCTAAAATTATATAAAAATATTTTTATTCTATTTAAACTCTTTACATTGTTCGAACTGTTGTCGTTATCTTTATCGTGTTATTTACGAAGCTGTGGCCAAATAGAAAATAATCTAAAAAATTGACAAAATATTTTGGTTCTATTTAGACCTTGAATAAGCTCTCGCGGATTTTTCATGAAAAGTAATGCTTTATTTACAAAAATTAGTAAAAAACGTGTCGCTGAAATTACTGTCCATCGATAGCCACTACTTTTTCTCATCTTTCTGTCAGTATTTGAATTCTGCATCGGAAAAACGACATGTCTTTTGAGACGAACCACAAGTCAACCCATTTTTTCGCAGTTTTCATAAGAATGAATGTGCTGCTCAGCCAGGCCTTGCGCCATCGATCGGAACAAATGATCATCAGACAGGGTAATGTTTGGTGAACACTGTGGGTAAGACTTCCCATTTAAGTGTTTCCAAGTAGATTTTCACCCATTTTGCAACATGTGACAGCGTTATCATGTTGTAAAATCACTTTGTTGTGTATCTGCTCCTATAGAGGTCATTTTTTTTAATGCTCGGCTCAAGCGCATCAATTGTAGTTGATAGCGATCTCCCGCGATAGTTTCAGTCATTTTGCGCTGCTCGCAATAAACAACACCCAGCTGAGTAGAAGCTTCAAACGATGCTTTGTCACAAATGAATATACAAGACCTGGCTTACCCAATGATCGTCTATGCTTGTGGTTATATAGTGTATCCACTTTTCATCGCCGGTTACGATACAATGCAAAAAAATATTTTCTTTTTTGTCACTAAAGCAGCTGTTCACACGTGACAAGACCCTGTTCAACATCTCTAAACTTCAACTCGTACAGCACCCAAAATTCCTTGCCTTTGAATCATTTCTAAAGATTTCAAACATTTTGAAACTGTTGTGTGATCAACTCCCAATGGTTCTGCAAGCTCAGCTTGCGCCTAACATGAGTCTTCATGAAGTAATGTCTCTAAGTCTTCATCTTCAAACTTTTTCGGTGTGCCAGAGCGTTCTTTATCTTCAACATTAGAATCATTATTTTTGAAGCATCTAAACCAATCTCTGCATGTTGTTTCCGACAGAGCATGATTTTCGTAAGTCTCAACAAGATTTTTGTGTGCTTCAGCTGCAGATTTCTTTTGAATAAAGAAGTGCAGTAAAATTACTCTGCAAATACACTGGCATGAAATCCAACATGTTTAATGCTATAAAAAACAAAGTTGTCTACATTTTGTGAAATGATATACACTGAATTACAAGCTTGCTTGTAGTACTTTCTGATAAATGTGTTACCATCTGGAACTACATGCACAAAGTTCTGGGAACGCCATCTGTTGGAAAACAGCGAGAACTTATCCAAGGACTTAATATTTACACTATTTAAATTGTTGTGAATTGTTGTTTGCATCTTTATTGATACACCGTTTCGGCCATTGTATGCTCCGGTCTTCTTCAGGTTGTAGGAATCCTTTTACTCGGGGTTTAGTTAAATGTAAAAATTCTGAGTGTTGGGATTCGATAAAATAAATTAAGATAGTGCGACTGCTCATATTTCATCCCTTGACAATAATCCCACAACTTTCATTGAAAGAATAAAACCCCCCAAAAAAGACAATGTAGTATTAACAAATAACTTTCAGTTTATATAACAACAAAAACATAAGAATTTGGTTGAACGTAATCAAAGAATAATGTTATCTTTTGATTGTTAATAGACGGAATATAAACTGTATTATGTACATGTGTGAAAACAGTGAATGTGGTTACATGTGTATTTGTGTGAAAGATTCAGTATGTGTATGCACGTGTAATAGTAACATGGGTAAAGGAAATAGGTAGAATTTTGTTCTTACTATGGATCACCGCGCTATAGTCTAAGACGGTCTCGTTGTCGTTAGACAATGCTGAGTTAAATGTTGCTTTTGCATGTGGACGTGAATGTCGTCTTCAATATCAACAGCTCAAATGATGTCACACTTGTGTTTCTTTCTTGGGGCTGGACTTGGTGATATTTATACCTTTTTTTCTAACAATTTCGCTCCCGAATTATATTATTTTATTTATTCCTAATTGACTCTAAAATACCATGTTGCACGTCTACTATTACGTGTGTGCGACATTTTGGTGGTATCTACCTGAATTATGATTATTAATAAAACAACCTTTCTGATTTGTATTCTATGGGTTTTATTGTACGGTTTAATTGGTGTGTTTTACTGTGTGTTATTGATATATAAATATTTTGTAGTTGTTTTTTTAATGTTTATGGGGCTTTTGTATTAGATGTATTAAGGGATACAACAAAGGTCCCCTCCAGATCATTAGTAATTTATTTCTAATGATATGTAGGAAATGATAATTTACTATATAAATCTACTATCAGCCCGTGCATTGAATACTGCTGCCATATCTGGTTGGATGCTCCCGCTATTCACCTAAGTGTCCTTGACAAAATCCAACGGAGAATCTGTAATGTAATCGATCCCGACTTGGCAGCTCAGATACAGTCATTTCCTCACTTTTAAAGTTAACATAATTGTTTTGTTCGTGTTATTGAGTAGATTCAAGGGTGATAATCACCACTGAACAATAATATAAATCTCCTGTAATAGTTGATAAAGATTATAAATCCTCACCATTGTCTTGGTGGCGCTGGTTGCAAAAAGTTGGTAACTGTTTCTATTTTGTCTGGCAAAGGTGAAATATTTTCTTAGTTAATTTCATGTCCAAAGAAATTTAGTTTTGGTTCTCCAAAAATATATTTGTGGACATAAAGTTTGTGTTCTTTCTGGTTTCTGCTGGTGACTAAAACATCACATCATCTATGTAGGCATATATTAAAAGTAAACCTCTAAATACCTTGTCGATTAGTCTCTGGAAAGTCTGAGCAGCATTGTGTCGCCCAAAAGCATTCTCACAAACACGTATAATCTGAATGGCGTTGTCAGAGAAGTTTCGTGGATATTTTCTTCGGCAACTGGTATTTGGTAATATACCTTTACCAGGTCTAGCTTCGAGAAAATGCAAGTGCCTTGGAGACACATTGGAAAATCGTATATATGTGGGATCGGATATCTCTCAGAGATAGTTTTGGCATTCAGTATTCGGAAATCGCCAGATGAACGTCATGCTGTCGTGTTGATTTTTTGGACCAATGCAATGGTGATAGCCATGCACTCTTGGATGGGCATATGATCCCCAACTGCTGCATTTGCTGGAACTACACCATGGCTATTTTATATTTATCAGGTTTTAATGATCTCTGCGTGGAGTGTACTGGTTGTCCTGTTGTTTTTATGTAACGTTTGATATTGTGTTTTATTGTGTCTGTGTTTTTAAAAGGTCGAGTAATTTCTGTGTATTTTTGTATTAATTCCTTAATACCATTATCTTGTGGTATGGTGGTATTAATTCCATTTAACTGGTATTGAGAGAGAATTCCACGAACAGAAAGTTCTGTCAGATTGTCAGTAAGGGTCATGAGTGGTCTTTATGCCCCCGGTAAATTGAATCTAGCCAGAAAGTGCAGTAATATTGGCTTGGGTGAAAACCACAGATAATTTTGTCACATACTCAGGTCGATGGTCACTGTTGTCTTACCAAAAGTATCAATTTTAGTACCGTTAGCAGTTTAGAGCTTATAAAGTCCTGGTTTTGAATTTTGTTTTGGATCCAGTGATTAAGCACTCACTTCAACTCGATTGTCTCTAAATAAATATATTCGTGATTTTTATCGATTTTCTAAAATTCCAACTGATGACTGATTTAGTAGTAACTTGACTCTATGCAAGATAAGGCAAGTCCTTTTTTACTATGGCATTACACCTCCTGAAAATGGGGTAGAGTTGTCGACTGACACCATTTCGGTCGGGTTTCAATCCTGGGTAAAAAAGCAATCGGAGTCTAACCGTACTGATGAGCTGTGATATGGCGAAACAGATCTGTCTGCGGATGACAATATATATATATATATATATATATATATATATATATATATATATATATGACACCAAATCAGTCTAGTTTCGATCAATCCTGGCTGGAAGCGAGTCGAAATCTAGCCACACTGATAAGCTGTGATACAGCAAAACAAACTTGTATGTAGATGACTAATATATATATATGTGCACTTTTTTCTTTTTATTAAGGATCTAGGTCTGGACTCACCTTCATTTTGATCTTGCAATTCTATGTTGGATTTGTGGGAACTATCCTCCATAATTTCTTTACTACTACATTTGCTTTCTCCATTCTCTCCCCCCTTTCAGGTTCCTTCTCTTCAATCCCAACTCCTTTGTCATCACATTTATGTTTTATTTGATCAGAATGAGCCAATAAATTCTGTTTGCATGTTGTTATTATAGCCGCATTGTTCCTTTTGTGCAATAAAGTTAGCTTTTTCAGGACTTCATTCTGTTTTTTTTTTTTACTACATTTTCTCATTTATTGAATAGAACATTGTTATAGACGATCTAAATTGTCTTCTCATCAATGCAGAAGGAATTTTCATCCTACCAACATGTTGACTAGTTCTAAAACTCAGTAATAATCTCAAGAGTTAACTATCTAGGGTGTTTCTGAATGGGATAAATGCCATTTTCATCATCTGCATCATTGTTTCTGCAATTCCATTAAAGTGAGGTTGATGTAGTAGTGTTCTATATGTATCCAATTTATTTTAACCACGAACACAGATTCATTGCAAAATTCTGGTGCATTGTTAGGGACTAACGTTTTTGGCACTCCATTTCTGGAAAATATTATTCATAATATTTGCTTTACTGTGGTGGCCTTTCTATCAGGAACCCTAACAACGTCAGGCCATCCAGAGAATAAGAATGACCAAAACTGAAAATAGTCCTATGCCTTTAACATGATCTATATGAATGCCTTTAACACAATCTATATGAATGCGGGTCATGACTCTTTTATTTTAGGCCATGAATATATCTTAGTTGGGCAAAACATTTTTATTTCTCTACATTTTGGGTATTTTTGTACGTATTTTTTAACCTATGCGAATACCCAGGTCATCATGCTCCTAATTTTAATTGTCTCTGTGTTGCCGTTGTTCAACAATAAACTTCATCATGTACACTTTTTATTGTCTTTTTTAATCTCTCTCATGGTATTAAAACCTCCATTGCATATAAGGCTCTTCTCTACAGTTAACTCGTGCTCAATCTCTTTATATGGTCTCTCTGCCCTAGAACAATCACCCCATTTGTTTCTTTTTATCCTACATGCAATCTTGCTTAATACCAAATCCTGTAAGGTTTCAAACGCAAGATGATCTAAGGGTAATATATCTGTTTAAATCCAGTGCAAGAGTTTATCTTCTGAATTGTCCGAGCTTTCTAATTGTTTATTGTTAAACTTTAATCTTGATAGAGTATCTACATAGTGCTATAGATAAATTGTCGTTATTTTATCTTTTTTAATTTTGCTCATGTGCATTGTTTGCTGATTCTGTTGACTGCACAGTATAGTAGGGTAAGTTGTCACCGTCTGTAAAAAAAAAATCAGCAGGACACAATTCACTTCGCCAGAAATATTGTACGGCATGCTGTACTGCTTGGCATTCTCACCGGAAGCTCTAATATGAACATTTCAGAGTGTTTGGGTATCAATCTGAGGACAGTGCAGATGATTCGGAAAGAGTTGCATGATATATCCAGTCAACATCATGGTGTTTTAAGATGTTATACCTCCATTCATTTTCCCACAAACCTCAGACTCAAAATGGGGACCTACATCAAGTGCCTTGAGAATGTAGTGCTGCCCTGGGCCAAGAGGATGACTGCTGGAAGCCACTATGTCTGTCAACAGAACGCTGCAACAAGCTACACAAGCAGGAGAACGCAATTATGGCTGTCAGACAATTTCTGTGACACCTGACCACCTAACTCCATAGGCTGAAACCCCTTTGATTATTATGTGTGGGACATAGTTGAGCCAGAGACCAAGAAGTTACCTTCATTCATTTTCAATAAGTTTTAAAGTGAATTCTTAAAAATAAAAGTTTTCTTAAAGCTTTCATTTTAGCTTTAATTGTAAGTTAAATTTTTGACAGATTGACAACTTTGTAAACAAAAGTTAGTTCTCGATTTTAAAAATCTTGCAAAAATAAGATATGCATTTGAAAAACATTATTTTATGGAAAATTAGTAAATTTAAAGTTAAATTAATCTGATTTAAAGCAAGTATTTCTTGTTTAAAGCATGACATTTAGAATACAAGTATGTCTTAATTCAGTCAGTTAAGTGCCATACGTGATACACGCTTGGGCGATCATGTCTCGAAAGAGACATGACTGACTGAGCAGAAGATTATCCCCAGTAGGTTGCCATTGCTTTCTGCAGTAGAGTGGTTGCCGACCAAGGCTTTGGAACCCAACCTGTCCTGTTATTTAATCTATAACTGGAAGGTAGAGACGGATTAATACCTTTCCCAAGGGTATTTGCACGTAAGTGAATGCAATGAGTTCGGCTGGAATTCAAACTCGCCCCCCCCCCCGATTTCTTGTTCCAAGCTGATATCCAATGTTCCACATGTTATTTTATATTGCTGATGTATTAAGTGACTGATGATAGCCATATGTGTGGACAAGCTGGCTGGCTGGCTGGCTGGCTGGCTGGCTGAAATCTGCTGGGTTGGTCATTTTTGATGGACTATTCATGACATAGCATGCAGACAGACATAGTTGAGAGCAAAACTTCAACCTACTTGGGGATTTGAGTCAAATGTTTACTCCAAGAAAATTGTGTGGTGGTTTAAGGAGAAAAAAAACATATTTTTCTTCTAATCATTTTTAGTTTGCTATAATTTTTACCAAGATTTTCTAAAAATAATGATTTTCTAAATATCTTAATTCATTTGTGAATAAGTCCTGAAAGTTTTATTAAAATAAGGCCATTATTTGATTTTTTTCAGAATTTTCAGTTTTTCACCCAAAAAAAAAATGCTAAAATATCCATTGTAATCTTTGGTACACAGATGATGCAAAAAAAAAAGAAGATTTTTAACCAAAATTTCAAACATGTTAGAAATGATTCAAATTTTTTTTAAATAATTAAAAAATACTTTGGTCTTTCCTCTTAATAATAACATGAACATTTTGACAATAAAACTTTATTTTTATTAAGTTTGAGGTTTTTTGACATCATGCTATGCTGTTTTTTTTTTTCAGTGAACAACTGGGGGTACTTATATTATAGGATGATCTTATTGAGACGAAATCATTATTTCCAGAAATTTATTAGAATTAGGGTAACATCACTCCCATTATCTACTTGCATAGTAAAAGTTATACCATTCAATTTAATTTTTTTCTGTGGTACTTTTCTCCTTATGTCTTTGTATCACAAATGCAGCTGTATTTTCCGAGGATGGGAGGTAAATTTTCTATCCTTTCTATTTTTCTTTTATGCTTGCACACAGACTTGAAATGGCTTTTCTTTTCACAATTCCAACATACTTCTACTAAAGCTGGACATTTTTTCTTATCCCACTCATGCTTTTTATCACAATATTTGCATCATACAAGTTTATTCAATATACTGTATGGTTCAATATGACTCTTCTTGGGTATATTGAATTTTTCAATTGACCAATATAGTTGCAGATACATCCACAGATGTAACCATTCTAAAGTTTTATGTTTGTATGAAACATTTTACATACTTTTAATTAGTCTCTACTGTATCAACTCATCTTTGATGGTTATTTCTCCAGTGCCAAGTTTTTTAAACTCACAAACTCTCATAGTTTGTGTACACAATGTATTATTTTTTTTTTTCAGCTCTTGTTTGATTGCAACAAAAAATTGTCTTTTCAGTAAAAACCAACTTCTTTATCAGCAGCACATTTCTCTGAAATTTTTGAAAAGGTCAAATTCTCCAATTCTTTGGGATATTCCATGACAGAAATCTTTTTTATGGCCTCACATCGTGCCGATGCTAAAAAGAGATCTGTATTCTCATTCTCTCCTCCTGCAACTTTGTGGTCTTTTAAATTTTGTGGCTGGCACTTAATCAGCAGAACAACAAATCTATGTTTCCACAAAGTCTAGCTTATCCACCTGTGTTAGAGATCCTATCAGTGACATCTCATTGTAGTGATATCTTCAATATCAAGTAACAACCAACTTTTTAGTAATTGCTCGAAGTATGGCAAATCCATTTTGTCTATTTCACTATACTTCTTCTTACCATAAGTTAAATAAGGTGAGTGTAATTTGTCAAATTCCAAATATATTTAGAATTTAAAGTTATACTTACCTGTACTTTTAATAATCCCTAATCAGCAGGAGTCTTGTGGCAATCGATCCTGACTTGGAACCTCAACTTCAGTAACTTTCTCACTGATGTGATGCGGCTTCCCTCTGCCTTTTCTACAAATATTCTCATAACAACTGATCTGATGAGTTTTTTCCCTCCTGTCTTGATGACATGAATTTGAGCGTGCTAATAGATTGGTATCTCAGTCCCACCCTTAACCCAACCACCACTTCAACTCCAACAGTTTTTTTTTCTTGCCCTTCCTGCTTGTGGAACTTCATTCTGTTTACTTACTTCCTTGATAACTACAATTTTCAAAAATTTAAATGCAATGTCAATTGCCATCTTATATTTTCTTGAATCCCTTTCATCTTTTGTCCTTTCCGCAATCCTCCCTATACTCAGTCTTTTCTTTCACTTTCACACTCTGTAACCTCCTGCATACTAATAGCATCACTGCTTTGCTTTGGGTGAAAAGATTTTTAAAAATCTGAATGTATATGCTTAGAATTTGGAAGTTTTTTTGTGATTAAGTAAGAAAATGTTTCATGATGGAAGAGGAAAAAAAGTAAAAATGAAAAGACTAATAATTTTTTGTATAAAATAATGATATCCATGAAACGAAAAGTTTATTTTCTTAAAACTATCATTTCTATATATAGAAATTTTAATAAAAATTAATGGTTTTAACAAAAATTTCTCATTTTACCACAGTTATAATGACTTTATATATCAATTATTTTGTATTTCTTTTCTTCTTTCAATGTTGATAGTGTAGTAGAATTGTTAGAGACAATTTGTATAAGTTTGAATGTAGACTTTAATGAAATCTGTATTAACCCAAACCTTTGTACAAAGGTTGGATTTTGTACAAGGTTGATTTTACCTTGGGGCATTTATGCTCAGTGAGTATGCTTGGGAAAAAATTCCCCATAAACTCCACATATGTGGAGTCAGGCTTTCATCTGTTTGCCCCAGCAAGACTCTGCCCTTTGGTATAGCCTCAACTGGGTTCCTCTCTATCCAAAGGCAGAGAGTCTGACAAGGATAGAGCTTTGATGAACTCGGTATTTACCTGAGCTTCCCCACAAAGGTGCAAAGTAGCACAAGGCCAATCTTTACATGAACCATTCCAAGTAAGTATGCTCAGACAAAAATTCCCAGTAGAACCTGCATAAGTAGGATTGGGTGCTTGTCTGTTTTACCCAGACAAGACTCTGCCTTTGGCATAGCCTTGTCTGGCTCCCTCTCTGCCCAATGGTAGAGAGTCTGGCAAGAACAGTGTTTTAATGAACTGATATTTACCTACCTCCCCACTGAAGCTGGATGTGGCATAAGGCCAAATTTTACACAGAGTCCTTAATCTTAGGCAAAAATTTCCCATAGACCCTGCCTTATGCAGAGTTGGGCTCTTGTCTGTTTTCCTCAGATGTGTATCTGCCTTTTGGTAGCACTTTGTCTGAGTTCTTTTCTACCCAGAGGCAGAGAGTCTGACCAATTTTGGTAAACTGATATTCACTACCTCCCCACTCGGGTGGATACTCAAAGCAGATGTGGCACAAAGCCAATTAAAGTGGGAATCCCAGGTTTTAAGCTTGGACAAAAATATCCCTGAGACTCTGCTTAATACAGGTTCCAACTCTTGTATGATATTCTACCCTTCAGTAAAGCCTCATCTGGGTTCCTTTCTGCCTGGAGGCAAAGAGTTGACCAAGAGAGAGTTTTGGCAAACTCTGAGTACAAGCAGAGTTCTTCTCAATATATGCATTCAGAACAGATTTATTAATGGTGAAAATGGGTCATACCACAAATAGAATGTTTTTTTCAGCTTTGGTAACAAATACAGAAACTTATAAAAATTGAATCTTTATTATTGGTGTGAGCACACGTGCAGACCTCACACTATTTTTATTCATTTGTAAAGTGAATTAGAAATTGCTTTATTCTTCAAGTTAGAAAAAATGAATGATCTTGCCCTAATAAAACTATCACTACAATGTGTCATTTTGCTGTTTTGTGATAACATGCTCAGATCAAATCAAATCCTCATTATATAGATTATTATAACATCAGGAATTTCTTTATGTCAAAATATTTTGAAGTGTAATATCAATATTGGACAGGGATTATTCCAGTTATACTGTGTTCTTTAAATTTCATTACAGCAATAAAAATATTTCAAAAAGCATTTCTTTTGATATACTGCTTTGTGCACACATGGAAAACTGTTGAAATCATGATAAATATTACATTAGGTTAGATCCTTTTATCTTATAGAACAAAAACAGTAATGCATTAATAATTTTAATGTAATAATCAATAATGCTTCCAATAATATTCTTTAATGTTTTATATTTAATACACAGATTGATGGACAACTGAAAAAGCTGAAGACCAAAACAGCTGAAATACAAAGATAAGGATGTTAGTATAATCATAAATAATGTAAATATTGTAGGTCTTTTTTTTAAATTACATAAAAGGTAAAGATTTCTGCTAAACTGCATAGACAGATTAAACATCCAAGTGTAAAAAAAAACTATATCTAGCTAAGAATGCTGGTATAAAAGAAAACAAATTTATAGAAATATTAGAGGCTATTCCAATTTCATGTGAAATATACATAAATTACAAAGTACATATTCCAGCAAAACTCTATCTATGGCTATCAAGGTTCTTGAAGTCAGAATTCTGCATCTTGTTGACTAACAGTTGCAAGGTTCAGGATATATTTGTATTTGTATGTTGATTTTCTAAGCGCAGCTTAGATATCGCACAAGGTTGAAAGTATGGGGCACCCAGTTAGGATCGATCTCATTACTCAGTTGTAACAGGTTCTAGCGAGACAAGTTTGCTAACCATTACACCAAGCTGAGGTACCCATATTTGTATTTGTATGATTAATATTGTTAATGACTTAATTACCTCCCCTTTGATTCAAATACCTATATAATGGTGTAAAATGAAGGCTAGCTTTGCTTGTTTTTTTTAATTCTGGAAATTATGGAGGACTAAAGTGATAACAGAAGCAACTAAAGTGAAGATTAACACAAGCAGCAGAGCATATACCAATTTTCAGGGTGTAAAGATCTTGTGGAAGAACCAGCCAGTACTCAACTAGAATAGAAGTTGGGTCTGACTGACCAAAAAAAAAAAAAAAGCCCTGGGGCAAATTGGGCTCCATAAATATTCAGTACAATATCCACGATTTGTCTTTGGTTCATATAGGGACATGTATTCAGTTACAACCCTGTTTATTTTTGTCTGCCAACTGGACACTAGTTGAACACACCAGGAAGGTGAGTCTCACACTCTTGAATGTTCACCTTCCTTCAGGGAGACAAAAAGAGACAGCCATGTTGAAAGGTAAGTTATTTGACTTCTACACAGGGAAGTCCTACTGTTTACTCTCTTTATTTTTTACCTTTTAGCCTTTTAGTTACTTCAAAAATGAATAGTATTTTTTTTTTTATACAAAGAAATAATTTATTTTGTTCTGAGATGAAAGTCTCACCATATGCTTGTTTTGTTAAAATAACCAAATAATTTTTTTTTCCTTACTCTAATACATCAGTATTTCTAAAGATCTAAAAGATCCCATTGTATTTGAAATTCAGTCAAATACTAACTTTCAGTTGACCTTAACAGTTTAAGGATATTGTTTCTTAGTTTACCAGTTCATTAATCTCAGTGTAATAACATTTAAGAAAAAAAAAAAGATGTCAGCAAACCTGTATGACCAGCCCCCCCCCCGCCCCCACGTTTTACAATGGCAACTTCTTCTTTGGAAACCCCAAGAATGGCTTTATTCAGAAATTTCTCTGAGGATTCAATTGTTGAATATGCTCAACAACTCATCATTGTCTTTTACTCGACCTCAAAGTGAGTGTTTTCAATATGGGGGATCGATTTACTAGAACTTGGTCTGAGAAACTGAGCACTCCCTAAAAATCTTTAAATATTAAAATTTTTCAATTTTTATTTATTTATTTATTTTTTTATTTTTTTGGTAGTCAGAAAGTTTAGGGTCTAATTGATAAGGATGTACTGAAAAAAGTCAAAAAATAAAAAGCAATAAAGTTACAGTGGGGGTGCCAGTCGTACAGGTTCACCAAAATATCTAGTATCAAGACCCCCCCTTTCTACCCTGAAGGTAATGAAGATTATTAAAGTTGAAAGATTGATGTCAACACTTGGAAAATTTACACTAACAGTTTAGAAGACGACAAACTTGGAGTTGTAATAAATTTCCCACGAAAAGAAATTTACAAGAGAGGTTTTAAAAGAGCTAAAGCCAGAAGATAAGATAAAGACACATTACCATATTGTACTTTTATGGATTTTTCATGAATATAACTGGAGTGCAAGTGAGAATATTTCAAACTTTATGATCAAACACAAGCAGAAATATTAGAAAATCAAAGAGTATAAAAAAAGAGTTCCTTGAAGGCAATAGAGCCTTCCTTTTGCTTAAAACTGCCAATCTTACTGATTAATCTATAAACAATTAACAAAAGCAACAGCAAATCTCAGCTATAAAAATATGTGAGATAAAGTAATGAAACTATTTGGTGACCCTGGAGTGTTAACTGAGAAAGATAGTGTATCCAAAGTTAAGGAAGATGTGTTGTATGGTTTCAGCAATAGAGGAAACAACAGAAGGGCTAATAAAGGATCAAGAGGCAGATATTTATCAGCTAGACACAGTCAAAGAGTACATGAATGATGTCAGACTTTTTCTGCTGGAAAGATACTAATGAGATGCTATTGTTGTCAATCAATTAAGCGTTTTATAAAAGATTGTCCTTGTAAACTAGAGGAAGTTCATATGAACATTCATGTTATGCTTTTCAATTCTAAGCCAGACTCATTTTAATCTAAACTGATTCTTGAGAATTTGGGTTAAAGGCCTACTAGATAGTGGTTGTTCAAAAATAATTGCTGGTACAGTGTTGATTGATGAATTTTTGAAAAAACTGTTCCCCGTCCCTCAGATGAATTGAAGGAAGTATAAGAGATTCCCAGCCAGTCAGTATTTAGTTTTGAAGACAAAAGTTTAAAACACATTACTCTGGCAGTGTTAATAGGAGTAGAAAAAATATTGATTGATATTGAGGTGGTAAAAAATAAAATACCTTTGTTGATAAGCAAAGATGCCATGAAACAGATGCAAATTTTTGTAGATTTTATGAAAGATATAGTGAATCTAAGTGAATATGATATTCATTTACAATGTACATCAATGGGACATTACTTTGTTCCTGTAACCAAAACCTCTCTAGATTATTCTTCTATGTGCTATGTCCCTTCAGGATGTAGGTGATCATGGCTTTCCCTGTCTCCCTATTCCTGGTGGCGCTTAGCAACTTTCTCCTGTTACCACACCTAAACCTCACTCTGCCATACATCTGCTCAGACCCTTCAAAGATGTTACTCACTGCTTTCCCCTGTCTCTTTTTCCCTCGATCTGACCTGTGAGTATCAAATTCTCCAAGACTTCCTTTCTCATTACATGTCCCAAGAACTTCAGCTGTCTCTTCCTGATGCTCAGTATTAATTTCCTTTTGGTTTCCATCCCTTCTAAAACTTTGTCATTGCTCACATGCTCAATCCATGATATTCACCACATGTTTCTGTAGAACCACATTTCAGTGGCTTCAAGTTTTTCATTCATATTTGATGATATTGTCCAGCATTCACTACCATATTTAAGGACAGACATCACATAGCAATCCAGTACTCTCTTCTTTGTTTTTTTTTCTCTACAAACCTTTTTTGAAGCACAAAAAATAAATGCAAGAACAAAATAATGCAACAAAATGAATCAAAATCCTGTAAGCACCACAACTGTACAAAAATCAGCTAAAGAATTTGTTTTTAGCAAAGTCTGACCATACAATCAAAAAGCTACTTTTAAATAAGGAAATAATTTAAATAATATCGTTTCTTGATGACTATGTGACTATTAAGTCTCCTTTTCTCCCTACCATGTCTGTTTCTATCTGTCTGGTTGTTTTATTTTGTTTGTTTTTCTTTTAAACTGGTCTTTGTATGTGTCCTTAAAAAGCTAAATGAAAAAGAAAATACAGAGGGAAAAGTGCTGAAGATCAAATCTTATCAAAATCTGAGGCTGATCAGTTTCATAAATTTTTTTTTAGCTTATAAAAGTGGTGGGTAGTGGCAATTGAGAACCCAGTCAAAATTCAGGAAAGGAGGGACTTTCTGTCAATTTTGGCTGGCTCCTCAGAATCATAAAATTGCCACTGATAGTTGATGCCAAGATAGAGAATTCAAACAAATGGTTGCAGATGTGTGGGATGAGTGTGCACCCTGTTACAAATATAGCAAGGCTCTACTTAAACCAATTGTCAGGCTTGCCTTTAGAATCAAGATTCAATAATTTTGTGTGCATGGACTTGAATTAAATTCAACATGAAAAAATGTGAAGACTTTACTTCATGCTGCAACTAGATATATTGCTGCTTGCATTATAAATAGTGTGTGCAAAGAAGTGGTAGTTAGCCAAATATTTAGAATCTGGATAGCCTATTTTGAAGTTCTACAAAATTTTTCAGTGACAATGAGGGTGAATTTAAAGATCATGTTATAAGACAAATGAATGAAAAATTTGGAGTGGGAACAGTAACTACAGCAGCAGAATCCACATTCAGTAATGAGAGTAGGGAATGCCACAATGTTATTCTATATAAGACAATGTCTAAAACAACTGAAGATATTAAGTGTGAGCCTGATTTACCTTTGGCACGAGCTGAGTGAGTCAAAAATACATTGCAAAATCAGGGGTGGGGGGTTATTCACCAAATCAGCTAGTATTTGGAAACCTACTGTGTGTTCTTCATGATTTGTTTTCCCACTTCAGAGCCAACCATTTAAAGTGAAATTGTAAAGAAGAATCTAGAATCCTTTCATAAGGCCAGAGAATATTTCATCCAAGCTGAATTCAGTCAAAAGTTTAAAAGGGTATTTAGACAAGAACTTTCTCTGAGACTTTTGAGAGTGGGGAAAATGTTTTCTTTTAATCATTTCACCCTAAGCAAGGCAGAAACACCACTAGTGTGCAGGGAGTTACAGTGAGAAAAAGGGCTGGGTACAGGGGATATTGAAGAAAGAATAAAGATGGATATAATTCAAGGAGATAGAAGATGGTAATTGATGTTGCATTTAAATTTTTGGAGATTGTGGCTATCAGGAAAGGAAGTAAATGGTAGGGAGTTTCACAGGTGGGAAGTGTGAGAAAAGAAACTGTTACAGTAGAAGTGGTTACATTTGACTATTTCAATGGTAAAAGAGTTGGACCCTAGATGCCAACCTAGTAACACCCATAAATTTATGTGGCCAGAGCACCAAAGGGGAACATTTCTCATTAGAGCAGTTGCCATGAAAATATTTGTACAAAAAAATAGTGAAGCCACATCACATCAGTGAGAAAGTGACTGAAGGTGGGCTGCCAAGTCAGGATTGATTACATAACAGATCCTCCTTTGGATTTTGTCAAGAACCCTAAGATGAAGTACAAGATCACCTGACCAGATATGGCAACAGTATTCACTGCACTGGACAAATGGTAGATTTATAAATGTGCAAGATGGATTCTGACGAGAAAGACTTTCTGACCCGACACAGAGACCCAACCTTTTTAGCAGTAGATGTAGCTATGAACATCGAGATGAAAAGCAGTAATATCTGACCAGATATGGCAACAGTATTCAATGCACAGACAAATGGTAGATTTATAAATGTGCAAGATGGATTCTGATGAGAAAAACTTTCTGACCCAATACAGTGACCCAAACTTCCCAGAAGTAGATGCAGCTATAGATTCGATATATTCGTTCTTCTTCAGGTCGGTTAAAAAAGTGAAGTGAAGGAGGTGGCTCTCCAGGAGACTAGCATCATCATTCTGATAGCTGGCAGGAAAGTTTCACCATGGTGGTTAAAGGAGAGCAGTTTCATTATGGAGGCATTAAAATTTATGAACCATTTCCTTCCCCTGATTGGAGGTCTTTTTCAAGAACAGCAGCCTGGTTTACTTTGTCAGATTTCCTATTGAAACAGAAGTAAATGGTGTCATCTGCATAGATGCCTACTTAGGATCTGATTACATTAGAAAGTTCATTGATGAAAACCAAAAAGAGAGTAGGATCTAGGATAGAGCCTTGAGGGCACCCATGTTCATGTGAAAGGATCTAGAAACTTGCCCATTCAAAACAATCTTCATTTCACAGTTTGATTGTTTGATTTAATTCAATCATTCCAATCACCCAGAAATACTGTAGTCCTTTAGCTTGCATGGATGACTAGCACCCAAAGCATGTCAAACACTTTTAAGATATCTATAGCAACAGCTTGAGCTTTGCCATTAACAAAAGCCTGGTATATGTATTCAGTGATGTCCATTAGCACATCAGTGGTATACCTGGCAAAGCAGAAACAATATTGTTTGTTAGAGAATAGGTCGTGAGAGGTGAGATGCTTAACTGCTTCGGCATTGATTAGTGTTTCAAACATTTTTCAAAAACTCTGTAAGAGGCAAATAAGGTAATAACAGATTGAAAATAAAATATTTGTACAAATAAGAATCACATTGAAAACTATTAAAGCAGGACTTAGAGTAAAAGGCTTTCAAGATATTGAAGCAGCCAAATCAGTAACTATTAAAAATGATTCTCCACAAGAAGAGGCAAGACCTCCATCACAAAATGACCTTTAAGAATTGAAAACTTGTGCACAAATTGTCAACATAGTATTTAAGTCAGAAAATAACTGATAAAATACCTTTCAAAATATGACCAGACTATCTTTACATGATATTTTAACCATAAACTGTCTGTTATCACTATCCATGTTCATGAGATCTGTTTTGCTGGACCAGGCTGTCTTGAGAGTGTTTGATATTTATCATTACACTCAGATTAATTTTAATTTATTTTTTAAAATTTATACTTTTTGGGGATGTTATACAATTTGTTTAGAACTAAACTATATTTTATCATTTCAGGCATTAGATTTGGAAATAACTAAAAATTAAACTAAAAGAATTGTCATTTTAGAAATGAAATGTACAAAGCAAACACTCTCCAAAGGATATTGCCAAATTCTTAGAAGTGAAAATAACGTTAGTTTTGAAGATCACCAAAAGACTCAGTGAGACTGGAGATGTGAAAGACAAGGTCATCCTCAAACTGCTCAAACCCCAGGGTTTGTTAAATCTACCTGGGAGAATCTGAGAAGAGATCTGAAGGGATCTCTCAGAAATGTGAAAGAATTGAATGTGTCCATTAGAAACACATAAAGACCTTAAGCCAGATGTGAAGTCCCTCCCTAAGGGCATTTAGGTAGGAATGCTCTCAAATCTTGCATTTGATGATAAGAAATGTGTTCAACAGCATTTTTGCAGCCAGAATGAGTGAAATTGGTTTCAAACTGGAGGAAGTGAGCCTCACACAGTTACTCAAAGACAAGTAGTGACCTCTGAGATGGTGTGGGTTGTTGCGATTGCAACAGAAAAATATCCTCTGATTTTTGGGGTAACAAGGTGTTAACCTCAACAAAAAAAAAATTCATGAAAGACATTCTTGAGTCATCACAATTGCCTTGGGATAAAAACAACATTTAAAAAACCATTGGTGATTCCAGCAAAATTCAGGACTCTCAAGAGGCCCAAACAACTTGAGTAGCTAGCAACCTATGTTCCTTACTTCAACTCAAAAAAAGAATGGTCTCTATTATCTCCAGACCTAAATCTTTTTGACTACAGCATCTGGAGTATCTTTGAAAACAAGGTTTTTGCCACACCCAACATCAGTTTGGAGTTTCTGAAGGTAAACATTTAAAGGAATGGGACAAAATTCCACCAAAGTGTTATCCATGCCTGTCTGTCAAGTGTCTTCAACAAGTTTTGATGCAGAAGGATATATTGAATAGAGTATCAAATAAGTTTATAGTCATTTAGGTTTTGTTTCTGCTTTATAAAATATTTATAAATTGTTTTGTTTAATAAAAATAGACAAAAACCTTTGTAACTCTAATTATAGAACACTCTGTATACCACTATTATGGATTTTTTATAGTTTTCAGAATTAAATTCAAAGAACCAATTTGAAGTATATTGGCTTGAATGTAAAAATATGTCAGGAAGAGTAAGATTAGTGTTGAGGTGACTCTTTTATGGATGAAGTCAGAAAGACTATGAATAGTTACAGCTATTACTCATGAGGCAGATGAATGCATATTACTTCCCATGAGTCAATAACACTGCACTACAAGTATATCATAAATCTGGTACCTATTCCACTGAGAAATATCTGAAATGTTCAAGATTAAATTTTGAGAGGAAATTATAAGTCAGGCAATTGATTGATCAGCTAAATTGACTGTAGCTCAAGCTAGACTAGATCTGAGTTAAAATGAAAAAAGGTTTGTATTGAAATAAGAAAAAAATCGACTGCATTAAGGATGTTAAGGAAGCTAAGAGAAAAAAAAATCTCAGTCGTTCCTGTCTTGGATAAACTACAAACAGTAAAGATTGTTGTTGATAGCGATGTACAATTTATTAACTTTATAGAGGACTACAAAGAGGATATTATTTTTGGTTAGTGATAATGATATGTACATGCTTGTCTCATGGAAAACTAAATTTATTTGAAAAACTATCAAAAGCACATTTCAGCTGCTAAAACATTAGCCATGTTTGACCTTGCAGCAACAACTATTTTCTACAGAAAAGTTATACTATAATTTTCTGGAATTGGAAGCTAGAAATATGCCCATAATCTGTTGCACCAATAACTTTTTTTTTTTTTGTACAATGCAGTATATTCTTTGGCTCAAACTCTAAACAAGAGATTGTGCATTGAAATTCTATCCTTAGGGATATTATTAAAACATATTTTAAATGTGTATTTATTGCCAGATATTAAATGAGAGTGAAATAATGGAAACATCATGGTTATCAACAGAAGAAAAGTTTGGAGATTCCTTAAAAAAGACAAAGAAACTTCATTTAAAATTCTTGGATATTTGTCTGAACCAAAAAGATCTTTGTTACAATCAAAATAAAAATGGTTTGCATTATAAGTTCCAAATGACTTTTAAAAAACAGCAAAGGATGTTAAGCGTAAAGATGAGTTGTGGCCCTTGACCAAAAGTCATATTTGGTTTTCTACTCTTGTCACACAGAAACTTATAAAAGCAGAATCAGACTTTATCATTGGCAATTATATATATATATATGTGGGTCTGGGATCTTCTGTGTGTCTGTTTTAATAAAAGTCTAGTATAGTCAGGATCATCAAGTCAATGTGAACAATCCTTTCCTTAGCAACATAATGTGCTTCACCAGGGCTAGTTTTGGATTCGGTTTTCCTTCTCCTAGGCCAGTTGCCATCCAAGGCTTGAGCACCTATTAAGACTTGAGTTCAACTCAGACCTCAAGTGGAACTCATGCATACAATCCGTTGCTAAAGATGCATGAAAAATGTTTGCTTCTCTGTACCGCACCAGCAAGTACCTGACTTCTGCAATTTTCTAGCTTTCCAAGAGCCAGATCAGCCTGAAATTGGGAGTACTTCTACCATATATTGAGCTACCCAGCTTTCACTTTTCAGTCTTGATAGAGCCCAAAAGCATCCTTGCATCCTTGTGGGTGATGAATTATTTTCTACCCTACAACCCCTTTCCCACAGACAAAACATTGCAAAATTCTTGCTGCTTTATTGCTATTTCCATACAAAGTATTTACACGAACTACATTCCTTATTTCCACAAGATCTAAATTCCACAGATAAGACCAGCCATACCATGTACATAGTAGCAGACCATCCTCATTTTCTTTGTATTCCATTGATGAGATGCACATTCCATTTTAGCAGCTTCTTCCCATAAACTCCTGGAACCAACTCACAAGATGATCTTTCCTCAATGACTAAAGTCTAGGGTTATCTTATCTTTGAATTTATCTATCATCTTCTCTAAACCATAAATCACCTTCCAGAATCTTAACTGCTGTTGTAAATGCAAAAAAGATATGAAATCAAGTTTGTGCCCAGGCTTTTGACTCACAAGTCATCTTCAAAGACATTGGTTAACAGATCGGACACAAGATTTAATATTAGGCTATGCCATGCCAATTTTCCAATACATTGCTTCCCTCTCCCACAAGGAGAAATTCCACCCTGATTCTTTATATTAGAAATGCAAAGAATTTAATTTTAGCATATCTTGTCTCCTTTTCTTTCCACTTCACCAAGAGTTCTTCGTAGTTTCATTTGTTTTTATGTTCCTATACATGGTTATAACATTAGTAAAGCTTGTTTAGAATTGCTACCCAATTATGCTAAATTTGTTTTATTTATGGATCTTCCAAGAAGAATTTGAGCATAAATTGTCATTCTGAAGCTATTGTCAAATAAATTGGAGTGAGGTTGATAGTGTTGGGTTTATAGGTATATACTGCATTTTTTTTTTTTTTAGTTTTCTTTTGAGTGTTGTTTTTTCATGCATTGAGTATCATAACAGGTTTTTCTCAAGTATCATATATTCATATATCAGTTTGTGGTGTCAAGTTTTGTTTGTTTTCTCTTCATAGATTGGCCTTAAATCAAGCTTGCATTTTTGAAAATTTGCTGCCTGAACACACATGTTTTCTGAGCAATTTTGACTTTCATGAGTCATTATGAAAGAATTTTATTTTTGTGGTGATAGTGATATGTTTATGAGCATGTGACACCACAAGCACTGGATGTGCGTTGTGGTGCAGTGGATATCGACTCGGAACGACAAATCGGGGTGCCGAGTTTGAATTTCAGTTGAATTTCTTGCATTCACTTATGCACAAATACCTTTGGGAAAGGTATTAATCCATCTCTTCCCTCCAGTTATGGGTTAAATAATAGGACAGATTGGGTTCTATAGCCTTGGCTGGCAAACAGTCTACCACAGAAAGCAGTGGCAACATACTGTGGAATAATCTTCTACCCAGTCAGTCATGTCTCAAGAGATATGATTGCCTAAAGTGTGCGTCATGTATGGCACTTAACTGACTGACACCACAAGCAGATGTGTTGCAGTCTAATATTTAAAGAAAAATAACATTCACTGATCCATGAAGATAAGAAACTTGAAATGTATAGGCATAATGCTTTCAGCATTTGTCTATACTTCTTAGATGTGATATTGTAATTATTTATATTCTTCAGACTATTGTTCTCATCTTTATTGCCATTGGTTGTATGCTCTGACCTTCTTCAAGTGATTAGAATTTCAAACTAAACTCTTTATTTTGATCACTGGGATATATTGATACATGGTCTAGTAGATAAGTGTTTGTTAGATCCAGTGACTTGACTCCGTGTTGTGAGTTCACTATCTGAGAGAAGAAGCATAACTCATAGAACAAGAACAATATACCTCAGTGAGAGAAATAAATTGAAATTCCAATCAGCTGAAAATGGTTGGGTGTACAACAGGCAAAACATTGTGAATACGGCAATATAGATGAGGATAACAGACCGAAGAATGTAAACAATACTATTGTAAACAATATGCAAACATTAGCAGCTTTTGAGAATGGCTTATGTCAGGTGAAATTGCTAAGAAGATATTTGACAATTTATTTTTCTCTGAATTTCTGGGATTATTTACAAAACTTATTCAAATAATGTCCTCATATTTGAAAAGCCATGACCCTTTCAAATTTAGCATTTATGTACATTGTGGCATAATGGATATTGGAATGAGAAATTGGAGAACCAAGTTCAAATTTTAGTTCACTTAAGTGCAAATACCCTTGGAAAATCTCTCTCTTCTCTCTCTAGCTATAGGTTGAATAGCAGGACAGATCAGGTTTTATAGCCCATGTTGGCAACCAGTCTACTGCCGAAAGAAATGTCACTGAGGGAATATCTTCTGCCTAGTCAGTTATGTTTTATTTTATTTTATTTTTTATTTTTATTTTTTTGAGACATGATCACCCAAGCATGTATCACATATGGCACTTAACTGACTGACTGATAGATCTTTTAGGATTTTGTTTTTTATTTTTGTTGAGCTTTATAATGCTAAAGAATGTTGTTTGCTTGAAGAGTTCATGTATTTGATATTCCTTCCAATAGTTGGGAAGAATCTTTCCCTTCATGAGGGCATGTCCTGTTCTTTCCATGACCTTTTGCCCTCTTTTGGAACTGATCAATATTTTGATTGATAAGCCTGTTGGATATGGTTAACGAGTTTATATTATTTAGACAAACAACAATTGGAAATAAGGACAAAAATATGGTTTACCAAATGCAAAATGTCTTTATTGATATGCAAACCTTGGCGTTTTCACATCAGACTGAGATGTGTGTATGTGCAAAATGCGTGCATATTGGCAATGGTCTCCTTGTCACACGTGTGTTGGCAATGATAAGCATCTATGTGGCTTGTGTATGTGTGTCTGCATATAAGAAAGAGTCAGTACTTATATTCTTGTAGTGAGCCGGAAAATCTGGTGTCGCTGAAGTGGGTTGTTATGGGTTTTTCACTTGGTTGTCACTGCATGTGTGCTTTCCATGACGTGCATTGATTTCAAAAACCAGAAAAATGCTCTAAACTGTGTAAATTTGGCAACAAACATGGGGACATTAGTCCAAATGTAAATAATTGAGAATTTATAATTCAATTCTCTCCAGAAAAATGTTCTGAACTGTGAGAAAATTAAATAAATGTTAAACAAAGCACTTCAATCAAACTTGTATGTGCATGTGTTCATGAAGGCCTATTGTTCATTTATATTGTATGGATCAATTTTCAACTTTAATTGGGTTTAGAAAATCAACCTTGGAATTGCAAACTAATTGTTCAGCAAAAAAAAAAAAGCAGGTGTTGAAAATTTCATTGACTCTCCAAATACCAGATTACTCACCGGTAAGCAGTTCTTTATAATCATGTGCCCTGGGTAGAACTCTTTATTTTTTTTATCCCATATTTGCATCATTTATTCTGCTGAACTATTTTAGATCTGGTGAATAAATATTGACTAAAGTTCCCTCAAAATAGCCAAAGGCTAAATTTGTTTTTCATCACTCATTTTCAGCTACCCAATTTGAGGTTAAAGTCTTTTTTGCTTTTCCTTTATAATTTAAATATATATTTTTATTATCTTTTTGCTAGTCTTAAGGTAGCGACAGAGTAATGGATAGCATTTCAGGTTGAGGAATTGGAGAGCAGAGTTCAAATTCCAGTTGAGTTTGTTACATTCGCTTATATGCAAATACTCTTAGGAAGGGTATGAACCTATCTCTTTTCCCCAGCTATGGGTAAATAGATGGACAGACTGTGTCTTATAGCCTTGGGTGACAACTAGTCCAGGAGAAAGACACCCAGAATTGAAAACCTACAACTATGCCACACCAACCTGCAGTTGACCAAGCATAGTTTGTATAGCTACTACTCTGGAGATATGGATGATCAGGAAGGAGTTCCTTCAATAACAGGTAAATACAACTCTGGATTTGAATTTTACAAAAAAATCATTTTAAATATTTTTTTACATTGGATTGTATCCTAAATACTCTTGACAATATTAAAAATTAATGAAATCATAAATAAATGTCACAAAATAATATAACTTTAAGATACTTAATAGACAGGAAAGACATTTTATTGAGGAATTCTTTCTTCATCCATTTTTTTTTTTCTAAATGAAATTTTGCATTTGTCAGCATCTTGTTTATCTTTTAGATGGCTTCTTTCACAATTCCAGTTTCTGTTAAGATCTTGACATTGCATTTTCCATTCTTTGTTAAAATACTTCCCAGGTATTTGAATTTCTTGACCATCTTCGTGTTTATATCTCATATTCATAATTCACATATCCATTTTTCTCTTGACCATACTTCATTTTTTATTGCTCTGTTCTGACTAGGAGATTCTGATACTTTCAAAGTCAGCCATCAACACAGCATCAGCTGTGTATTTTATATTGTTAATTGGGCACTTGAATGTGCGTTGTGGTGCATCTGGGAGCTGAGTTCAAATTCCAGCTGAATTCATTGCATTCACTTACATGCAAATACTCTTGGGAAAGGTATTAATCCATCTATTCTTTCCAGTTATGGGTTAAATAACAGGACAGATTGGGTTCTATAGCCTTGGTTGGCAACCAGTCTACCAAAGAAAGCAATGGCAACCTACTGCAGTATAATCTTCTGCCCAGTCAGTCATGTCTCTTTGGAGATATGATTGCCCAAGTGTGTATCATGTATGGCACTTTAACTGACTGTCTATAATAGTTGGAATCATGATTAAGGCTTCTACTGGGCATAAAGTGGGGGACCAGTTTTATATTGTTATGAAGTAATAAAGTGATCCCCCACTAATTACTACTTAATAATATAATACATATCTTCCCCCTCTAGCTACGAGTCAAATAATAGGACAGATTGGGTTCTATAGCCTTGGTCGGCAACCAGTCTACCGCAGAAAGCAATGGCAACCTACTGCAGGATAATCTTCTGCCCATTCAGTCATTCTCTTTCAAGACATGATCGCCAAAGTGTGTATCACGTATGGCACTTGACTGACTGACTGAAGGAAGTTGATATTAGCCAAAATGCTCAAACTGACATACAGATAGTATGGTGGATGTGCAATGCCAGTCTTAGAAATAAGGAATCATCAGAAGGGTTGGTTCTTGCCAATATGACAGATGTTTGTGTCAGACAAGATTTAGATGGTATGGGCACATTGGAACAATGGACATAGAAAACCCGGTCAGTAATTGTAGGATATAAAAAAGCCAATCAATAATTGTAGGTTTAATGAAGTCAATAGCCAAAGAGGAATAGGTAAAACATAGACCAAGCTTGTCAAAGACAATTTAAGGAAGTTGAGATTACAGCCAGGCCTTATACAAAATGGTGGCCTGGAAAAGAGCTATCAAGAAAACTCCGTCCAACCCATGCTAGGATGGAAACGGACATTAAAGGATGATGATAATAAATTCTGGTAAGGTATCCATTTCCCTTAGGATAGTAGTACTGTAGAGGTTGAATAGATCTGGGAAGAAGACACATCCTTGTCTCATGTGCTGTTTTATGTTTGTTTATTTTTAAGTTAGATTGTTAGCATTAAATAATAACATTATGAAGTCTGGGAACTGATTCAGAAAACATTCTTTCTAACAGAACATTTTGGCAAGGACATCTACTGCATTTGTATTCTAATAGGAACATTAAGAATAAATAACTATTGAAGGATTTTGTCTAATTAGGCTGAGTTATACATATTTTCTATTCTTGTTCATCATTTATTCTTCAAAAACTAAAGAATAATTACATTTTGTTAAATATTTTTCATTATTTTTAATGGTTTGTTATCACTTATCAGGCAACACTTTCATACATTTGGAGTAGAATTCTGCAGGTTTTATAAGAAATTATTCATGGACTCTTGAAGCTGATATTCTTTAGGTGTTTTTACATCAAAGTGGTATGCAGAAATTGAAAAAGTAAGAATTAGCTGGTGTAAGGCTAGTTGAATATGATGGTAGGGTAGAACAAACTAAGTTCTAAGCACTTTATATATATATATATATATATATATATATATATATATATATATAATGTGTGTGAGTGTGTGCATATATTTATATATAGGAAAAACTACTAAAAAGTTGTAAGTTTAGAAATGTATTTTTTTGACAGTATTTATTTATTTATTTCTATTATTATATTTGATATTTCAGACCATCCTCGGCCTTTCATCAGAAACAAATGATGTTAAAATTTAAATTAGAAAGGTATTTCACGAGAGCCTTCGTGGAGAGATTGCTTACATCACGTGACGCAGAATTTTTTTAAATATTTGTAAGCGTAAACCGATCTTTAATAATACTTATAAATTTTGTTTTCGAGAAAAATTTTTTAAGTGTATCGAAAAGTTTAGCTATTGAAATATTTATAAAGATTCGAAACACCTAAGTCCCTATTTAACCCTAGCCTGTGTGTATTTAATTTTAAGATCCAGTATTTTTCTTTCTTTCTGCGTGAGTGTCTGGAACTAAAATCGGAGTCTATTAGTAAACATTTGCAGTTAGTTTTCTAATGTGTGTCCGAGTTCATTAAAGTGTTGGGCTATGGGATATATATATATATATATATATATATATATATATATATATATACTTTGTTTTTAATTTGTAAATGAGTTATTATGCAATCTAGGTTTCTAAATTTTTCTACCTCTTACGTGAGCATTTTCAAAAAAATGGTAAAATCAGTTATTACAAATTGCCTGAAGACAGTGAAAA